>VZRO01000675.1:133695-317023 GCA_013397915.1 Daphoenositta chrysoptera | reverse complement strand
AAAAAAAAAAAGAGAAAAGAAGGTTTCTCTTGAAAATAAATGCTAGTGGAACACCAGCTAAGCAGAAACCTCATTTTCTACTCTTTTCTGGCATTTCAGGACATCCTGAGGAGAGCATGCAGTAGTAACCCCTGTAAGAACTCAGGGACCTGTGTAAACTCACTGGATGGTTTCTTTTGTCTCTGTCCCAGCAACTGGCAGGTGAGTCTTTAACCTCCTTGACTACAGAGTGTGTATTTTAACTGTAAGGCTGCATCTAGGTTAGTGTGATTGCCACAAAGAGCAGCATTTTAGGGTTGCTCAGGGCAGAGTGAGATACACTGAACAACAAAGCAACAGTATCACTCATTGGTTGGTTTGCTTCTCAACAATATCAATATATATATATGTAAAAAAAAAAGAAGTCCAAAGCACTGGGCCAAACCCTGCACTGTTACACGCAGGCAATGGCCCATGGAGTCAGTGATTCTTGGCAGTTCCCACAGCAGAGAATTAGTCTGGTTTTTGCTGAGCACTGAACTGAACTGCATGCCTTGCTGTTGACCTTACAAGAGGATAGGGAGAGAATGTGCGAAGGGATGGATATTTATTCAAACAAGTAAGAAAAATGGGGGGTGTAAATAATCAGTGCCATTCTGAATTTTTTAAATCCAGGGACCTCACTAGCAAATGCTTTAATAGTGCACTAGAGATGGAAATGTTATATCTTCTTCTCAAAGGCTTTCAACTTAAAAGTTGTAACAGCAAGATTTGGGTCAAAATTGATGTGCTTTCCTGATAGAAAGTTTATAAGAAAATTTTCTGAGTCCCTTTCTAGCTGGAAAGTGAGGGGATGGCAAAAATATGCTCTTCTTATGCTTCCTACATCTGAAATATTTTATCCCCATCTGACTGATAGCAAGGGTCACAGAAAAAAACCTCAAAAATAAAGTTTTATTATTGTGTTTCATAAGGGAAGCTGTGTTGATAACAGCTCATGGTTTGTATATCTTTGAAAACTATATTAAACATTGGGTCCATGGTTTGCTTCATTTCTCAGTTATTTGGAAAATAAACTGGTTTTCCATTTCATCTTAGGGCCCCCTGTGCTCTGTGGATGTTAATGAATGCCAGATTTTTGCTGGAACAGCATTAGGCTGCCAGAATGGAGCCACTTGCATGAACACACCAGGCAGCTACAGGTAACTTCTCAAAACTTGGCACAGATATCCCGTGTAGAATACTCTGCTATTTTTGTACCCCATATCACGCCTGCAGTACAAGTTCTAGAAGTAAGTCTGTTTAATATCTATGCACTATAACCCCTTGCAGTCTGAGAAAATAGAAAATCCTTACTGCACTGTACACTGAGCCCACTGCAGACACAGAAGGGCCTCCAAAGCCAATGCCTGCTTTGACACAAAAAGAGCAGCAGGAACCAGATCCGTCACACAGCCGTGCTGGGGGAGAAGGCTGCAAATTGAAGGCTGGCTCCAGTGACCCACCCCCCTGCTGTAGGTGCAGGTGCTTTAATGGAAATTTCCTGCACCATGGGATGTAGCTGGGGCGGTGAGATGCTCTTGCTGGTCTGTAACCAGCACATGCCCACAGAGCACAGCCAGGGTACCATCCCTCCACTATCACTCCTTGAGATCACAGGGAGTGAGGATATGAAGGGGGTGAACAGGTTTGGCCCAGCAAAAGCTTTGAATTGGAAATCTCCTGAATATATGGGCACCCTTGATCACTGGCATTCCCAGCACACTCAGTTGGTCAGAGCAGGGTGCTAATAACACCAAGATCATGAGTTCAATCCCCATGCAGGCCATTCACTAAGGCTTGGGCTTGATGATCCTTGTGGGTCCCTTTCAACCCAGAATATCCTGGAAAATCAGAAACAGTTCTGTGAAATGCCTTCATCCCCTCCAAAAACACGGGCACTGCTGAGACAGCAGCAGAGCAAGGAATGCACAGTGGTGCCAGGCAGAAAGGGAGGAGAAATGCTGTCTGCAGCTGTCTGACCAAGGGGGTGCCTGGGCTGCCTGTGTGCTGGGCCCCGTACACATGAGGCTTCTGGAGCATATTCTTCTCTGGCTGTGCCCAACTCCTTAGAAAGCATGCACTTGCTTCAGGGCAAGCCACCCTGAACATTTTGTGTCTCATTCTCCAAAATGTCAAATAATCTGGTAAATAAATAACTTTCAAATATAATACAAAGCTATCCCTGTGAAATGGGAATAAGCATGCTGGAGAGCATGCCACTGCTTTCTGCAAAGCATTTTGTCTCCTGCTTCAGCACAAAGATCTTAGCCCCCACAAATATTTGCTAGATGTAACACCAGCTTATAGTGCTTTGTCAGTTCTTGGAAGAACCTCAAACAAAGGAAGTTCTCCTGTAGTGCTTTTCATGCTTCAGCATTAACACAGAGTCTGCTGAGGTGTCACTGGTGTATGATGCTTCCTATAAGGTTTACTTTGATTTTAAAGGATGTTTCTAGCTTGTCTGCAACAGGTATTTGTCAAGGAAACAACAAATAAGCCAATCTGCCTTTATTTGTTTCTTATTGTGCTCGGAGATGTACAGGTGTGTGACTCAATTAAGGTTTAAGGTCTGCTATTCTCACAAGTGTTGTCATTGTGTTAGTACAGTCACAATACCCCAGTTTCTTCCCTCATGTACTTCTTGACCTCCTTGGTACTTGCTGAATCAGTGCTTCATGAAATGAACTAAGACCTCTTCATAAGTCATCGTAACCTTAATATTATTGCTTTTGCATTACACACTCAGGATTATTATATAGTCCCTTCCCCAAGTCCATTGTACTGCCTTTAATCTCTCTTCACATATTGTCTTACTTACTTCTGAGTGCTCCCCAAATACTAAATCCATGCCCCGGCAGAGCATGACATCTCTTTTCAGCAACTGTGAGTACACTGCTGCTAAGCTTTCTGGGGCTCAACAACCCAGGTCACCCCATTAGTACTCTGGCATAGGTAGATACACCAGTGTGGACTGCAGGAAAGAAAAGGGTAATATTTGACTTTCCATAGTCTTCAGAGATAATACCAGGTGATGGGAAGTACTGGATTAGGTCGCATGAAATGGAACATAATGCAGTCTTCACTCCTTGTTCCTATTCTTTACCTGCATGCTTTTCTTGTAACTCAGGAAAGCACTGAAGTATGAGGAAAAAGAGCAGGTATCCAGGAAACGCCTTCCTCAATCAGAACCTTAAGGGGACATTGCATCATTTGGATGAAAGGCTGTGAAAGTCCCCACGTCTATCAGACTTCTGTGTCACAACCAAAATAACAGGGGCCTCATCACAACGGTCCATGAGCCATGTGAGAAAACCACAGCAGTGCCAAGCAGCAGTGCATCACAATTTGGCTGAAGTGCCTTGCAGTGTGACCTACTTCTCGAAGCTCTTCTCTGAGAAACTTCAGATGGGTAGCAGATTAATTTTTGCCAGACTAGACAGGACACAGTGCCATTGTTCTCCTCCTTTGGAGATGGTCATATTGCCTTGCTGTTTCCTTTGAAGTTGAACATGAAGGTCTGAATGTACTTTAGACATACAAAAGTCATCTGGTTCCCTGACCTGTTGCCTCTGCACTTGCCCAGGCTGAGCTGCTGCACTGATGGGAAGGTGTTGTTCTACTTGCTGTCTCTTACAGTAATGAACACGCTGTCTTGCACTGCAGACTGCAGTTAAGCATTAAGCTGTTGTGGGTTTTTGAAGCCTAAGTTCCTGCGGGTTGCTTGTCCTGGGTGCACTGTTTAGTTACCTGCAATTGACTTATCAAACTGCTATTTCAGCTGGGCATGTGACACGGTGGAAGGGACAGCAGCAGCTTATTTGATATAAATTGCTCCAAGGTCCAGGTCAACTGCACTGGAATACCCTGATTCTAATTCTGCAGAGAAATGCTTTTACAGAGCATTTTTCATTAGGCAGCTTAAAAGCAATCCAAGATGGGTGTGTACCTGCCTGCAAGCTGCAGACACTGCAGCACGTAACTTGCATCCAAATGAGAGTCTCACTGTCATTTTAATAAGAAGCTAGTGATCTGATAGGAGGTTTTCTGTACATTTATATCACTTTCAGTTGTATTTCAGAGCCTCACATGTTGTCTAGGTGGAAATAAAGAGCCAGAGAAAAGGCAAACATTATCTGATGGTTTGGAAGTTCCCCATTTCAGTTCCACCAAATATATATAATGCTGTAACTAAGCTCTGCCCTATAAATAACAATGTGATGCATCTGGCAGCTTTCAAACTAGACCCTCCCAGTAGAATGCCTTCTTTCAATTCACTACTTTGTTCTTCCCACCCCACCAACTGCAAATGCCACCTCTTTCTGGTCAGACATCCCTAAAAGCTGACGTGCTGCTGAGACAGCAGCTGCCCCTTGTGGTGTGGGATTGAAGGAACCCCCGTCTCTAGGACAGGCCAGACATGGCATTTCTGCATATTGCTAGAGGTAGGATTTCAGGCACTTGGCATCATATGATGGTCATAAACTGAAACAGGAAGTTTAGGTGCTCTTTGACTGAAGTGGGGTTTTCCAGGCTCATGTTCTGTTTAAGTCTTGTGTTAGACTTTTCTTTTTTTCTGAGCTTGTGCTTATGAATGTAGCAAAAGGCTGTAGATTCTCCCATAAGGCCAGACAGCCATAAATACACACAAGTCTCAAAGGATTCTTGAGTCTCTGTTGAACAGGAGACTTGCCTCTGTGCATGATTATTAGCAGGATTGTCAATCTAGGTAAAGAGATATTTCTTAAGGAAAACACCATGGAGTGGAGAATGGCAATAAACAATCTTTAACAGCGGTAGAAAGACAAAATTTTGATTTTTCTTTCCGCTTTCACTATTAGCTGCTCCTGTACTCCAGAAACCTATGGGCCTCACTGTGCCTTGAAGTTTGATGACTGCCAGGAAGGATCTGAGATGCTCTGTGAGCATGGCCTCTGTGTAGATGAAGAAAGGGATCAGCCCCACAGGGTAAGGAACAATGTATAAACTTCATTATACAGCACTGCATGAATAAGCAACAAATACTGCTGAGCATGACAAAACTGTGTAGCACACACTGCTGCTGCAAAACAGCAAGAAACGCCACTATACAATATAACAACCTCTCTGTTGTAGCAAGGATGGCAGAAATAATCAAAAATGTCTTATGTCTTGTTAGAGGTACTTGTCACAGTATTAGATCTACTAATACATCCATAGGGAGCTTGGGAATTTTTATTTACAAGTTAAAGTCTTATTTGAAATAGAATATCCTTATTGTTCATTATTTTGGGAGTTGTAAGTTGCTAGAATATTTTACTGCTTAAATGATGAAGAAGGACAAACATAATGAATCTAATTTTTCCTGGGACAAGGCATGCCAGTGGAACATTACTGCCAGGGGCCTGGAAGCTGCCAGGGCTGCACGGTGACTGGGTGGCTGCTGCTCATCTTTGGTGCTCCTGAGTGTCAGCTGGATGTGGTGTCTGACTCCAGGCCCAATCTTTCCAAGCATCTGCACTGGGTGGATGCTAGTATACACTTGAGTGCTCTTCTGGAGCAAGCCAGCTCATTCCATTTGGGCGAGGATCTGGGTACAGAGTGTTCACTCCAAAGGGACAGATGGACCATGCCAGCTTTGCTCTTTCAACTCAGAGCAGCCCTCCAAAACCACCCAGCCAAGCTTGTGCTCCTTAATACTCCTATATGCCCATGCACCATTCCAGTCAAAGCACGTGTTTTTTGTGCTTTGCTATAAAATAATCTCTTTGCTGAATTTTTAGAAGTTTCACAACTCATCACTTATTTAATGCCCACGTTTTGTTGAGAAAGCTTTTCAAAAGGGTTCAGTGTTGGCTTAACAGTGTCTGCTCCTGTGACAATCAACAAGCTCCCATTAGCTTTAATTAGACCAAAGCTAGATAAATGCTGAAATCTGGCCATTAGTAAGGTTTACTAGAGAGAAAACTGTTTTCCTAAAAGAAAACATGTATTTGCAATTTAATGTCAGTGCAGCACATTGCATAGACTACGGAATAATTTGACTAAAATAAAATAGCCAAGATTATTTCAGGTTGCTTACACTGATCTGTTTGCTCTGGTTAAAAAGAAAATTGATGACTTTTAATTATGTTTATGTACAGCTCATAATTGATCTTATTTTCTCAGGGAGCTTTGGGGTGAGTTACAGATTTATTTTATAAACATAATGAATGAGCCTGAGTTGCCTCCATAATCTGAATAAGTAAATTAAGAGGAAGAAATAGACTGAGAAAACTACTGAAGGAATTTACCAAACAAAATGTGCAAGCCATGTAATGCTCTGAAAGCTTTCTTGCTGTAGTTTGAAAGTCATTTTATGAAATTAACTCCCCCTACCTTTTTCCCGACTATCGCAAATGTCTTAAATATGCAATATGATGTTTTCTGTGGCAGCCCAAGTACCACTGTGTCTGTGACGCTGGCTGGATATCCCCTCCTGGCAGTCCTGCCTGCAGCGCTGATATTGATGAATGCAGTCTCCCTAATCCTCCGTGTTCACAGGATCCACCTGTGCAGTGCCACAACACTCTAGGCTCCTACACCTGTGGTCCCTGCCCCACAGGTATCTTGTCCTTCCATGCACTCAGGTGGGATGGGGATGCAGAGGTACTACTGCCTGTGTAGCATAAGCACAGACACAGGATGCAGATGAGAGTAACTCCATGAAATGCCTTGGTCTGTATTCTAGGGAATAAATGCTTTCAGGTTATGTCTTATATGCCTTAGCACAGGCAGTGGAGTCTAATGCATGATTTATCTCATCCTAAACTGAGCACCTAAATAAGTCTGATGTCCACAGGTACTTTCATGTCCATCATGTCCTATCACCTTCACATAATAGGTCTGCAGTACTTTCATATCTGCATGTTTCCTGCCCTAAGGCAATATAAAAATCTGACTGTCCCCTCAGACCATATAACCTATGATTACTCTTCCCGAGTTGCGCAGGTGGTGTCTATGGGAGGAGTTTTTAAAGTATTTAACTGAAGTTGCAATAAAGCTTTGCTGCAAAATGTACATACATGCACTAGACCAGAAATGCATCCTCTTTAGGTAAAAGTGTGTTTGAATCTGGAATATCCAGACACCAGTTAAAATAAAACATTCCTGCACACACATCTCCACCCTGTTGTGCTTGAAACCTAATTTTCATACTGGTATTAATTTTAATCAGTTATGAGAGAGACAGGTCTGCTCTTGTCTTAATGAAGTGCAATTCTGTTGTACTCTATGAAAAGATTTGATCAAAGAAGAAACCAAAAAGGCCAGGCATTTTCTTTCTGATATCTTTTCTGTGCTGCTTTTTAGGCTGGCAAGGAAATGGCTACACTTGCCAAGATATTGATGAATGTGGAATTAATAATGGAGGCTGCTCAACAGCACCAATGGTCCAATGTATCAACACAGCTGGTTCATTCCGCTGTGGGCTCTGTCCACCAGGTAAAATGGATTTCTTGCTGATATTACTATGGAAGGGCTTAAAAGACGAAGACTCAACACAGTTGAGCCTGTTTTGGGGTAGATTTAAGAAGCTGAAAATTGGTTTTATAGAAGACGTTATCACATACACAATACTGTAATATAGAATACAGTCCAAGTATATTCAAACTGCTTCAGCTATTAATGAACATTGTATAGAGTATGCCTCTAAAGATGATCCTCTGAAATGTGTTTCTCTTGTACGAGGATAGCTGTTTTTAGTGTTAGATCTTTGATTTGGTGAAGTACTTCCTTTACAAGATCATTAATGGGAAACAAGGATTGCATAATTATGATAGTAATTTCATTGTCTGTATTAACTGAAGGAGTATCCTGTGTGCCATAAATCAGCTCTATTGTCTGCAGTAAAAAAAACCTTGATAATTGTCACGCTCTGAATGCTGTCTGAGGAGGCAGTGTTTCCACCGCTGTACAGGTCAAGCAGTGGAAGTTGCAACTTAGGTCTCTATAATTTGTGGTTTATGATTTAAAATGCTGTCTGAAATGTATGGTATCATTACTAGAAATATAGCAGGAAAAAGTCTTTCTAATAAACTTTTTGATTGCTATTTAAATGGCAATAGGCTGGAGGTAGTGAAGACTCCCAGTTATTGATTGCTGAAGGGAAATCACCGTGCTGGAAATGTGGTCTTTGTTTTGGTTTTGGTAATGTCAGCTCTGGCCATGAAGAGTCGTGCTTCCGGGCTTTGGTCTTCCTGAATGTCCTGAGAAGAACTGGGTGTTGTGTTTGAGATCCAAGGGCTGCTCTGGTGTGCAGGAGGAAAAAGCTTGGATGGGATTAGGGCTGACTGGGTGCAGATGTGTAGGGAGAGCAGCACATGGTGGCTGAGAGACATGGGCTTCTATGGCATCACTGACCTCACATATATTTGGCAAACACTAATATATCTTATTTTCCAAAATCATGGAAGGATTTATTTATAGTCAGAATCCATCCCTGCAATGAAGGAGCCACAATAAATATGCCAGGTTTTACTTCAGCAGCTATCTCAGTTCTTTCTTTTTAACTGCAGAAGACTATGATTTTACACCATGAATTAGTGTTTTGCTCACCAGTTGATTGTTTCACTGTCGATCCTCAAAGAACATAATTTGTTACAGACTAACTGAGATTTACCTCCTAACAGGTTATGAGGGAGATGGACAAAGATGTACCCAGGTTGATATCTGCTCAATAAATAATGGAGGGTGCCATCCTTTGGCTACTTGTACCTCAGCTCCAGGTATGATGCTTTCTTAAAGACTCTAAGGTAATATCAGTGTGACTCTCAAGGAGGATCTGGTTAGGATTAAACCCCTTTGTTGCAACGTATCTAGATTGCAGTCCCTTCTCCACAGTCAGTTTTGTCCAAAGGATTTTACAGGCAGGTTAGCTAAAGCCAGCAGACTTTTCCACAAACATTGGCAGAAGTAGATTTAGGCTCCACCAAAAAGAAAATTTTATCCTAAAACTGTGGAGACGTTCACCATTTTTTTTAAATGCAGTTTTCCAATTATACAACTGCTTTTACTATTCCTCTTCCCATAAATACACTTCAACTAGGCCCACCACTTCCCATGAACGTGACCATAGCAAAACAACACCAGGGGTCTTTCCATGGTCAAACTGGGCACTGACCAGGGAAGGTGTCAAAAGATATATAAAGACTCTGCTTCAAAATGTCAAGGACATTTACAGGCATTGGTATTGTCATTCAGTGCCATAGACTTAATAACCTTCTATGCCTTGTCTTATCTCCCAAGGGCCTATGGCATTTTGTTCCTGTACATCTGGGTACACTGGAAGTGGATATGGGCCGAACGGGTGCTCTCCTCTCAGTGATATCTGTCAGCTGCAAAACCCTTGTGCAAATGGGCAGTGCTTGGTAGGTGCTGGTCTCCTCACACTTGGTGACAACATTGTGGAGTTACAACCTTTCAGGGAGACTGGTGAGACTGAAGGCTGAGGGCAGACCTACTACTGGGAATGAGGCAAAGTCAGTGGGGATTCCGTAGGTAAAGTAGAGGCAGCAATGTTGGTGCTAAAGACCTGAGAACCTGTGTTTGGTAGCCCAGGCTAGCCAAGAGAATGCTAGTGCTGATGGGGGAGAACTGATGAATCACTGTCCCTGGTGGCATGGGAAAGTAATTCAACAACCTGGATCATGGAGGAATTACCCATGCTAACAGAACCAGTACCTCTGCTGGCCTTCAGACTATTAATATCCAGCAGAGTTAGTTATGTGTTCCTAGTCTGATCTTCTGAGAGCACTCCTGGAGTCTCAGGCTGTTTATACAAACACGGAAAGGGTGTTTCAAGGGAATTGGTTGCACTTCTGCTGGTAACCAAGTCTTTTGGATCTAAACTGATTGGTGCTATAAATTCATTCTCATGCACAGTGAACAGTTATTTTGTCCTCATGGACCCTGTGAAGACTTTCTTGGCTTCCTTAGTGAGGTGTACTGTGCTCTGCAAAGTCCTGCTGGAGACTGGGGATTTTGTTCTGGAGGATATTTACAATGGTGATTTTGGAGAAATATTTCCAAATGCTACATTTTTTGTTCCAGTAGAGTCTTTTCCCATTTATGCCCGTTAGTCTGCAGAGATCCTCCTTTTGATTGACCCTAGAGGCAGAGGAAAAATGAGACATAAGATTTGGATTTGGCAGTGTTAGGTTAACAGCTGGATTTGATGATTTTAAGGGTCTTTTCCAAGATGAAAGTTTCTATGATTCTGTGGTGTATTACCTTCTGTTTTTTCCATTTTCTGTGTGAAATGTCACGGACATCTCACACTCCCCTCCTTACTAGCATTCCTTGCTCTCTATTCTGTCGGTATCTACTGTGTCTTCCCTCAGATATTTAAAGGGCCTTTTGTGCCCAGATCCAAACTACTTTTTATGACTATTTAGTTCATTTTAGTTGGTCTATTAAAAGATATGACATGTTCCCCAAAATATATCCTAATATACAACAGTTGGCAATCATGGCTACAGACTAGTACCTGAAGATAATAACATAGATATTTAAGTATTGGGACTACAGAAGCATCTAACAAAATAGAGAAACAGCAGAGCTATATTTGGCCAGCATAATGACAGAAGAAATATAATGTCAGTTAAGTATCAGGCAATGCAGATCAGAAAACACCTTTTAAAACAACATTCAGAGCCCTAAATGCACATCAAAACCCTCTTCCATCATACTGAAAATGTCTCTTTGGGACACAGAGGACATGAATAGATAATGCAAAAGCAAACAGAGAATGCAATACACTGATTGTGTGTCATCGAAGATGGGATTTTAGCATGCACCTGGGACCATGTATTGCTTTACCTTTACAGATTGTGTCTATAAAACAAGAGATATAAGGTAAGAGAACATGTGACATTAAAACAGTTACAGATATGGAAAGACTTGATTATACGGAGAAGTAGTAAAGGTTATGACAACAGAAATGGAAAAGAGACATACAGAATAAGGGATAAAGCTGAAAAGGTGATGAAATTGTTCCCATTTAACATTTCTCAGGATGAAAATGAAAGTTAACAGCCCACATAACTGCAGTGCAGACTTCCTGGAGAAAGGTCTTGAGAGAAATGACATAAACCAGTTATCTTGCCTTGCTATTTATAAGGTTTAGGTAATATGATTGACTATGATTCTAGCATGATCATTCCAAAGCCAAGCAAACAGTTTTCTGAATGGCTAAACGAATACAGATTTTGATTTTTAAGAAAGTAGTCTGAAAGATCCCTGCAAAGAAATAACTTAATAGAAAAAACTCAAAGAGATAGACAATCTAGTTAGGCTTTATGTTTATTTGGGTATTCACCAGTGACCATCAAGGCCAAAAAATGTCAATGGTTTTATTTCTTTACTCCAGTGTCTCCTCATAAAGTACATGTAAACATCAGTCTTTCTGCTGACTCCATTGATGTCTTTAGGTGATTCATGCTCACAGTTTATTTGATTTGTTTATACCTGTAGGCAATGATCTCTGGCTATTTGTGCCTGTGTAACGCGGGCTGGACAGGCCCTAATTGCACAGAGAACATTGATGAATGTATCAGCAACCCGTGCCAGAACGGGGGCAGCTGCACCGATGGGGTCAATGGCTACTCCTGCGAGTGCACCAGCGCCTGGACAGGACCACAGTGCCAGACTGCCCAGCAAGGTACAGCCAGCACCCCTCTCCCTCCTTCCCTCCTGGGCAATGGGACAGCAGGCTTCAGCAAGTAGATGCTTGGTGTATGGGATTAATATGTGAGTAACAACTGAGTTATGAGGGGAAAAACAGCCCTGTGTTTGGTGGATTAGAGGTCCCAACCCAAATTCTCTCCAAGTCAGAGTTTTTCATGAGCTTCATTTATAGCTGGCTTTTTTTAATAGCTGTTCCTACTGTTTAGCAGTAGGAACACAACAATGAAGTCGAGCTGCAGGCCCACTGGCCTTGGCTAGATGCCAGACATCCTAAAATCAGATCTCTGTTCCCAAGAAAGTGGTCTGGTAAGCTGGTTGGGAAAGAGGATCCGGTATAAGGAGAACAAGAGAATATATTGATGTTTCTCGTTTGTGCATATTATGTCATCTGTTATGAAGCCGAGAGGTCCTGATGATCTTAGTCAAGGGAAAAGCCAGAAAAAGTTCTCAAACAGAAATTTAATGAAAGAAATGTTAGCCATGAAAATGGGGGACTCTCAGTTTTATACAGACTGCAAGGTACTCCCTTTAACATTTCCTCCTATTATCACTTTTTCTGTTTGTTTGAGAACATTTTGCCATTAATTTTAATTAAACAAGGTCAGGATAGCATTCCAGTGGGTCCAGTGTCCCTGTGACAACAGGAGTGGCTCATTTTTGTTGTAGATTGCTAAGAAGAAAGCAGATTAAATTTTAATGTAATACAGAATTTAAAACTTCCACTAATCCCCTGTGAAATCAGCTCTATTTTAGAACTATTTTAGGCTTTTTTCTATTTTGCTGAAGTATCTAACTAGTAATGTTTTATTATCAAGTCCACATGGGAAAAATTTTTATTTTTAGCCATTCATAATGAAGGGAGAGAAAGCCAGTTTTTATGCAGTAAGGAATCATACTATACCACCTGTTCTTTTTGTTTCTAATCAATGAAAAAATAATTTATTTTAGTATATAATAATTTTGAATGTGGTTGAAAAAAGGTGAGATGTTTTAGATTGACATTTCAAATAAAATTATATTCTTTTTACCACTTCTTGAAACAAAACAATTTGGTTAGAATTGGCTATTTCTTTAGAATCCATTCAATGTTAAGCTACAGCTGCTTGTTGCACACTGTAGCTATGTGTGCATTATATTTTGGCTGCTTTACAGACATATTTTTCTGTAGCTCTTTGGGGTTTAGTTCCCATGCATTGAATGGTTCAGTGAGAGAAGAGACTATGGTATACCATGAGAAGGATTATCAGGCCTAGAAATCTGACCAAAAATTAAAAATGGGACAATAAAACCTCTTGAGGATAACTTCTATGATGTACTACTACCGAGAAAAACAATTTTACATCATGTTAACTTCAAAATACAAAATGTTATTTGATTTGTAGGGGAAAATTTAGACATTCAATCTGGAGGTATCGTTCTGGAAGCACACCAGTGTATGGACACTATCATGAGACAGAATCAGTATCTTTCGGCAGTATCCACATGTTCCAACAGATATTCTTTGTTCTTTTTCCAATAACTATTTTTCTTTCAGGGAATTTCATTCCACTTGATAGGAAGTCCTAAAGAGCCTTTTATAGAAGTATTTTTCAACATTGCTTTAAATGTTTAAGAAGCAAAAGCTATGCAAAAAACCCTCAGGTTTTGTTTTACTCTGTGTAGTACTAGCACAAAATCATTCTGTTTAATTTTCTCTCTCTTTCTGCAGTTTGTGGAGGATACCTTTCAGGCTTGAGGGGGACTTTCAGTTACCCTAACAACCCAAACAGCCAGTGGTACAGCAGTGGGGTCAGCTGCGCTTGGGTTATTCAAACTAATCCCAACAAGGTAAAGTTATAGAGTTCAGGTTAAAGAAACCCTCAGTCTGCAGGACCTCTGAGCTTATCAGAGCAAACATGAGTATCTTCCTGCTAGATGTGTTCCAATCTCATGATCCAAACCCCTCAGAATAAGTAGTTTTTCAAAAGAATAAGCTTCAGATCCTTACAAGCCTACAGGCTCCTTAGCCTAAGGATTTGCTTGGGTTAGATTTTCCAGGCTTTTCCTAAGCAGCTGAGGGTTAGATTTTATTAATTTACCTCCAGCTATAGAAGGGAACTGTTCTACATTGCTTTAAAATGTGATCTGTGAATAGCTGCATGGGAAAAGCTCTGCTCTGATGCACTCCACAGGTGGTTCCTGAGCTGAGTGAGTTGGTCAGAGCCTGGTGCTAACAACACCAAGGCTGTGGGTTTGATCCCCATATGGGCCATCCACTTAAGAGTTGGACTCGATGATCCTTCTGGCTCCCTTCCAGCTCAGACTATTCTGTGATTCTGTAACCCCAAAACAATTTCATGTTTCTGATATCTGAGTGCAAAAATGTAAAATGCTTAATTTGTAGTCAATGGTTTTGTGTAATAACAGCATTTGATTTTTTTTTTCAAGGATTAATTTTTAAATGTTGCACTCAAATATATATTCTGATTCTGATCTGCAACTAGCAATTCCACTTGTGTTACAAATAACAGCTACAAAATATTCTACTTCATACTTTGGCATGAAGTTGCTTACTTGGAATATAAATATTTGATATATTTTTGACATTTTGTGGGATGAACTAAGTAATTTTATAAACCAATGCTTAACAGTGGCTTATACAGCATTACATATATATATCTATGTGACATATCTTCAGCCTTAAGCCTGGAAGCCACTACTGTCTTCAGCTGAGCATATTAAAGCACATCAGTGAAAAATCTGAACAAATTTAAAGCTGTGCATGTCACTAAGTATCCAGAATGGGCTCTAGAGACACTGATTTTTATATGTGCAAAACAAGATCACTGAATCTTTTAACTCCCATTACAATACTTTCAACCATAGGAGGGGTGAAAAATGCTAATTATCTGATGAAAAAACTGCTGTGGGAAACCTGGAATAAGGTATTTTATGTTGTATTTCAAGCTTTTCACATGGCTTGAAATTTACACATATGTATATTTTGCATATATAACACACAGGCAAATGGTCTCAATTATTAGTTTATAGAAATAGTGCTCCTTCCAGAAAACTTCACTGACTGAATTCTTATCTGTCTATCTTCTCTCTTTCCTTTGACTCTTAAGATTCTTTAATATTATCTTCTGTCCTGGAACATTTCAGGAAATGACAAAATGGCTCTAAACCTCATAGATTCTCACAGTTGCAAGAATACATGTATCTGCTCTACAAAGTTTCTGTATAGACAGTGTCTCAGCAGATGGAAAAAAGAGATTTCTTGTTTTCTTGCTTCTGTTAGATTCTGCATGTTACTTTCCCATTCTTCCAACTGGAGACAAGTAATGAGTGTAACTCTGAATTTCTTCAAATCCATGATGGGCCTTCAGCATCAATGCACATGCTGGGAAAATACTGTGGCTTCCCAGGTCCTGCAGAGCTTTTCAGTTCCCACAACTCTCTGTATTTTTGGTTATACGCGAACCACACCATTACTGGAGGTTTTACTGTTCATTGGGAATCCCAGGATCCTGGTAAGTTGATGAAATGCCAAGCATCTTCATGGTTTTGGAGTAAAGTGAATTACTTATTTCATTTGATTAGGAAAAATTAGGAACAGAAGGACAGTACTTTACAAGGGAGTGAGGCTGAAATGTAGACATATATATCACTTGAAGATGTTTTCAAACTCTAGCTCTAGGCCTCTGCTTTTTAAAGGCCTTTCTGTTTTTTAAGACTGCTTTACGCCTCCTGGGAGGAATCCCCCAAAGAGAATGTGTTCCTGGGGATGCCATTCATCTGGTCAGTTCTCTTCTCACAGAAGTATCTAGTACTTCAAGCAAGAAGGTTAATGGTTTGTTCTGCCACTGTAAATTTGCAACAGCACAAATGTTCCAAACATGATAGATTGTAGAGAATTGGATTTAAAAGAATGTGTGAGCTTTTTGGTATGATTTGTTGTACATTTGTGCCTGAATTCGTGGTAATGCTGGTTGGGTGATTGTTCCAGATGGCCCGGCAATGCATTTCCAGAGATAAACTTCCAATCATCTCATGTAACATCAAGGTCACTTCGGTGTTCTGTGTATTATCTAGAAGCAAAATAGTGCATTGGGTTGTGTCTTGAATGAAAAAGTGCAGTTACCTTATTTCTAGAAATATTTCTTGAAATGCTTTTAATATGATTTTTGGTGGGTTTTTTCTTTCAATTGTCATTATTGGATAGATAATTACTAATTGACAAATATGAGTACTGAAAAGTGAAAGCAGGTATTTTTGGGGAAAACATAGCACTAACAAAAAAAAAGGCAAAGAGAGCAGTACAGATGTGATTAAACTAGCTATTCCTGAGGTATAACACATGATTTACCCCTCCCATTCACAACTGTTGCACTGATGTGATTTTATTACAGTTATAAAAAACAGCCTTACCTGTAATTAAATTTTCTTTTTTTTCTTTATAATGGGAATAGTCTTGTGATAGGATAAAAAATAGAGACTATTTACAAAGTACAGAAATTCAGATTAATTTTGTAAATCCAATTCAAACACAGTGCTTCTGATTATGCTTCTTAAGACACATTCATCATAACTGGGAAAGAATCTTCCTTTTACTGTGCAAATCAGGAAATATTTGGAGTTCTCCTTTTAAAATTGAGTTGCAGAATTAACTGCAAAATTTAAAGAAAGAAGAAACTTGCTGGTTTCTTTGGCTTGGTCTTTGTTTTTTTTACCTAAAAGTGGTAGCTATTTTTCACACTACAGGACAATTCATCTTCTGAGCCAACATGTGGTGATAAAGACTCTGTTCTTCCTTGTCTCTTTCTGTTAGAATGTGGTGGTGAGCTGACAGGTACTTACGGCTCAATAAGCTCTCCAGGATATCCTGGTAACTATCCTGTAAACAGAGATTGCTTCTGGACCATCTCAACCAATCCTGGCCTCCTCATCACATTTGCTTTTGGCACACTGAACCTAGAACACCATGAAAACTGCAGTTATGACTATTTAGAGGTAAAGTGTGATTATGAATTATGACAACATTTTGTTGATATGTTATTGCAAAACAAGATATTTCAAAACTTTTTTATGTACAGAAGGGCACTGTTTGAAAAACTAATCCTGGGTTGAAATGCTCCTTTTTATTTACATGTTCCAGCCATCCATGCACAATCAGAGACAATAGGACAGAAAGGGGATGGGAACCTGCCTCACTGAAGTCGGTGTAAGTCGTGTGACAAAAAGGATGGGATTCAGGCCAAATACTTGATGGGAAGCTTTCACTTTCTTACAAAGTTCAGTCTCCAAACTCCTTGTCAAATGTCAAGCCACAGAGAATTCATGAGCCTTTCCTATTCAGGAAAGGGATCTAAGACTAATAGATTCATATCATAGCTCACACAGCAGTCCAGGACTTGATGTATGAACTTAGGGCTTTTTGTCAAGTGTGACATAATGTTTACAGAATTCACCAATACCTTTTCACAGAACTGAGAAGCCAGTTTGGAATAGCATGTTGTGTGCAATGCAGAGCATCATTTCAAGAAAACAGTTCAACAGTAGATCTCCTGATACTTTCTTTCACTTTCACAAAACCCTGGATGACTCCCAGCAGAAGCATTACAGGATGCTGGTGGATCTGTTTCTCCTGTGTGTTTGGAGGAAACTTCCTTTCCCTCTACCCACCATCCACAATACCTCTGGGGCCTCCAAGATAACTTAAGAAGTGTTGGTACTGTTCACAACCAGCATGCATCTGATAATCCTAAATGTTGATCTATCATTCTGTCTAGATTCGAGATGGTCTTCTTCCACAAGATCCTGTCCTTGGTAAATATTGTAGCACTGGATCTCCACCCCCACTCCAAACCACTGGTCCATATGCATGGATTCATTTTCACTCCGACGACTTAGTTACTGATAAAGGCTTCCATGTTCTCTATACAACTTCTCCTGGTAAGTAAAATACTCAGGATTAAAGGTTATTCTCTGACATTCTCGAGACAGAGCCAATAACACATGAATGGATGTAATTAACACTTGCTCTTTAATAATATAGTAATTCTTTTTGATTTGCATGAAGTGCAAACATTTGTACAGAGGCAGCCTCAAAAGGAGTTACTGCACTTATGAATATCTCGATTTTTTTTTTCCTAAATACAGCAGATCCAAGTTGTGGAGGAAATTTTACTGAGAGTGAAGGGGTTATCACATCTCCTTTCTGGCCTAATCCCTATATCAACAGCCAACAATGTGTCTACATTATCCGACAGCCAGAGGATGAGAAAGTATTCCTCAACTTCACCCATATGGAGCTGGAAAATCATAGTGGTTGTTCAGCAAACTATATAGAGGTGACTCCCTTAATCAGTTGATATGAAAGTTTGATTGCATGTGTGTACAAGAGCATGTATAACTTCTGTCCCAAGGACCACTGCAGAAATAGGTGTTAATCAAACGACTAAGTATACGATTTATTAGGGTCCAAAAGTCACAGGGGCTGAAAGAGCAGGATGGTGCATTTGGAGTGAAACAAAGATGCAAGAATGAGAAAATCTGTCTAGTGGTCTGTCTATCTGGTCTAGTGTCTTAACACTAATTCTTAATATTCTGTCCATGATTAAGGGGGAGTCTGGACATTTGGTAAATGCATGTCAACTGCAAGAAAAGTAGAATTAATGCCATAGCCACTATGCAGCACTTTCTGGAGTCATAGTGTTATATGGAAGATCTTGTTCTGACACTAAAAGGAAACACACCATATAAATATTTATACGCACATTCCCAGGGAAGTGGTTGAATTACCATTCCTGGAGGTATTTAAATGATGTGTACAAGTGGCACTTAGGGACATGATTTAGTGGTGGACTTGGCCAAGCTCCATTTACAGTTGGACTCTAAGATTTAGAGGTCCTTTCCAATCTTAATGATTCTATGATTCTGTATACATATGTAAAGCTGAGAGTTTACTGTTGCCAGAACTGAAATCTTACAATCTAATTCAAGAATTGTTATTAGTCTAAATTTAATTGGCGAAGAAAACAAAATAGTACAGTTAGAATGTTTTTATATGGAAAATCTAATATTAATGCAGTACTAATGTCAGTACTAACTGAGATCCTTGAGGTGACTTTTATGTTTGCTTTTACTCCTGCCTCTCTCTTCATTGGTCTGCAACTTTGTGCTACATACAAATTTACAGCTGTAGGGTGCCTTTAAAGTACGTGCTGAAGGCCAGCTTTGCCCAGCTGCCTGTCTGCTCCCCTGGAGCTGGCTGTGGTGAGGTCCGGCGCGGTGCTGTGCAGGCCAGGGGCAAGGCCTGTCCCCCCGCCCCGGGCCACCTGCCGGGGGTGAGCACGGCCTGAGGCAGGCCAGGAGGTGGGGCACACGGGGGAACCTGGCTCAGCAGAATCCATGGCCAGGCGGGGCAGAACTGTGGGGAGATGGAGACTGACCGGGCTGCAGGTTTGTTGGGGCAGGGACTGACAGTTCCCACCTAGTCCTGGACAGTGGCAGGGTGCAGGGCCCCAGGGAGGCAAGGCTGGCCCCAGTGAGTCGTGGTGGTGCCCTCAGAGCCTGACAAGCTCTCTATGTTGGTGGCCTGTGCCCCTTCTCCTGTCACCCTGTCCCTGTTCTCCTCTGTGTCCTGCCCTGACTCGCCATGTCTCAAGGCCTCTGCTGTCATACCCAGCCTGTATTTCTCTATATAGTTCTGAACACCTCATCCCACATGGGATGGCTGCTGGGTACCGCTGTCTGGATAAAACTGTGCCTGTGCTGTGCAGACCTAAACAGGAGGAAAACAAACTGGGCGCAGTCAGTGATTGATTTGTGAAAGTGCTGCCACAGCTGAGGCAGGCAGGAGCCATCCGTGCGGCCCCAGAGCAGGGTCCAGCACTGCCAGCCATGCAGCTCAGTGGCAAAACAGATTTGGTTTTGTGTTTAATCTCTTCCTGACCAGTGAGGAACAGGCTCCTGTGAGCTCCATGCTGTTGGTCTATTTTTAAAAGATGTTATTGTGCTGACATTGTTCCCTTCTCTCCTCCTGTAATTCAAAGACCTGGGTTGGAATGAAGTGTAATTAGTTTCTGAAATGAGAGGGGAAGTGTGTTTAATGAAAACAGACAGCTTTTGTTTGTTTGGCCTGCTATTCCTCTTGCCTAATTGCTGGCAAAACAGCAGCTAAATTCACAGCAGCCAGAGAAACAAAACCATTTCTGTTGAATGCCATCGGTTTGTATTAGTTCAGCAAGGCATTTACCTCACTGTTCGCTGATCAGTCACAAGCCCTTCAGTTTTCCTGTGCTTCTGCCCTCCTCTTCTTCCTGCCCTCTTACTCTGTGGCTCAGCCCAGAGCAGAGAAAGGGGACTGACATTTTCTGGCTGGGGCAGTCAGTAAAACCAATGTACTGTACTCTGTTATCAAGGCCTGATTTTTCTCATGTGCTTTTCTAAAATACTGTCCCACTGGCTTTTATATTGAAGTTCATCTAGGGAGATAGCATTTGGGTGTTCAAGTCACTTTAAAAGTCACTCTCCAAAAACTCTTTTGTCACTTTGGAAAGGTGCAGATTATTCCATTCCCTGGCTATACCAGAAAATCTGTAGACTTACCACAGGGACCAGACGCAGCTCACAGCACTTGCTCAAGGAGAGATGTTTAGTTTCTTACTGAGGAAGGCATTTGCAAGAAGAAAATAGAGACAATAGAACTTATTTGAGAAAGGCTGTGACATGGTGATGAAGAGGTAAGATGTTAGCCAAGACAGCTCCTTTTCCATGCTGTCTTTATAAATGGCAATAGGAGACGTTACTCACATGGTTTAGAGAACCTGTTATTTTTATCACTACTCCCTGGACTTTGTAAACCAAAAATTTAAGAAAAGTCAGCTCAAGAAAAATATGTAAACTACCGTGAATGACAGTTCTGGAAGCTTTCACTGCTTTCCAAAGATTTACTAAATATTTTGGCACAAATTCTGATGTCAGCTGCTCTGCTGTAAATCCAGAATAATTCTGTCACCCTAAACTCAAATTCCAGGGAAACTGGAAATATCTGTAAGTCAGAAGGCCGTCTCACCAGCTTGAGACTGCAAAGCTGGGTAAGCAGGCCAGCCACTGCCTGCTCACCAAGGCAGCCATGAGGGTTCCTTACCTTCTCTCCCAGCCCATGGATGAATACAGCTGAGGAAGAAAGAATTGGTGATGAGAGGGAACCTGAAAGCTGGATGTCCCTGCTTTGCCAGTGAATTCACTGGAATGCTTTTTTGGGTTTGACAGCATATAGATGCATTTAAAATCAGTTCCATCTACATCAACTACCACCACTTTCACAGCAGAAAAGAGGTGTTTTGTTTTCAGGAGAATCTTTGGGTCAAAAATTGCATTTTTTGCTTGGCCAAAGAACAGAGGACCCATCTCTTGGACCTCAGGTTGTTTTTGCCCTCCTGGAATGAGATGGGCACCTCAGAGATATACCTGGGCTCTGCCTGGATTCCTGGATGTAGCTATTCTTTCTCATGGACTGAGTCAGATTCAGGGTGTGAAGTTTTGAGGTATAAATACCTCTTTCCCATCTACCCCCCTTGATAATTTATAGGATTTATAATCAACTTTAGGGAAAATAGGTAAGATACATTTCTCCTTTGATTAGCAAATTGATTGAGGTCAGTAGAAAGGCAGTGCAGAAAGTAAAAGCTGGATTCCCTGATATAGCTTCATTGCAATTATCATGCATTGAACCCTTCAGATAAAGGAGTGAAAAGATGTCAGTGTGCCTCTTCACTGCTAGAGTTGCATCTCCTGTTAGTGAGCTGTCTGCCTGCATTTATGTATGGGTGTGATGGGACAGATGCTTGTTCTAGAGAAGTGCCATTGAAAAATCACTGCAAACTTCATGGCCAGAGAAAGAAAATCAAAACTACCTTTTTTTTCCTCAACAGATTTTAGTGCTGGCAAAAATTTCACAGATGTCATTCATGAGCACCCCACCTGTGTCTTTCATACTAAAGTTGTCACTTTTGGAAACATAGGCCCAAGAAGTGCTAAAACTGTGGTTCATGAAGAAGATCTGATTCATCCTAATGTCCTGTGACAGCAGCATGTGTTTGTGTCTTCTGTGCTGATCATCTGATTGTTCCTTTGAGCTCTCATAAGTCCTGCGTTTGGGCCAATTACTGTGATGCCCTTCTTACAAATATGTAAAACAGTTACTCCTTTTGTTATGTAGTAGCTCTTGTGAGATTATAATTTTATCTGGGTATCAGATCCCAAACTTTTATGATCTAACACTTTTCTTTCTTCTTTTTGATGACTAGGTTCGAGATGGTGACAATGAGATGTCTCCTCTTATTAGAAAAATCTGTCATAATACACTCATGTCTCCAATCACTTCTACCAGCAATGGTCTCTGGATCAAATTCAAGTCTGATGCTTCTGTGCAAAGAACTAGCTTCAGGGCTATTTATCAAGTTGGTAAGAGGAACTGGTCACTTGCACAGTGAATTTGCCTGTAATTTGGACACTTTCAGTCATTTCCATGGTATATTACTCATGCAATAGGTTAAAAAAAACTTCAAAAGAAACGAAAGAACAAAATAGAGTCTATTTATTTTAAAAGATGTCTTCAGTAGGTCTGCTGTAGGCACTCAGAATGCTTGGAAACATGCCCTTCATTGCTTCTGACCATGAGATTTGCTCAGATGGTTAGAGCATGGTTCTAATAACAGCAAGATGGTGAGTTTGTTCCTCATATGGGCCATTCATCTAAGAGTTGGACTTGATTATCCTTGTGGGTCCCTTCCAACTCAGAATATTCTGTGATTCTACTAACGATGTATCACTTGCTGCTGACATACCAAAGTTGTGTTATAGCTTCAATTCTGCCTAAATCTTTTTACTTCCATTTTACCTTGTCTTTTAGTTCTTAACCACTGACAAGCCTATCTGTGTCTGTGAAACAAGTTAGTCAAATCCATTAGTTTTCATGGGCACGGTTTGGTCTTCTGTACAAGCATGTTTATGTTATACCTGTAGTAATTTGTACTTTTAAATATGTTCTTAATACTACTTGAGTGATCTGAAGTAGCTGATGCAGTTAGATAGGGGTTTAGGGTTGTTTTTTTTCTAATTTCATACTGTTACTTGGTACATATCATACATCATCATTATGATACATTCCTTGAAATCATTCATCACAAGTACTGATTCTTGGTGTCTCTTGGCAGCCTGTGGAGGTTCCTTGTCTGGAGTAGGCACAATCCATTCACCTTATTACCCCAGGATGTCCCCTCACCCAAAGACCTGTGAGTGGATCATCTCCCAGCCAGATACCAAAGTGGTGATTCTTAACTTTATCGACTTTGACATTCGAAATACAACCACTTGTGATTCAGACTACATCGAGGTAAAGAATAACACATATATACTATGAATAGTAGATACGTATCTGCAAGTTCCTTCTAATAATCATCTGCACCAAAGCAGAAGCTCTTGACAGGCGAGCACTCCTTCCAGCAATCACAAAAGCTTTTCCAGGTTCATAATGGGATCCCAAAGCTTTTCTTGGTCCTCCAAAGATGGTATGACTGTTTTGATAATCAGAGACAAGTATCAGGTGTCTTTAAACAGATAGGCCTGGTTTGGGAGGTTTATGTGCTACTTATTGCTGAGGGTGTAAGATCTCATCTTTTCTCCGTCTGACATGTTTTGTGTGGGACAGTGCTTCTCTGATAGGCATAAGGTTGCATTTTACGTGCCTGTAATAGAAACCACACTGAAGAAAGGGTAGGGTTGACTTACTAAGGACCTCTTTTATACAGTTCTTATGAATTACTTTATGCTTAATACTTGAATGTAATAAAAATTCCTATAGGATATTCTGAATACACTGTTCTTCAGGTCAGAGATGGCAACAACGGAGATTCTCCTGTTTTGGAGAAATACTGTGGTATAGCTGTACCCTCTAGAGTGCAATCCACACGGAACAATCTCTATGTCAAATTCAGAGCTTCTTCACTTACCAACCTCGGCTTCAGAGCTCAGTACTGGCCATTAGATACAGGTAAGGATAGTTTTGCTGTTTTTTGTGTAGTGTTCTGGGACTTTCCAAATTTTCCTGCAAACTGAAAACAATTAGCAATCAAGTTTTATGATGGTGTAATGGGAGATGAACTCTGAATCAGTTACCGTGTAGTATGCATCAAGGAAGAAAGACTATGAAATTTCAGAAAGAAAAGTAACCAATTTTATAAGTGTCTAACTCTTTTTATAAATATATCATTTAACCTGATGTTTTAAATCTCTGCAGTATGTGGAGAGATTCTCACTGGACCATCAGGAAGCATTACAAGTCCTGGTTATCCACATGTCTACCCACATGGGATTAACTGTACCTGGATTATCAACGTTCAACCTGGCTACCTTATCCGCCTGACATTCACTTCATTTAACTTGGTGTTTGATTATGGTTGCAGAAAAGATTATCTTGAAATATATGACAACAGCACTGTGCAAAAATTGGGAAGGTGAATATGTCCACTAGCCTATAGACCTGAATTATTGTGGAGTGAGCACTGTTCTGTAGGTCTTGACATTCGATTTCCTTCCTAAGTTTAGTGCATAGATTGTTTTCTCTTCATCACAGAAACAATAGCAGCAATTTCTCTTCTAGTATAGCAAAGGCAGCTTGCTTTCCTTGAACATGGAATGAGAAGCACATTTAATAAATAATATACTGGGAGAAACTAAGTTGTGTCAATAGGATACCTCTTTTAAGGACAGGTTTCAATAGCTGGCTTTGTTCCTCTTCATTAACATTTGGATTTATGGAAAATAAATTGAAAAGCATTAATATATCTCTGCCCAGAAAAGACATGATTTTAAAGACTTGATGAAGTGAAAGAAAGATTATTTAAAAGGCTGTATGTTTGGATCTCCGAAAAAACTAGACCACAACCTGCATTTTATGGGATTTACTTTTCACTTTCTCCTGTTACATGATTTTATCTGAAGGAAGAATATTTTCTTTTATTCCACTTCTCCAATTGGTGTATACACAGGGTTTTCTTGCTGCCCTAGAATTCAAGAATATTTGAATTACTTGGAAACAGTATCCAGCTGCAGCTATAGACTGTAAAATAGTTGACTGACATGGCAATATTTTGGAAAATAAGGAGCAAATGACTCTCATAATGGAGAGCATTTTACAAACTTAGGGTTTGGCCAGCCACTCTGACTCCTACAAAAGAACAGAGTATGTTTTAGGTACAGCATAGCATAAATTCAATAGGAATTTGACAACTTGATGAAAGTCAGAGTTTCTTCTCTGATTTTGCCACACTTTAGATTTGTACCCTTGTACATGTAGTCTGCTATTTAGTCCCATGATATGGACCCACAGGGTATATGCCTAGGATCTGTATCATCCAAAGGAGAAAACTGTGTATGTGTCTCTATTCAAACTTCCCATGAAAGCTGAATTCTGTTCCAGTGATACAGATGGTTTATAAAGTACTGCCATTCAATTTGGGATATCTTTTTGCTGCAGGTACTGTGGAAGATCAATTCCACCATCGCTCACTAGTGGTGGCAATATGATGACGTTGTCCTTCATGACAGATCACAGCATTTCATCTGAGGGCTTCTCAGCTAATTATATCTCCCTGAATGCATCCAAAGGTAATATGTCAGTCTGTTCATTATGCAAATTAAATGTTTTCAGCTGTCACTGTAAATAACCACTACAAAACCCAGAAACATTATTTTCTGTGTTGCCAGAAGACTTCCTGGTGCCTCTTCTACTGCTTCTTATTCATTCTACTTTATTCAAAAGCTTTTTACTCCCTAGGAAAGCGGAAAGCAATTTCTCTAAGCAGCATTGTTGCTTTCTTTAAGAAGTCAGTACGAGCTGACATGGCAGAACTGCATGAATTATTTAGGAAAAGTATTTTCTGAATTTTCTTTATCCATTCTGAGCTGAGTATGTGTGATCTAGCAAACTTAGTGGTCATGGACAACTCACTTGAATGGGAGACTCTTGGATGCCATAAAAAATTAATTTAGTCCCTCTAAGATTCAATATTGATGGTGGGCAGAGAAAGGTCAACTAAGATGAAATTTGATAAAGCAGCAAAATAACCTGAACACACAAGCGATTTTTTCATGACAACAGAGTGCAACATTTCTGTCTGCACCAGAGTTCAAGGCTTCTGTTACGCATTAAAACTCTTCTTTAAGTATTTTCTAAAGGGCCAGGACTTATATCAGTGAGGTAAAGGAAGAATGACTGCTCATTCTCTCGGCTCTCTTCTCTTTTGGACATTAGGAGGATTTTTTTCACAGAAAGGGTGATTAGGCATTGGAAGGGACTGCCCAGGGAGATGGTGGAGTCACCATCCCTGGATGTGTTCAAGAAACGGCTGGACATGGCACTTAGTGCAATGGAAGGTAGAGCGACAGGGTCTGCCTAGCAGAACTAAACCATGGAAGAGGCAGAGTCACAAGGGAAAAAAAAGTAAAAATGAGAATGCATTTGTAGCTGGGATGTTTGTTGTCCATCATTATTCAGTTTCTGTGTGGTTTCTGTGAGTGCAGACTACAAGGGATTTATTGGATGAATACAAGAAATTCACAGTACTTATCTATGCAGCCGTAAACTATCAATGCCTGTTCATTGCTTGCTTTTAGTTTCTTTATTTTTCCTAATTCCTGAATTTATTCAGCCTGTTTAAAAGCAGCAAAATTTCCAATTCCTAACTGCTTTCTTGTTGACATCTTGGAAAAATTGGCTATTATTTTGTCTCTCAAACATGTGTATCGGCGAGACCAGTACAGATTTTGATACTGTGGTTTTATTTACTACCAGACAACTTACAAATCCAAATAAACCATTTTCTCAGCTGCCTTCATTTATATTATAAATATAAATATATATATGAAAAATAAATATATTTCTATTTAAATATATTTTTATATATATTCATATATATATATTATATTTTCTAATATATATATTTAAAAAGAAATATATATTATATTTCCATCTGGCATGGAAACCAAAAAAGCCACTACAAAAAATTAAGATTTAATGAGAACTGTTTCAAGGAAGAAATTTATTTTTCTTAGAAAGTAATAGGCAAAAAACCAAGTTCTACTTTTAAAAATACTTCCAAGAAAACTCTGTAGTTTGAAATCTGAATTCTTATTAGCAAGAAATTGTGAAATTGTCATCCTTATTAAATTTTTTTAGCCTTTATTTACAACTGCTAACTCAACCTTCTGTAAATATCATTTTTTTACTTTTAATTCACCTCAGATTACTGTTTTGTGGGTGGATTGATTCCTTCCTAAATATTCTTACAGCAACTTTTCTCACAATCCATCAAGATCAAAGTTTTCTTTATTCAACATTAATCTATATTTCTGTCTCTGTTGTAACCATATCTGTTTCTGTGGTTCTGTTAGTCATTTCAATGCTGTCCAGTTTCACAGCTCTGCCTCCTCTCTTCTGTATTCCCCTCCTTTACCACTGCCATGGTGATTGGCTTTTCTCATCTTTCATCCAAAGCAATGCAATATGTGTCATGTGGAGTTCAAACTGCATCAGTGCTGTCCCTGGAATGTTTTCAAACTATGCCTTAAAAACACAGGTCTGCTGTCTCTTCAATGCTTTTAACAACTATATAATATGTTTATATGAAATTAGCACTGTGTAGTATCTTAATCCAAACTCTATATTATTTTCTTTTCCCATAATGAACACAAATATCTTTATTACTCTTCAGCCAATCTGGGCTAACTCTCAATTTATTCTCACTCTGACTTAGAATGATCTCCAGAGTAAATGGTTATAATTTCCTCCACTACAGCTTGCATAAGTATGGCAAAGTAGGAGATAGATACTGAAACTGAGAGTAATAAACTTACAGAGAGGATGTAACTATGATTTGGTTTTTTTTACAAAAATTTGTTTATTTTGGTCCCAGAACAAGCATAGCAGTACTATCAAGTTTCCTTAAATACCAGACAGCTAAAATTCATTTTTATTAAGGATAGGATATTTATTATTAAAGATTAGGATATTTATATAAGGATATTTATTAAGGATAAAGTTTTGAAGTTTCTGTGGCCTGAGAGAATCAAACATGTATGTGCAGGTGGATTTTGCTGTGAGAAACAACTCCTCACTTCTCTGCAATCATATCTAGTTTGGTTTTCCCACTGTGAGATGTTTAGGTCTGATCTTCATCTCATGTATATCCAGTTACACTAAGGTAGCAAATTGCTAAGGATAGTAATGTCTGAGAGATTTACCAAAACTATGAGTTTTTTTCTTTACATCTGCTACTTATTTACATTTTTTCTGCTAAAGAAAATATGGTTCTAATAATGTTTCTTGTGCAGTAAGAATTCTTCATATTTTTAAGTTGTGTTTTCTTAGCCAGCTAGAGCATAACCAGAATCAGAACTTGTCAAAGATGTTCTGGTTCATATTTCACATTTCAATAGTATTTTGCCTGGAGTTATTTCAGAGAGAATAAGCTATTAAAAAGATGGACAAGATTACCCTCCTCCCCCCACCAAATAAATTGGAGTAAAAAAAAAGGAAGGATAAGTAAGAGTGAATTTTTTTAATGCAAACTGAAACTAATTTTCTTCTCCATGCATCTTGGTAAACAATGTTTTTGTTTGCATGGCTTATCTGTGATGTATTAAATACTTGAAAAGTAGCCTGAAAAGAATTAAAAGGCAAAGCTGCATCTCCTGTCAAAAAAAAAAAAAAATTGAATGCCACAAGATGCAGCCATGGCTATGGTCCATGAAGTGCAAACAATTGCTTTAGCAGTCTGCCAGCTAGTAGCTGTGAATAGTTCATGGAGCAGTAGATGGAAATCCTTCAGTCAGACATGCCCACATGATATTAATTTCAAAATGTGTATCACCCATTTAAACTATAGGTACCTTGGATTCTTAGTTCTTCACCATCCTTCTGTCATTTAAAGGGGAAAGTCACATGGAATGCAACGTAATATTTTGATTTGTTTCAAAGAGTCCAGGTCTCTACTACCAGATAGATGAATGTCACAAAAGCCATGTAAGTGTTATGGTAGATTTTACGGTTGTCTTCTGCCACTTTTGGCTGACCACATCACAAATAACCCATGTAAAAATATCGAAAAATCTTTGAAAGAGTTTAGTCTTTCCTGGAACTTTTGTTCAGGGTCTTGACAGATATAGGCCACAATTTTCCAGTAGGAATAGTACTGGAGTTGGTGCTATGATTTTTTTTTCCCTCAACTTCTTCACAAAGAAGTGAGAATTCATGTGTTTTACTTTGACCTGGGGTTTTAGCAGTGTGTTTGGTTGGTTTGGGTTTCTATTTGTCTGGGGGGAGGGATAATTTGTTTTCTTCTTTAGAGATACCTCATTTCATTCTTTCTGCTGGGATAAGTTAACCTTAACAAGGTTTTTAGCAGATTGCCTTCCTTACAGACTTTTTATTCCTGGTCTTTCTCTCTTACTCTTTTCGTGAAAGATAATTTTCCTCATTATCATCCTGAATTGTGAATGATATTATTTATCAAGATGGGTAAACTGGTTTTAAATAGCTTCATTGTGGATTATATGTTAGTTACAACGATGGTTTGGAGAAGCCAGAGTTTGAGAAGGATGAGAAAAGACAAAAACCTCTGTGAACCCATGAATTTAAAAGTGCACCTGAAAATGTCTTAAAGATTTGTGTGTCTTCTTCATTGATAGCTGAGTACAAGTTGAAATCTTTATTCCGATCTTCCTGACTGAACCCAGTAATTATTAGGAGTATGATGCCTGGCTTTGGTCTTCACCTGAACAAGCAACGACAAGAATGGAAATTAATGTCTGACAAATATTTATGTGCAGAGATGTACAGGGAATGGTTGAATGAGGTTGACCTAAGACAGCAAATAAAGCTGACGTCCTATATGTGTCTTGGGCATCTGCTCAGCTCACCCCAATCTCAGGAAAAAGGCTCAATTGGCTGGCACCTGACAACTTGTTAGGCAGCTGCAACTTGGCAGTGTTTGGTCAGGGTGTTAGTCTGCCTATACATGCCAGTATATGTGAGTACAACTCCACAGTATGTGTGTTTAGGTGTAAATAAGCAGAAGGCAGGCAGAGATTCTTTTTGAACCATTGTACCCAGTATTTTGAGAGTGTTTGGGTCTAACGTGCTACAAAAGACTTTTGTGTGCCTCCTTGGTAAAACCCAAGTCTCTTAGCATCTGCTAGCAGCAGTAACAGAAGGCCCTGAAGTGCAGATGTGCTTTCACGTTGCCTGTGGAGAGGCATATACTTCATCTGATAGTTTCTTCTTTTTTTCCTAAACATGCATGGTACTACATAAAGAGTGAATTGTTTGGAATCCCAGCTTTCCTTTGGTACAGTGAGATTGAAAGAAAAATCCCATGTTACCTACTGCGCTATTGCTTGATTTTTGATTAATTAGGATTGTGGCAACTGATTGATATCTCTTTAGGGGAAAAAACATGGATATAATTTTCTACATTATGCATGATTGCATGAGTGAATTGTACAAAAGCTGGCATTTTTCTCTGCTATTGGCTATTACAGTGGGTTACTGCCATTTATGGCATTTTTTTCAGAAAAGCAAACACATTCAGTACTAAAATCAGAAGGCAGATTGAATAGCTTTCAAAACCTCACACACTGGGCAAAGCAAGATGTGTGATTGTCCTCAACAATTGCCTCCTTCTGTTTTTCATGAGCTGTAATAAGCGTCTTCCAACTAAACTGAACTCATTTTTTTTTCCAGACATACAACAATCACATATAGTATTAGACTGCATTCTGAACTTTGGCAAAGGAGTAAAAGTACTTTTTTCATGTTAACTTTGTTAAGTGTTCACTGAAGGGTCTGTTACTGCCCAAGCACACCCCCAAATGTTGTTAGTGAGGGGAGTGCTAAAGGGGAGTGCCAGCTCTCCTGCTGAAAGTAGATCACCATGAATTACCAGAAAAGAGTTGGCTGTCAAAAAACATGGGTTCATTTATGCTTTTCTAAATCCTCATAGCAGCCAGCATACTCCATCTATACTTGGATTTATTTCACTGTAGCCAGAAGTCTAACATTTATAAGGCAGTCACTGTTCCATCTTCTCTACTTATTATCCTTTAACTCATAAAGAAGATTGTTAAGTGAAATGTAAAGCAGTACACAGCATCTGGTTTAAAACAGCACGCTTGGGATATAAGTTTCTGTCTGGGTTCCTCCCAAGAAGAAAAACTTTGGTGAGGGAGAGAACCTGGACAATTCTGTGGAAATTGTTATTAAAAGGGCTGATAAAAAATGTTGGCTTCTGTAGTGCTAATTTTACTGTAAGAGTTCTTATCTAGCACACCAGTTTAATATTCTCCAGGTTGAAAGCTGATATTCTTGGTCTCAGCCTCTGAGTGAGTAAATAATGGCAGTATTGCAGGAGCTCTAATCATTAAGTATGCACAAGTCAGACACCTATCCCTCCAAAAGCAGGAGGAAATAATTAGTTAAAAATAAGTAACCAAATAAATATACACACATTTTCTTTTTAATTTTTTAATACTTTTTCTGTAATGGTCTGTTAGGGAAACTTGGGTGACATTTCTAAGTCAGATTTCTAACCCTTTAGGCAGCATTCTCAAATAAATCATATGACCTAAGGATCTGGGGTTTGATGATAAGCCATACATATCACAAAACACCATGGGAGCTGGCAGCACAGCCAGGGCATTGTAAGGATTTACAAAGCAGCACAAGCCTCTTACGGTGACCAGTTTGTGGTCAGTTATGGTAACCTGTTTGTTATGTGTACATTAAATCATATCTGTGATGGAACACATAAATGACTAAAATTCTAGATAAAGACTTTAATAGATAATGATTTTAGGTAAACTAGTGCATGAAACCTTTTTGACTTGTCAATACCAAAGCACAACCCGATGGAAGAAAACTATTGACCCTTTTTTGTGTCCTGTTTCTCTGTTCTCCCCATGATGAATTAGGAACATAAGTCTGAGAGCTGGCTTTGGGAGTATTTATCCCACAGAAAATGTTTTCAACACAGGCCTTGTAGGTGACCAAGAATGCAAAAAAATACCATTAAAAATACACCATTAAAAGCAAAAGTGTTTTAGCAGTTAGAATGGGTAGAGAACAGACATGGAAATGACCAACCTTAGACATGAAGGGCCTGAAGGGTAGCTCCATCCCTTCCCCCTAAATTGTTATGCAATTAAAGAGTTAAGCATAAACATAGCTACACTACAGCTGATGTAGTTGATTATAGTATGAGACCTTAAGTAAAATTGTTGTGTCCTCAAATTCTAGGGATTATACCACTTTCCAACTGACTGTCACTTATGGCCTAGAAAATGGGAAAAGATATTTAGATATAAACTCTCCTCTACCAGGTTTGATCATGAGGAATGTTTGAAAACAATGTAGCTTCTCCTCATAGCTAGAAACTATATTTAGTTTCCATCACCACTGCTTTTCAGAAATTCAGGAATCCTACCTTTTGCGTTCAGCAAGACATGCCTTTCAGTTTCCTTTCTCTGCTTACTTGGGGTTTAGGACAAAACCATTTAGGCAGCTGAAACTGCTTTTATGTTGCCTATTTATTACAGACACAGTTTTCTAGTAAAAGCTGAACAAATCAACTCGAATGTAAGAAATCCCATGAAACAGCTGGATTCTGGTTTTAGTTTATACTGTTGACATTCAGCAGTAAGATGTGTCCAGGAAGAGTTATAATGCACAGGAACACAGGATGTTTGCTCCCCTGCCTGTTGAAAATAGAAATTTCCTGTTAATTTAGCAGACATATGACATTAATTCATCTTTGTTTCTTTTCTTTTTAAAGTTTGCTCACACAACTACACTTCTGAAACCGGCGTGCTAAAATCTCCAAACTACCCCAATAACTACCCTGTCCGGACTGAGTGCATATACACCATCACAGCGGGATTAAACAGACAGATTTTGCTGCGCTTCACCGACTTCACCTTGGAAGGGAATAAACGCTGTACAGAGGATTATATAGAAATCAGGCAAGGCTAATTATTTCTCTTGTCCTTAGTACTGATCACCATGTAAGTTGTCCAAACCCACTTAGGCATGTTCAGAATCTTTCGTTTTAACTTTACACCTTGCTGTCAGTGTGGGAAAAGGACTTACCAGAGAGCTTTAAAGGCTACCTTTTCCTCCTCTCATCCTGCTCTGTTGTCAGCTTTCCCACTTGATAAATTCCAGTTCTGAGAGCAAGTGGAGTGTGTGGACTCTCTTCCCATGCACTACATTTGGGTTGTTTTCCTTAGTGCAGAAACAAAGAGTTTTATTGCCTGTTTTGTGACATATTCTCCATGATATTTGAAAAGTCATGGCAGTCAGGTGAAGTCCCAGGTGACTGGAAAAGGGGAAACATTGTACCCATTCTTAAAAAGGGTAGAAGAGAGGACCCTGGGAACCACTGACCTGTCAGCCTCACCTCTGTGCCTGGGAAGATCCTGGAACAGATCCTCCTAGAAGCTCTGCTAAGGCACATGGAAGACAGGGAGGTGGCCTGAGACAACCAGCATGACTTCATCAAGGGCATTCTTGACCAACCCAGTGGCCTTCTGTGATGGAATGACTATGTCAGTGGATGAGTGAACAGCTACAAATGTTATGTGCATGGACTTCTGTAAAGATTTTGACACAGTCCCCTGCAACATTCTTCTCTCTAAATTGGAGAGAAAAAGATTTGATGAGTGGATGGTTCGGAAGATGAGGAATTGATTGGGTTGTCACATCCAGGAGGTAGTGGTCAATGGCTCGATGTGCAGGTGGAGATCTCTGACAAGTGATCCCTCAAGGGTCTGTACTGGGATCAGGGTCATTTAATATCTTCATTAATGACATAAACAGTGCGATCGAGTGCACCCCCAGCAAGTTTGCCAGTGACACCAAGCTGAGGGTGCAGTTGACACACCTGAACGACAGGATGTCATCCAGACGGACCTGGATATGCTTGACCAGTCGGTCCATGTGAACTTCATGATGTTCAACAAGGCCAAGTACAAGGTCCTGCTCCTGGTTTGGAGCGACTCTCAGTATCAATACAGGCTGGGGAGTGAACAGATCAAGAGCAGCCCAGTGGAGAAGGACTTGAGGGTGCTGGTGGATGAAAAATTAGAGAGGACCTGGCAATGCACCCTTGCAGCTCAGAAAGCCAACAGTATCCTGGGCTGCATCAAAAGCAGCATGGGCAGCAGGTCAAGGGAGGTGATTCTGCCTCTCTGCTCTGCCCTGGTGAGACCCCACCTGGAGTGCTGCATCCAGCTCTGGGACCCCCAGCATAGGGACATGGACCTCTTGGAGCAAGTTCAAAGGAAGACCATGAAGACAATGAGACAGCTGGAGCACTCTCATATGAAGACAGGCTGAGAGAGTTTGGATTGTGCAGAAGAAAATGTTTTCAGTGAGGGTAGTGAGGCACTGAAACAGATTGCCCACAAAGGTAATTAATGCACCTTCTCTGGAAATGTTCAAGATCAGGCTGGACGAGGCTCTGAGCAACCTTGTCTAGTTGAAGATGTCCCTGTTCGTTGCAGAGTTGGGTGGCACAGATGACCCTTAAATGCCCCTTCCAACCCAAGCTGTTCTATGATTTTATATTCTGTTTTATGTTTATAGTCTTTAGACAGCAGCTACTCCAGGATGTAACAAGAGGAGCATGTAAATAATCTGCTATACTGGCATCACCATTAAACTTAGGACACTAACCAAGTGATTTCTAGGAAATTTGACAGGACAGAGACAAATAGAAAAAAGTAGTATTCGCAGGAAGTTACCTGCTTACAGTACAGCAGCACCAAGTGTGTGTCCTTTCTCCTGTGTGGCTGCAGACGGATTTGCACTTTGCAGTGTTGGTGTACCCAGTTCTGTCCTCATGAGCCAGCTCTCTGGGTGAACCATTTCTGCAGAATGCAGTGTTTTTTCAGTTTGAGCATGCTAAGAGTTTCCATTACCTCACTGAGCACCATGATAAAGCTCATCCTGAACATTATACCAGGTATTTTGTATAGGTTATTCCTTGGTAAGTAGTACCTTATTTTTTTAAACCAAACAGAAATCTGCTTGCTGAAATTGCAGTATTGAGATTCAGAATTCCAGCTGAATTAGCTGGGTTTTTTCAGCTGTACATACAAACTGGAGAAAGTTATGAAAACCTGAAAAGTTTTTTCAATATTTTCTGAGTAAAACACTTCATTTTTTTTTCTTTTTAAAATAACAATCTGAGATTAAATGTAATCTAACTTTTTTTTAACAATTAACACTTTAATTTGTGGTGACCCAAATTGTAAATGGGGTGATTTTTTTTCACTTTTTCACCTCAGGAAATGAAAACATTTATTTATAGCATAAATGTAACTCTGTTTCCACTGTGAAGAGTTCAGCAGCATCAAACAGATTTTAAGATAGGGACAGAACATTCTAAATGCAACTCAGCACATTGCTGCTGCCATAACTGGATTTTTAGACTCTCTCTTCCAACCTGATACTGTTAAATGGGGTAGCTACACTAGTCTTACGTGAAGTGCCACTCTTGTTTCTTATCCTGAGGTCTCCTCTGATAAACTGCATTCAGTCAACTAAGAAAATTGTTCATCTGACCACAGCTGCAGAGGCCAAGATGCAAGTGAGGGGAGGTTCTGGCACATTCCTTCAACTACCAGTAACATGAGACAGCAGCAAACAGCTTAAGCTGGGAGGATGACAAGAAAACAGTGGCAAAGGCTAAACAGAAGTTTTTCTCAAAAGCAGCTGTAAACCTGTGAATATGCAATTGAAAGTATTACTGTCCACTTAAAAAGCATCATAGCAAGATCACACCCATATTTAGATATAAATGTATCTATTATTGTCCTACTGACCTGTAGGGTGTTTGTAGTATGAAAGTGCTTGAAGACATGGCCAGGAAGCAATTGATAAGCAGGTTGTCACCATCTTTTTTATTCCCATAAGGCATGTGCAGGAATCAAAACAGAACATTAACTGTGTATCCTGATTACAGTAATTAAAAATGTTGCTGGAAATATTACTTAATTTAAAAACAGGAAAATAAGTGGCTGTAGAACCAATTCTGAAGATTAAGAAAACATTTCAAAACATGCATAACATCAGTGAAATTAATTCAGAAATTCAGAATTTTAAATAAGTCCGCTCATCTAGGTTTGCGCCGGGCTAAACAGTGAGCAGTGAGAAAATTACTGCTTCAAATTAGAAGATTACCTTTGGTTGCACCAATGATTGTGAGCTTGTAGAACATAGAGAATATAGTCTACCTGAGACACTTCTCAAGCCTGTCATTGTGTTGACACACCCTCAGGCTGCTGAGATGAGAGAGTGACACACCAGCAAGCAGGTGGTTGTGGTAGGGCTTATTACTGCAAGTAGCAAGACTCAGTATTTGGTAGCAGTATTTCTGTAGAAGATGAAGAGCCAGGATTAGTCTTTCCCAGGTCTGAAAGAATCATAAGATTTTTGATTTGCTAGCATTTCTCGTGGTATCTCTCTTTGACCAAAGATTTTTCTTCCTACCATTCTAGAGATGGAGGCTATGAAACTTCTCCTCCTCTTGGAAAATACTGTGGTACAGACCTGCCCCCTGTTATAATCTCTCATGGTAACAAGCTGTGGATAAAGTTTGTAAGTGACGTATTTGGCACAAGAAAGGGATTTTCAGCAGAGTGGGATGGTACCTCAGCAGGTAAAATGACTTCATCAAGTACAGAACTATTTTAAACATCTTATTTTTGATCTTTTGTTTGTATTTAATTTCTCACCTTTTTCCCCACAACTTTTCTGCTTCCCATCTTCTGAAGTCAGTCTGCTAATTATATAGTGAGATGTATGCATGTTGTTAAGATCAAGGATATTTCTTAATCCTTGGGCTTTCTTTTTTTCCACAGAGAAGGGCATACTACTCCCTAGATATAAAGTAGCTTCAATTCTCTCTTATGCTTAGAAAAGTAGTAATTAAAAATTTAATGAAGAGGTTTCTAATTTGAAGGTTAATTCTCTATCAGAGGCACTCTTCAAATTAGATAGTTAATATTTCTAGGTGATATGGGCTCTCTTCTGCTTACAACATTGATGACTAGATGCAGATTTTTGGGGCATTACTGAAGATGTTCATGGTATGTGAAGTAGTGCGAATTTCATACACCATGTCTAATTCTTTACTCTTCTAGCTGTTTAATGTTGGTTTGCTTTCTCTGCCATTTTCAGGTTGTGGTGGGACTTTTGTAACATCTTCTGGCATATTCATGTCTCCCAACTACCCTATGCCATATTACCACAATTCAGAGTGCTACTGGTTGCTCAAAGGAAACCGAGGAAGTCCATTCGAAATCCAGTTTGAGCAGTTCCATCTAGAATATCACCAGAAGTGCACCTTTGATTACCTTGCGGTAGGTCCTCTGGGCAGCTGAGTATGCTGAGTACAAAGGCCAGGAAACAAACAGGGCCTTGGTTTTCAAATATTCCTAAGTGAACAGACCCAGAAAAGGAAAGCTCCATGTTGATGTGCTACCTTCGTATCACGGAGCCATGAGAGGCAAGGCAGCGATGTCTGTGTAGCTGCTGGTAAGAAAAGCATTTATATCTAGATAGAAAGAATCTGATAGATAGAAACAAGAATCTGCCTATATCTTTTAAATTTTCTGTGTTTTGAACCAAGGCCTTAGTATGCTTTCTTAGTAAATTAGGTGGAAAAAAGCACAACAGTGTCAATAACTGTATTGTTGATCCCAAATTTCATATTTGAATTGTTGCATAAATTATTTGAATATTTTCAATAAAATTGAGATGGAGTGCTGTGTTCCCCTCTTGGTAACTAAGCCCCTAAAAACCCACTAGTATTCCATTGCTGGCTTCCTGGTTTTGCTTGTTTCTGAAATGCCTGCCAGGCTTCCTCTGACCAGAAAATGGAATTTAACCTCTTGTATATCCAATAACACTTCTCTAAGCAAACATTTGTCAGGGGAAAATTAATAGGATTTTTAATGTCATCAACTTTATTATTTTTTATTTTTTTAATATTCCTTTTTTTTTTTTTTAAGATATATGATGGCAACAGCAGCAGTGCTAGACAGCTAGGTAAATTTTGTGGGGATCAGCTACCACAACCAGTCCATTCCAGTGGAGACAGCATGTATGTAAAACTAAGGACAGACAACAGTCTTCAAGGTGGAGGTTTCCTAGCCAAATACAAACAGGGTAAGTAAGTGAAAGAAGATGAGAGCATGCTTCTACAGCTCAGGTTGTCTGTGAAACTGCTTGCAGCCCATGATCTTACATATCTATGAGCACAGTAAAATGTATAAAGCATACCACCAACCCAGATTCTCTAGTCTGGTACAGTTACAGAACACATAGAGCTAAAAATTATCTGCCCTTCTACCTGGGATGGAGATGATCTCTTCCTTGGGAGAAAGCTGGTAAGGTGGCTCTATTTCTATTATCTGCACCAGTGGCACTTACCACTCCAGATTTATTCAGAATAGCAAGTGCTGGAAGTCCAAACCAGTGTAGATTGGACTGTTCTTGCTCTTCTGCTCCTTCAGGCTCCTGACTTTTTAAAAGAGAAGGCAGACACAGCAAGATTCTCTGATCTTAGAACTGCTTTTGAGGCAAGATGACAAAGGATAATTGAGTTTCTGTCAGCCAGACTGCATCACCAGAAGTGCTTGGGATAATTTAGCCTATCGGAAACAGTTCTAATGCTTCATTTTTTTATATCTTGTAGTAAGGGTAATACTTTCCTTGCAAACTTTTTTTTTGTAAAATAGTACTACCCCAGAAATATCAGAATAACATTTAGAGAAAAATATAAGAAGACACATGACAAATTAAAGTTTTTTTATTCCCAGTCATAATCTTGAATATAGTCCTGGTGTTTACTTTTCTCTTTATACAGTTTATGCTTTTTTTATGGTTCAATGCACATTGGAAGATATGTGATTTCATCACATACAAAGTGATTTGCAAGCATCTTTGTGTCCTCTAAATAAGACATGCCCAAGTGATAAGGATTGTTACAGGTTTATGGACATGAAGTTGTCCTAGGTTTGGACAATAGTAAATGGATTATGAAACAGCTATTCATCCACGTGTGACATATATGGTAATTAGAAGAGGGAGGGAGCCTTGACTCCCTCATTCCTTACAGATATCACTACAGATTCATCTACTACGTACTTTTCAGACTGCAATGTCAAGAGGATATATTAGAAAAGGTTCCCCCTCCCCTTCATTAATTAAACAGAAAGAGCACTTTCAAGGCACTCAGATATAGAACTTGAGCTATCAGATAATGTGATTTACATTCATATTTAATTCCTGAAGATGCATCAGGGAAAGATTTAATGGCTTGCCCAAAAGCTAAAATTATGTAGGCAGTATGTTATAAGGATGCTTAGATACCAGATACTTTTACATGTACATGAAAGAAATGTAATGATTAATTGGAAAATGTTGCAAAGGAAAACATGGTATCAAGTTACCATTCAAAGGCACCTTTGTGCCTGAGACATTTCTAATAAAATCCTGATGGCAGGGGGTGGCAGCTTTTACCTGTCTTGCATTTTTCAAAACCCATTTTGTGCTCTTTGTCCCGCCCTTTCAAAAAGTCATGTGCTTCAGTGTAGCTTTGCAGGCAAACTCCAGTCCACTCTGCCTGGCCCTGACCTTCAGCTGTATCCCAAGCATTTTGAAATACTGGAAACACAGACCTTGCTGCTCTTTAAGTCATTTGGACAAAACAAAAAAATGTGCAGGAGGTAGGTGTACTATCCGTGGTGACAGACAATAGAAGATTTATGCAAGTGAATCTCAGCTATTTCTGCTGTTTAAACACTGCAGATTTGCTGCCCAAACCAAACAGCCTGGTCTGCTCCCTGCCTCCTGCCCACTGCCCTGTGCATTACACTGCTCTGCTCCTGATACACATTGTATGCTCTCTCCAGGCAAGGGATTGCCACTGATATTTTTTGTCTTTAGGGAAAGGTGGGTACAGGAAAATAAGACTCCCTGACCTAATGACATAATTGTAATTTTGTTCTTTAGTTTAGTTTATTTTCATTTTCTCTGCACTTCAAAGAAAGCTCTTATTTTTCCAGGTGAGTGTCCAGTTCTTATGCTAGGATGCTACTGAATTTTCCACAAGGAAAGTCATGGCTCCTTTTAAAAAAATTTCATGATCACTTTCTCTTCCTGGTGCTAGAAAGCCCAATACTAGTGATGTACCTTCCATTGGTTGTTTTAGGCAGGGATCATAATTTTTTCCTAGTTAGTTGAAATAAACCACTTTTATCTATTAGTCAATATTTGTTGACCGCCTCCCCAAATTGTTTCAAATGACAGAGTAAATTTCTATAATTAGTTAAAAGAAAAAAAAAAAAAAAGAAGAAAACATGTTTCATGAATGCCCATGTATTTAGAATTAAAGATATCTTCCCAAAAAATATGTATGTACTATATATACTGATGGGTCTTCAACTGTCAGAAAAGAAAGTCATAATAATGCTGAAAGATTCAAGTTTGAAAAGTCTGAATTTTGGTTGAAACTTAAAATATGTTCTTCAATAGGTCACCATTCTCTTTCTGCATGTCTTCTCTAAACAGAATAAAAATATTTCTCACCTTGTAATGTTATCAGTAACTTCAATTAGTAATTTTTGAGATACTGGATTAATAACACTGTACAAATATAATCTATTACCATTATTTTTCAGTTTGCCATGACATGCTGACGGTCAATCGTAGCCATGGCATATTGGAAAGTTTGAATTATCCAAATAATTACCCATTAAATGAGCACTGCAACTGGACTATCCAAACCACCAAGGGGAACACTATCAACTATAGCTTCACAGCCTTTGATTTAGAATATGGATCTGACTGTGATCGTGACTTCTTGAAGGTATGTGCCCAGATTCTAGAAACAAGAAAAATCAAGTCTTTTACAATAAAGAAAAATAATAAGATTGCAGAAGAGCAAGGGGAAATTTATCTTATCTAAATTTAACCATTAATGCTCAAGTGTTAAATCCAAACTATTTAACCCTGCTTCCTCAGCAATCAGTAGGGGGTGAAGCATTGCTACCTTAAGACAGGAATGTGCCTCTGAGAGGATGAATCATTCTGCAGGTGCCTAGGTTTGGTACAGCCTAGCTACCACCTTGGATTAGATGCACTGGCTTTTATGGGCAAAGTGAGATGCCGTGATTCCAGCTTCATGCAAAGAAGGGAAAATCCTGAGATTAGTAAATGGATTGCAGAAAGGCAATGAGCCCAATTATTTTCCTCTTGTTTTTATCTGAGAAGGAGTGGGGAATGTTCAAAAACTTAGATATGTTTAATTTCTACATTTTTAAAGGGAGGGTTGCTGTGTCTCCTGTTTACACTTTTCATAATTCATCTGTGTCTTTAAAGGGACTAAAAAATAATAAATGCATCCATAAACAAAACGTGACATTTTTAGGCAAATGAAACCATAGAGTCAATCTAAAGCCAAGTACCCTTTATTTTCAGTTCCTCAAGAAAAATATTTCAAGGACAAAAAAGATGTTTTCTTGAAATTTTCTAGGACAACTGAAAACGTATTTTGCCTCAATTTTGTACTTAGTACAGGAGAAGGTAGAGGGTAGTCATGATCACTATACTGTGGATTATAATCTCCTGCCTAAAATTTTGCTGGTTTGCTGCACTAATTGATCCTTCAGATCTCACCCTTGTACAGGATGCCAGCATGCAGCCCCTGTGCTCTACTTAGGTTTTTGCACAAGAGGAACTGAAATTTAGAGAAGTCTTAGAGAAGACTTCTTACAGCCAGGGAGAGGACGATGGAACGGTACCTGTGTTTCTGGGGATAGTTACACTGGGGTCTTGCAGAAGGTTCAGAAACAGACCTGCTGATGGCCTAATCGGTTCCTTCTAGATGTCCTCCCTCACTCCCTCTTTACTATGGCAGCTTTCACAGCTCAAAATTGGTAGTAAACTGGCAAAAGTGATGTTCTTCCAGCTTTCTTCTCTTTGCGGCCAGGAATGGAAAGAAAGAATAGACATGTGAAGAAAATAAACAAGGGAGAACTGTATTGAGAACTAGCTATTAAGCCCGGGTTCATTTTTGTGAGGAGGCTGAAAAGGAAACATTGGAGCCAAGTGGAGAGGCCAGTGCTCGTCTCAAGATGCCAAAGGCCTTGACCCATGAAAAGCAGGAGCCCTGCACACTGTAGCCAGCCTGCGAGGAGCAAAAAATTTGCCAGAAGACACTATTCTAGACATAAGTCAAGGGTGGGGGAATAGTGCCAGAGGCAAGGACCTGATCCAAAGCACTTAAAAGAACAGAAATAAAATATATTGCAGAGAGTGAGGAGACAGGAGCACCCTTTGCTTAACAGTTTTTCAGTGCTTTCAACCAAAGAAAATACAGACTGAAAGAGGTATAAAAAAGAAAATACAAGGGGAAAATAGAGTCATGGAAGTGTGTTAAGGAGGCTTTTATTTGCAATTCATGTAACATTACTTAGAAATCTTTCTCCAAATGCCATTAAGAAATACCAGTTGGAAAAGATGTTCTCATTTGGTTGTTGCATGCTGCACAAATATGTGCCATAGTGTAAAAAGAGAACAAGGTTGAACCAGCTAGGGAATTGAATAGTGTTTGCTCCCACCCCGCATCTTGCGAAAGGGGAACATATTGGCAAGGCTGGGAGTGTGCTGTGGTGTAGGGGAAAGGGGTAATCATCTGGACCAAGTGTACAGTTCACTTCTAAGCAGATTGCAGATATTTGGGACTTTTCTGTTTTAAATCCATGTGGAGTCTGACACTGCTGCAATTAGAAAAAAAGAATCATTAAAAGAAACCTCATAGCCATTCAGCTAAAATAAATTACTTTTCTGCCACATGTTAGTTTTGAGATTCCTTTATTGCAGCGAGGTCTGAAAGGGAAAAGATCTGATGGTTTTGCTGAGTATATTAGAGACATAAACCTGTTCACTGTAGTCTAAGTAGGTGATGCAGGGACCATAAGCCAGAGTCCCTCACCGTTTTCTTGAAGGAAATGGGAAGCTGCTGCTCAGACACTTTCCATATAGCTGCACTCATAAATCAGAGTGGCCACTGGTGCTGATCAAGTGCTCTTTTCCCTGTGAGTTTTAAGTGTCCCTTCTCCCATCTCCTTTTGGGTTTGTGGCAGCAGCTCTTCCACCTCAGGCCCTTACAGCAGACAACAACACTCTCTTTGTCTTCTTGGCTCTGTGGCAGCTCTGATAGTAGCAGCATGCTGCTCTGTGGCAGCTAGCAGATAGCAGGCTTACTGACAATATTTCCTCCTACTTGATGGGAAGCTGGGGGCAGGAAGGACAAGAGTTAGCTGTTAGGTGGGATTAGGTGATAATCACGGTTGTAGTGGCAGAAGGAGTAAGGAAAACTGGTGTATGATGCAAAAGGTCAAGACTAAATGTTACAGAGGTGTTCTGGCAGAGACATGACCTGCCTTAGCAAACTACAATCAAGAAATGGCAGTTGCAAAAAACCCCAAAAGTAGTAGAGCTGCTTTTAAAAGTTAGTGTGAGGAACAGATTTATGGACATGTGGACATATTTTTACAGTCTCAAACTAAAGGTCTAATTTTTTTGAAATCTTTCTGAATTATGAAGGGGAAAATCACGGTGCTTGGTGGGGTGGGGACAGCTAGACTGAGCAAGCTGTTTTCCTGAGTACAGCTGGACCTTGCCTGCTGAACACAGTGGTTTTGGTCCCGGTCTCCATACTGGAAAAGGGCCTGTTCTTCAGCTTTGTGTTTAATTATGACTGACACTCTGACCCAAACCCACATAAGAAGAGCATTTTGCTTCATAACTGATTCAGTCAGATATACACAGTTAATTTGCTATTTGCTCCCTGGCTTAGTCTACCTATGAGTCAGAAGTTATATGTGTAATGTCAAAACCAAAGATTTCTACACAGGGGTATTCCAAGTGATTTTCAGTTACCAAAGATATTATCATGCCATAGAGCAAACAACCATTTCACATTAAGAACAGGAAAAATATAGTCATATGTCCAGTGAATACGAGTAAGTACAGTACATGTCTGTCCTAGACTGACATTCAGTCACAGCTGTACAATGAGAAGTCAGCTGTGTATTGTGTTACCTATTTCCTTTTCTCCTTTGATCATGGGATGCTTCTTGTCAGCCAGGCCACTGTTCCACCAGCTGGCTGGTGTTACTCATGGTGAGTAGCATTCTCTCTCTGCAGGGAGCATTGGGTGACTCCCACTCGGTCTGGTCTGGGCAGGGCCTGCATCTCCACCACTTTAACATATACAACTATTTATACCTGTGTTAAGTAGGAAGGAATAAACTGTTCTTCTGACTTTGTGACAATTCTCTGACTGTGTGTAGGTTCCAGAAACTGAGAAGGAGCAATGTGGGAGGGAGGCAAAACTGCAGTTTTTTATAATGTCAGTCTCTAGCATGAATCTCATATGAGCACTTTCCCAAGAAATGAGCACTGTGCAGTGTTTCATGTCCTGTCAGAGGATGTTGGCTCATTGCTAGTAATGCTCACAGGCTGTGTGACATTTTGGAAGGAGTTTTGCAGTTAAGTTGCAAGAATATGAGACAAAGTGCTTCTGATAAAGGCATGTACAGAAGTGACAATAATAAGATACAACACATATCAAATAGCAGGTTGTTTACTGGTGATACAACACTAACTGTAATTAGATTGGATGGTCTTTAAGTTATATTGCTTGCTGTGCCTTGGCTTAATAACCTGACATTAGTCTTTCTAGAGGAGTCATGAGGCTGTAACTAGTGAGATATTGCAGAGAGTGACATAGAAATGTCATTCTTTCCTCTACATTCATCAGATTATTAGCTGAACAAGCATATATTTAACTCCCCATCCTTATTGATGAATTACCTTCTTATTTAGTATGGCAGAACATAATCCCTGAGGAGGCAAAGTAAGGAGAATGTCATGTTGTTACCCTGAAGATCAGAGTCCTGCAGTATAACTGAAATATACTCCTTCCTTATGTAAGAAAAATATTATTTGAAAAACATTAATCCTTCTCTCTGTCGTAGCAATCTCCCTCTTTGTTCTTCTGCTCAGAAAGTACTACCATCCCTTGACATCCAGTCTATTTAGCATCTGCTTTTATTAAGTACAGGGATGTCGTGGTTTAGGAATGGTATCCTTCATTTTATCCTTCATTAAAGCCATGCGCTGCTCCCCTTCCTCCCTCCAATTGGAGACACAAAAGGCAAAGATCAAGGGTTGAGATAAGAAAATTTACAGTAACAGCAATAATACTAATGACAGAGGGTATAAGAAAAGAAATTATTCATAGGGGGAAAAAATCCCCAAACTAGAGTAGACAACACCAGACAGCTCCCTCTGGCAGGTTTTCTAGGCCAGAAGGATCCCCTTCTTGCTGGCTGGGTCCCCTGCCCCTGGCAATGAAGTGAAGTGGTACAGAAGAACCCATGTGTCCTGGCCATGCCCCCTCCCACCTACTGCAAAAACTTAACCCTGTCCTGGCCAGAACCAGGACAAAGGAAGACCTTGCCCAGACTTTTGCAAGATGCCAGCAGCCTGATAAGCAGATAGCAAAATTGTGTCAGGCAGCAAGACAAGTTCCAGAGCTCTCTGTCTGAGTTTCACCCCTTTGGTCTGTGCATCTACTGTCAATGATGGAATTATCATTGGGTTAATGCAAAAGAACATCTCGTGAGAGCGAACAACTGTCTGGTAACACCAAATGCCTTTTTTTCTGCTGCAGGCCAGGACAGAGTTCCTGGACTTTGGACTAGAGCACTGCCTTGCTTGCTTCCTGTCAGTGTATTTAAGCAGCCCAGACTCTTTCAGAAATTAGGCTCAAAGTGATTAAAATACCATTGCACGATTTTATGAGGAATATTATCAAATGAATACAGTAATTAATATGGCATCTGCTCCTGAGAACTGTTTCATTTCCTCCTGGTGGTAACAGGATATGTCCTTTTTCCTCCCTTCTTTAAACCACAGTAGCATTCCAGGGATGTGCCATAATATCCTTTTTCTCCATCTGGGGAGATAATTGTTGCTCACACTCATCTGGTCATCCTCTTTTTTTATTAGCTTAACAAAAAAATATCTTACCCTCTTTCTAGTTTTACTCCCTCTTACAATTAGTAAATATGCTTAAACTATATTAGGAGATTACCATTATTACATTTTATTTATGAGTGTGTCTTTCTAAAGTGCTGCAGGAATTCTTCAAGCATAGGGAATGGCTTTTCTTATGGCCATGCATTGATTTACAAAATGTCACTGCTAATACATTACCCTGGAGAAGCAGATGATGTATGAAATATACCTACCCAGGTCCTGCACACAGACATCAAATCACAGCCTGCTAGCTGGGCTGCAGTGGTGTCCATTAACTTGTCATGCAAGCTAGCAGCACACCAGCACACCCCTGAATTCCTTCATGGGGTTATGGGCCTCCACAAGAAATCCTTCAGTGTAAGACTGTAAGGAGGAAAGTCACGGTTCTCCTCAGATTTCTGTGTCAGGCTTCACCACTGGTATACAATGAAATCTTAGCCCATGCACTGACTTTCAGTGAGAGACCTGAGAGTGTCAGGCCAAAAAGCTGCCTACCCTAAACAAGACTGGCTCAGGGCTCAGATTTTTTTTTTTTTCTAATTGCCTCCATTGCCAGAACCAAAGTACATGTTAGCTTTGCTGTTTGAAAGGTTCTGTAGAAGCAAAATTACAAATGCACACAAAACCCCCGACCCCTCACAACAGCTAAATTTGTAGTGATGACAGGGTTTCCTGGTGCCTACAGAAACCTCAGATGACGAGAAGCATGAGTGAAGCCAGCACAGACTCCTCTTTCGGACTCAAAATGAGTCAGACGTTCATGGATTTGGCATTTTCCACACCCTGCCTGCTCATAGCAATGTGACTTAGCCTGTTCCTTCAGAAAAAAAGCATGGTACAATGAAATGACTGTGAAATACCACCACATGATGGTAGTGTGCATGCCCCTTGTTGGAGAGAGAATATTTGGGACTCATCTAGTTGCAGCTGGATTCTTGTTTCCTCGGTTCTTCTTCTGTATTCTAGATTTTGCTGGAAAGCCTGGCCATTATCTGTGAGACTGTCTGCTTATCACACTCAGCACAGGAGTTAAAATAAAAAAATTACATTGTGGCTGGAGAAACTCCATTTAAATCAGTCAAAGCTTCTCCTCATCAAAGGGAAGACCCCAGACAGCTCAGCAAAAACCACACTGGACTTTGAGGAAGGTCATGTGCACCCTCTGCATTGTTCCCATAAGCAAGCCTGAAAGCCTAAAAGGCAGGAATATTTCCCTTTTCTTCTGCCTCCATTTGCTGAGACCAAGCCGCAACTCTCTGTAGTGTCCATAGATATGCATGATGCAAATTTTCTCAAATAAGAGAGAATCCCCAGAGACCTTCCTGCTCTCTCTGGTCCCTTATGGTGTCAGCGTGATGGTCCTTCCACTTACAGTTCTGTTCATCTAGGCTGGGAAAGCAAAGGAGGGAAAGCACAGCTCTGGGCCTGAGTCAGCAGTGCTGCAAACTGCTTGGATCACTCTGGGTTTTACAGAGCAGGCACACTTCTCCATCCCCCCGATTGCTGTGTCCTTAGGCACAGCCCCTCCCTCTGTAAGGAGCTTTTTCCACAATAATAGCCTTCTGCTGAAGAATAACTTTGGAAATATTGTCCCAAGCTCAAAAGCAGTCCTGTTCCCTCCACCATGAGTGGATTCTCGCTGCAGAGGAACCACCTCAATTTCTGAGATTTGAGGGAAGCAGGCACTCTACTAAAATTGCAACAGCCTCATCACCAGGAACGTGATCCCACTGCCACAAAGGCATGGATCCCCAGGCAGGCCCTTGGTCAGAAATGGCTGCAGAGACACTTTAGGGACCCATCTGGATTCTGTCCGGCACAGCATGCAGATAAGGAGAAGGTGCTTTCCCGATACAGCTTTGGAGATTTAGAATGGCATGCTAAACAAATAACGTTTTGAGTGCAGATCTTGGGATGTACTGACTAGGTACTCCTTGGCATTCCTTTCTTTAGCAGAAAGGAATATACTTAACTTATACTTAATATTTAACAGAAAGGAACATAGATACTCCTATATCTAAAACAATTAAAAAATTTAATCCAAAGATACACCCTCCATTTCTTGAATGCAATTCATTCATCGATAATGGAAAATATTGGTTTCATATAATATGAAGAAATAAACCTTCCCTAGAAAGACAGGAATGAGCAGAAATTACTGTAGTTAAAAATCTTTAAGAAAGAAGTAAGTGGTAATGCAAGAGGGGGAAAACTGTTTTTAAAAATAGCATTCCAGTAATGTGAACTTTAACATTGCTTGAAATTTTCAAAGGGCTCTAAGTATTTCAGGCTCAGGTTACAACACAAAACATAGGTTCAGATAAAAGTCTTAGTATTAAAATCTAGACATTTATTTATTTCCAAATGTTAGATAAATCCCAGCAAGATTAACTAATATGCCTACATGTCTAAGTGTGCCTGATGTCACATTCCATTATACTGTGGAATAAAATGATTCATTAGTGAAAGTGTGTCAGTGTGTGGAGACAAGAAGGTTGCCTATGGTGATCAGAGCAAGGACTTTTATCACAGTCATCTAGGCCATAAACGTATTTAAATAATCATATTAAAATATTAATTAGAATGAGTTCTTAAGGAGGGTCTTTTTCTAGTGGCAATTGCAAACTTTTCTCATCATCCAAGCACAAACATAACCTTGTTTTGTTCTCCTGTTTGTGCAGAAGCGTAAAGGCTCCATGCAGTCAGTCGCTCAAAGTCCTAAGCTGCCTTTGTTTCTGTGAAACAATGTCATTGTGGTGCTCAGCTAGCACATTGGGCCACATCCTGGAGCTTTAATTTGTTTGGTTTTTCCTCTGGCTGACAGACTTGAGGGTTCCTAAGTTTGCACTCTATCCCTCCTGGAAGGAAATATGTTGCTTGGAAATTAATTATTTTTCCTTGTGTTAGTTCTTGTTTTAACCATTAATGGTAATCTCTCTTTGGAGTGTATTCTGTTGCGTGGATGAGAATTATATTGTCTGGGTTTTACTTCTTTTTGTTTTCTGGTAATATATTTGTGGCAATACCATCAAAATTTCCTTTCCAAAATTTCCTTTCATTTCCTTTCAGGAAGAGCTATTCAGAAAACCTGTAATCACTGCCTCTGGTGCTTAGATCCAAACAATCCCATATCAGCTTTCCCACTTCTAAGAGGAAAGGGATATTTGCATGCGTCAGCCTAGAGGCTCTGACCATGGGTGGTACACTCATGGCTCTGTTGGTCTGATCCAAGGCACCGCCTCCTTTCCTGAGTTCTGCATATACAGCTCAGGACTGTTGCTGCTGGTCCCTGTATAAAGGTTTTCTGACAGTAAACAGTTTGTTTCAAGACTCAGTTGGAGACAATTATTAATATAATTGCTCATTATTATGATGAATTTGTGACATCTGATGACAGTATTATTTACAGTACAATAAAATGAGAACTGCCAGTATTCATAGGATAGATTTTCCCCTCGTATAAAACTGAAAGTTTGTTTTTGAAGACTATCACCTCTTGATCAAGACTCTGCTATGACTAACTAATGTATGTAAGCAGCTTTTTTCCAGAGCTGATTAGGCATGGGCTTTTGCTCTGTAATGTTTTTCCTGATGAAAAAACCCATGCTTTTTCATAGAAATAAAGTTCTCCAAGAGAAAACTGATATTTTGCCCTAACACTCCCCCCAACTCCACCCCCCAACCCCCAGTTTTCTGTCAGAAAAACTGAACAGATGGAGTCTCACTACCAGTCTGAAAGGCTGACTTTGAAAGAGGAAATAGGCTTGACAAGGTGCTCGGCTAGAAAATTGTCCCTACCTTGAGTATGTCCAAATATATCACATTCAAAGTTTATCACCCCATTTTTTCTAGAGCATTATTTCTTCCAAGCAGAGGAAACTTCATTTTCCAGTCAGCTCAGTCCTTGAGCCTCTGCTCCAGTTCTGGCAATGAGCTTTTCTCTGACACAGGTCATGCCCTTTTGCTTTGCTGTTCCAAAAAGAAGTGAACAGCTGTGGCCTCCAGGGCATCATTATTGGTGTTAGTGACATATTTCCAGGCTGAAGAGTCAGAAAAACCAAAATGTAATGCTGGTGACCATGGTGTCCCCCCCAAGCCGAACCCTTCCTGCAGCTTTTGCTAGTCCTGCTTTCCCTACCCCATTCGAATGTACAACAGAAGGTTTTCAGCTGCCACTTCACTGCAGGGCAGTCACACAGCTTGATTCATCCCTTAGAGAGATGGCACTTCCCGTTTTTACCTTTGTGACAACTTATGCACTTGCTCCTAGGCAGCCTGGTAAGGAGTTTCTTCTAACAGTTCCTGAGCCCATGCCTAATTAATAATTCATTTGAACCTAGCACATCCCCACCTGGGCCGGGGTGCAGGCCAATAAAATGAGCGTTCTGCTTGATGCTGGGCAATTGCTTTGGCTGAAAAGGAGAGGCTAAGGATCTGAACGTGTGTTTGCATGTTTTGCCTGTTGAATTGTCTGCCAAAATCATTAGGAAGTGCTTGGACTTTCTGGTGGAGGCTAAAAAGTCTGAACAAATAAATATATTACAAAACCAATATATACACAGAAGGTGAACAAGCACTTTCTTCCCAATGGGGAGCTGAAAGGGAGGCAAATCACCAGTTCCTGGAGTCAGTATGGTACAGGACTAATACACTGCCCCAAAATCCAATTGTCTTGCACAGTCATAAGGAGTATCTGGCCTCATTCAGCCTGCAGAAGAACCTTCCCTCGATTTGCAGCAGTTTAAGATAACACTGCTGACAAAGCAGGACCTTACACAAGAAACACTATCTCAGAGATCAGGAGAGAAATAGTGGCTCATGAGAGCTGTGTTCAGCTTCAGTTTCACTTGCCTCTGTTTGTATGAGAGCAAAAGCTGGTTTGCGAAGTTCAAAATGCCCTGTGAAAACACACAGCTGTTCCCTTCATTTAGAAATGAAAGACAACTCAAAAAACCCAGCTGTAATTCTAGCAGTCCTGGTTCTGCCTCTCTCAATGAGTTACAGCTGGCCAAGCACTCAAATTCCCTGCGAAATGCTGCTCTGAACTCAAACCCACGGGCAGCACGGCATGAAGGGATTGCCATAGTAACCATTCTTTGTGTCTAGCAAAACTGATGGACTGTTTTCAGAGGAAATGACATACAAATGTGGCATTCTCTGTCTTAGATAAAAATAATACTCCCTTGATGAATCAATTTGCAGGAGACGCATGAAGTTTCTTGTTGCTGTTGTTGTTTGGATTTGGAAGTTTCTAGGTACGATTTAGTTCATAGTTCTTTAGAATGGGTTTTCATTTGTAATCACTAGAGCTAATGGCAGATTGTGAATATGTATCTTGACATAGTTTTAGCTACTATTCAGAGCACAGATGCATGATCGCCACATTGATTCATTCTTCACCATTCATATTTTTCTGGTGTAAGATTTCTATGGCTTGATGCCACAGAAATATGAGTAGTATATAGCACAAAGTTGTCAAAGGAAGTATTATTAAAAAATCTAATTGGATCCAACTTGATTTCATTTTACTGAACTTATGCCTTGAAAGAATGTGTAAAACTCTCACCCTGGCTTGGAAGAAGGTCATAACTGTAACGCTGGGCATGGGACAGCTCATCTATCTATCAGGTGGTCCTTCAAATTTTACATGTGGAAAGAATACAAAATTGATATTCAACATATTGCCATCTAATCTTTATGACAATTTCATACTTATTTTCAAACACATCTGACTACTACCAGCAGTGTGTCTGCAATTAGAAACTTTCAATCTTTTCTGATTTCACCAAGAGAAATCATACCAAATAGAGTGATATTTCTCAAGTTGCAATACACTCAGCTTGCTTTGAGCCTTTCATTGTATTAGATTCATGGTCACCAGTCATGAAACAGGCCATGGAATGCTACCATAGAATTATTCCTGCAATTTGCCCCTAACTTCTGCAGTAAATAAATCCAATTTGTTTGGGTTTTTTTAATTTAAAAAACCCAAACATTTAAACTGGACTGTCTGCTAGAGGATTTGAAACTATTCGAGTTGATTTCTTGGACCCAACTATGTTTTAAATGAATAACAAGATTTATGAAGATTCTGCAAGACAAACATCTTTAACAGAAAGGCTGTGGGTTTAATTACTTATTCCCATATGCAAGTCCACCAGAAAATGTGTGCAAAAGTTAGTAGCTAGCATGGTTAATCAATATTTGCTCTAACGTCCTGCTTCCATAGTATGAGTTATAAAATGTAGCAGAATGTTGAGTTACTGAATGTAGCAGAATCCATAGTGGAATCAAAGATATTTGGAAAAGAGATTTGAATGGAGAGCAAAGATAAATAAACCTTTACTATCTTTCTAGAGATCATAGATTTTATTATTTGCATGGAGAGAACTTTATGGTGATGGCTTCAGAACAGAGAAAAGTTTTTGCTGAAATTCTGAAAGGAAGGATGCCAAAAATGCACAATTTGAATGTTCAGACGCAGTTTCTGTGCCAGTGAGTTGCTGGGTTGTGTTAGAAAAATATGCTCTGTGAGACAGAAGATCAGATGAACTGTCGCAAAATGATAATAAAGGGCAAGGGTTGCTGTTTTTCTAAACTTTAAGAATCATGGTAACCAAGGTAGAAATAATAAAACAAGTCATAACTTGAAAATAACCAGCAATCTGATATTGTAAATCAAAGGCAATTTAGCTAAAATATCTCATTTTTACTAGCTTAGCAAAAATTACATTCCTCGCACCTGAAAAATGACACTGAGGCATGGGGTATTTGGTGAGAACACAGAGTTATGTTTACTGTGATTTGCTGGATTCCAAAAAAGTTACAAAACTAGAATTTGAAAGACCCTTTAAACCTGTCTTGAGACAACAAGTGTAAAGAAGTTTAAAAGCTCTAAGCATCTACCATCACCCCATCAAAATATGTATTAAGTGTTTTCATTTACTTGCGAGTATATGACTACCTTCAAACATCATTTAAATGTTTAAATACAGAAATATTTCCCTAGCATTTTGTTGTTTTGATTGTTTAGTTGATTTAGGATTTTTTTAAGAGTTGCAGTGTTTTAAGAGTGGAATGGAGGATTTCTCATCTATTTGGAGAACAGAAAGATTTTTAGGCTGGCTACATCTGACAAGACACTGATTGTCAAAATATCGGCACATAGAATATAACAAGGAAATCATACTTCAGAAGCATGGCTCAGTCCAGTTTTCCACCAAAGCAAGACTCTAGCATGAGATTATGAAACCATAAATAAACACATATGAAATTTCCTTGTGGTTTTGAAGATTTACTTCTGGGTTTCAGTTTCTCCTCACTAATCTGGGAGGCCATTGTGATGCTGACTGCATGGTTTTCTCCATCAGAAGCCCAGGCAGTCCTCGTATCACCTGAGTGCAGTCTTAAAGAGATGAAGATGTAAACAGAGTTGTCACCAAGGGGTTTGGAGGCACTGAGCACCGTAGATGCATGGGCAAATCAGACCCATGACGTCCTCTCCTTCTTTCTATTTCTGTTCGTTGCCACTTGCCCTTTATCTTCTTCCCCAGCAACCCCCAATACACACCAAAACAGAAACAGCAAACCCTTCCTACTGCACACAGTGTGCAGCCGGGTTTAAAGACATATTGGCATTTTATTTACTCATCATTTTACCCAAGTCTTTCCACACTCTCCAGGCTCATATTGCTGTGCAAAGGTGGCCAGTGGGAGAAGTGTCACTGTTTTTTTTTTTTAAATCCTGTACAAAACATTAATAATTGGAGAGCTGCTTAATTGGGGAGCTTCTTTTTACTCACCGGCATATTTTTTTTATTTCATTTCAGCTCTATGATGGGCCTGATGCACAATCCAACCTCATAGGCACTTTCTGTGGACAGTCTCTTCCACTTGCAGGGAGCACTACAGGGACCAGCCTTCATGTGGAGTTTTACTCTGATGGACTGAATGCTAGAAGTGGGTTCCAGATGCTATGGCATGTTAACGGTAAGTTAGACAGGTTTCCTCGGGGAAGGTAGGTTTCCTTCCCCATATGGACTCCCAGCTTATGGCACTCTATGTTACCTAAATAGAAATAACACATTACAGCTCTAAAACCACTACATTTCCTCATAATTCTTCACATACTTTCCCAGTGGATGTTTCTGCACATGTACACCATCAAAGATCAGCTGATTGCAGACTGAGAGCTGTTAATGAAATATGCTTTCATTTCCAGGAGTAGGCACAGGGATGAGGGGCGTGTCCAAAATTTCTGTACTGAAGAGGAGGTAGATGCTCTTATGGGTAACTGTGAGTGACTTGGGATTTCTAATGGGAACATTCAGCCCTCAGTTTTGCCCACTTCTATAGACTTCTGTTTTCTGTGCAGGCTTCTCTCTAGTTTAATTTAGTGGTACTTGTTTTCTTCAGTAGTGTCCACTTCCAGCTGCCTCCTCCACCCCCATTTCTCTGCATGAAATAACATTGGCTAGGATGTGCTTTGGGTGTTTGTTCTCTTGTTCTTGAATGTCACAGGCCTTATTAAACAGGCAAGCATGCACGCCAACTATAAACAAATCTGTTAATTATTGTACAACTGCAAACTATGTTTTCAGTTTCTTCATAAGTGAGGCTACAAATGTAATATTTTTCCCTCTGCTTATTTAACATCAATTGTGGACTGTAACAAGATTAAAACGTGTGCCGTTGTACATCCCATCAAAGGGGTTCCAACCTTGAAAATAATTAAATTGCCCCAGTTGCCCTGTCTGTCTGATCAGCCTGCAGCATTCAGGTTTGACAGCATTGTGAGGCAGCTGAAGTGGGCTGCAGAGGCCCCACTGTAGGTTGCTGAGGTGTACGGCATGCTGCACGTGGTTTGAATGGAATCTCCTTGTGCCCACCACAGACTTCTGGAGCTCGCAGGCTCCCTGAGGCTCTGCTGGCTGCACAGAGATGCCTTGCATTCAGCGGGGGGAGTGAAGGAGCATTTCTGGGTAAGGGAGGGACACATTCGAGGAGTGGGTTGTGTAGCAGGAGCCAGCAGGGGAAGGGCTGCAGCACAAAGGTACCTTCTTGTGCTTTGGGGTGATGACATTCTGGAGCTGCACAAAAGAAGAAAAAGTGGAGGCTTTTATGCACAGCCAGATGACATCACTTCCATACAGTAGCCATGGTGCTGGCTTAACTTGCTTTTCTAAAGCTCTGAAAGCTTTCCAGAATCTGCCTGCGTGGTAAACACTCTTGTGCTTTCCCTCCTTTCCCACCCCTCTGCAGTCCTTTGCTGCACTGGCATTCATTTCTGTCAGACAACACTGCCCTTCTGTTAATTCCTGGACACTAAACTCCACCCTAATGCTGCACAGGGCCCAGACTGCTAATGTGGGGCTGTGTGTAAGCAGCAGGCTAGAATCTCTGGGGTCAGATAGGCCTGGCTCTTAGGGAATGTCATTGCTGGCTCAGAACATCACAGCTGTGAGTTCTGACAGCTTGCAATGTGAGTACAAGTTCCTCCAGAGCTGACCACAGTTGTCATATTTTTGTTCATTACAAAAATTTCCTTCTCTTTTCTCTGTTGGTGTCATGCACAAATACTGCTATTCCTCTACTGTTGGTGGCTACATTGTCTGTTGCCCTAGAGTGGATAAAATTAGATATGTCCCTGTGGTTGGGGTACTATATTTACCTCTCCATTCTGAAAATCTTTCAAGTACATTTAAAAAATTCACTGGAAAAAGTCTCCTTTTCTGGGGGAATTTGTCAGAAGATGCAGCCTTTGAGTTGGATATTTCAGAGTGAAGCATTTGGGTCCCTTCTTCCATGAGGGCAAATCCCTAGGGGAATCTACAGCCAGATCTGGTAACATCTCACCTGACAGGAAAATAACAGAGCTACATATATTGCTGAGAGAAGAGCTTTTATTTCTGCTCAAGTGACAAATGTGTGCTCTAGAGTTCAAGCTGCTGAGAACTATTTCTCAGGCTGCCCATGTGCTCCTCAACTGGCAGTTGTGACGCCTCAATGAGGTATATATCAAGGACATTCACATGTTTTGATGGTAAAGAGAGCAGCACTTATATTTGCCATGTGCCTGATACAGTTTGCTTCAGACACTTCCCAGCAGCTTTTTCACAGTTGTGAGGCAGTCAAAAAAAGACAAAATCTTACCTCATTGATAGCTGATTTGAGTAGCCCCACCTCCAACAGATGAAACAAAACTGTTTTGATTTAAAACATTTGCATCTTTCCAGCTGTTGAGGAAACCCGCTCTAAAAAGAGAAAACCTTTGAAAACCTAAAGGCTTTCACAAAGACAGAATTAGTAACTGATCTTAAGAGAATGCTGTTATTTATGCTTATAAGTGTCCTATGTAATTTTAACTTGGATAGAAAGCTCTAGTGCAGAGAAATAAATTTAAAAACTATTGTGGTTCTGAAATAACACTGTTCATCTAAGGGACTTTCATTGATGAGAATGGTTTAGAATTGATTTGGCTAAATCACTAATGTTTTCTTCTGCAGTTAAGGCCTCAAAAGGATTATTTTACAGTGGAAAGCTTGAATCTGCATGGTGCTTATTCTACTTTCACTCTGTTTTAGGAAGCTTAATATACGTAAATATTTATGGGGTCATATATTGGCCCTTTGAGAAAGAACAAACTTGTGGTAACAGTCTGGATATTGCAAAGATGAAATGCCAATCAAATTGCTTTCCTTAAAAAAAAATTCAGGAGGCCAAGAGGGCAAAGGTCTCTCAGTGCTAAATTACACCAGTGACAACTGTCATATCTGAGAAGACACATAAATTTGTGTCCCTGGGCCCACCACTTACCTTATTAGGCAATGTGCATGTAGGGACACACTGCTTTATTTATACATCTGCATTTCATTGGAAGCTCACTCATTTGGCTGCCTGACTGTCAATAGAGCTTATAAATTTAATTGTCTCTTCTCAGCATAGTCCAAATTTGCACCCACTATTCTACTTTCTGTTTCACATTGTCAGTATATGCGTCAGGTCAAATGTTAAATAGTTTGTTTGTTAGTTCTTCAGAGAAGCACTACAGAAACAGAGGTTAGATGAAGATGCAGCAGCCATTCACTGCAAATATTTGTCAGGCATCCATTAGGATTGCAGACGAGAATATCAATCTGCAGGTCAGCAAGGGAGCTGAGATCCAGATCTTCTAAGCCTGAATCATAGCTCTGTTGTTTATTTCTTGTGTAACCTTTGACAAATTGCCATTTGTTCAGTTTCCAAAAATGACTATTCCTTTTCGGTGTCTTTCTGTCGCATTAAGTCTAAGGATGATCAGGGTCTGATATTAACAAATCAGAAAGCAGAAAAAACCCAAAACAGTATCTCACTTGAATATTTTTACTCTCTTGCATAAACCGTTACCACATAAATTATTCTACTTCATTCATTGGACAATATTCTATAACCAAACCTACACAAGAGAAAGTTTTCAGAATCAAATCCAAAATATTCATCATACGCGTATTATTGTAGTACAGGCAAATGTTTATGCTACATGCTCCTTCCAGTTAGAGCCAGTTTATGTTTACTGAAATGTTTCACCATGAGTACCACAACTGGAAAACTCTGTATCCTTTCATTTTCCTAACTTTGATTTTACAGGAACAGTGCCAGTTGACTTTAACCTTTATAGATGGGATTTTTCTAGCATGTGGCTAAAACATACCCATGAATAAATCTGAAAACCTTGCAAATAATAAGAGTTTTCCACAGATTACAACATTTCTGTTCAGCTATAATTATTTCTGAGAATAGGGATTCTTCTTTGGCTAATGAACACCATCTGCTAACCAGACAGGCAGTAATATGGAAAGATCTGTAAATCATCCCTTGCACAATCTTCAGAGCATACGTAGATTTTAGTCAGAGGAAAGCAAAACCACCAAATATATGTTACCTAAGTTTTCTGTTTGTTTTCTGATTTCCTAGCAACGAACACCAGAGTAGGTAGTAGTTTTCAGCATTTTTCAAGGGAATTCCAGGACCTTTACACTACTAAAAGAGGATCTTCCCTTTCTTATTTTTTTTTTTTCCTCTGTTTAACTGCAGGGCTGAAATGTCAAAAATTACTGCAAGGAGGTTGTAACAAACTGGTCATATGCTGTATGCAGTTCAGCTGCAAGAAACTTTTCCACAGTACAGCTGTCTGCATTTCACAGCACACAGCAAGACCACGTATTTCTGTGTTGATAAAAACTTTTCAAGATGTTTCACTAGGAGCAGAATGGCTTGGTATTATTCACTGTTTTTTCAGTGAGAGCTGAAGTAATGCAGCAATTTATAGGTTCTGCATCTGCATTTTTGTTTATCCCTAAAGACCAAATTTTTTTACTTTTTTGCTATAAACAGCACAAATTCCATTTATTTGAATAGACTTAAACTTTTATGTGATGTTTGCAGGCAAATACAAACATTGGGAGAAGGTTTGTATTTGTGTAATTATTATTCATTTAACTTTGTAATCAAAGTTTTGTAAGCATTTCAAAAAGTTCATTATTTGAGTTTTCTCATTTGGGTGTTGTAATACAGCCAGTGCGTTTAAATTTGGAACATTTGCTTTAATCTCTTAAGTATTGATGTAAATGTGTTTTAAAAATCAATTAGCATCTATATTTTCCGAAAAGCACAACAGAATTGATTCTTACCTCATTCTTATAAGGAGCAGAAACATCCTGCATAGACTTCCTGGCAGTTGGCCAGAGCGTTCAGAGATAGTGCTTCTGCTCTGATGTGGAGGTTTCTAGTGGCATATGCTGGTCAGTCAAAAGAATTCAGGTGTGAAGTTCACATATTTGCAAAGATCAGTGAGTTCTTTTTCTATTAGTCAGTGAATGCTTAGGCATAAACTCAAGTAATTCTGATCTGTTTGCAAACAGCTTAAAAGAAATGAATGTTAGAGACCTGAACTTTACCTCCATTTTACTGGCGCACTTAAAAAGATTCACACAATTTCAAAACAAACAAACAAACAAACAAAAAAACAACCGTCTTTTCTGGGAACATTTTTAGTTGGAAGTAAAGAAACTGGACATTAAAAGCATTTTGACCTTCTCACTCATGTGCTCCCAGAGAATGTTGATTGAGCTTAGAGGAAATATAAATCTCTCTGGAGAGGGAGTGTGAGTAATCTGAATGCTACCTGCAAGGATTGCATGGCAGAAAGGTCTGTGCCTCAAAGAAGAGCAGCACACAAGCTTTCCACTCCGCTGAGCCATTTCAGGTTAAAATAAGAAACGTCTTTTGTGGCGATCAGGAAACACTCAGTTGGAGAAGCTGAGTCATAGCTGCCTGTTAAGTTTTAAAATGTTCCCAGCTTTCTTCAGGCTGAGATAAATAGCAGTGGGCTTTGTTCTCTCCTGCTGAAACCCCGCTGTTCCCTGTTCCCACCCCCAGAGGAGCCGAGACATTAAGTCTGTTTATTGAGAAATCTTTCTGCTTCCCAAGCTGGAGAAGCGGCTTTTTCCTCCTGAGGTCTGTCCTTAGTGGCTGTGTAATTCTGTCTGGTGAGGGGAAAGAAAGTCTGCAAAGTCCAGTGTAAGGCTTCCCCGACGACGACACCTTTTTTTCTCCAGCTGTAAAACCTCAACTACCTAGTTCCTTTAGAGGAAAAACAGGCCATCTTCTAATGGCACTGGGAAAAAAAAAGGGGTGGTGGTTTACACTGAAGCTTTCTTCCTCTCCATCCCACTGATGAAATGTTCATGGATATCAAAGTTTCAGGGGCTTAATATTTACCTGTGCTGGCAGCCTCAGGGAACGAAGTGTACTGCCTTTTTCTCCACAGGGATTGAAGGCAAGATTGGTTTAAAGTACACTTAAAAGCTTCTTTAGCTCCTAGATTCAGATGCCCAGTAGCTTTACAATGTAGCTTTATGACTGCAGGGCAAGCTACCTCCAGCTGCATCGTGTGCAGCAGGGTGGGGAAAAGGGAGAAGAGCTAACCTTGTGCCAATTCACTTGAGAGTCAACTTCAGTTAGGTAAAGATTTACCTGGATTAGTGGGAATTCTTTTATTTAAAAGGAGTTTTTCTGGTGGGTATTTTGTGATGGACTGAGAGATCAGCTGGCATGGCCATACACATCTCTATTTAGTTGTCTCCTTCTTTAGCTTAAAATAGATTCTGAGAGCTTTGCTCCCTTTCAGACCAGCTGCTCTTTCCCCTCATAGATTTGTGTTTTGCAGTCCTAGAAGTCCCATAGGCAACTACGAGGAAGCCAAAGTCAGGTTTTCTGTGTGAAGCTGAAAGACCCCATGGTAGAGGTGATGGTAAATGCTTCTGGGACTTAGCAGCCACATTTTTGGCATGAAAAGTGTTAAGGAAAATATTTGCACTTAATTGAAGATCTTGAGCTACAGCTTCCTGAAGAAAAAAAGGTGTAAAGCAGAGCAATAGCCAGACACCTTGTTCAAATTGTAAATTATTCTTAGATTTAATAGAGATTACATGAGTTTTACACATCTGCGTGGATATGTTGAGCAGATCAAAGGGGTAGTTTATTTGGTTTATGTTATAAAATATCTTCTATAAATAAAGGCTCTGATGTAGATGCTATTTATCACTTCTGACATACCACAGTATTTACCTCCGGGAATTTAGAGCTCATGGTTTGTTAGACCGTTTTATTAAGTGTTTAGGGGCTTTGCTGTGTGACAGAACCTTTCCTCTGGAGATAAAGCCAAAGAGATTGATGGAGTGTGGGCATTACATAGCTTAAGTGACCCTATAATTTCTGTAAGCAAAAGATTAGTGCCTAAATGAAACACTTGGGGGCTTGGAAAATAAAGAGCAAAACAAATTCTGCTGGAGGGCAGACTGGCACACACACAAAATCAGATCAAACACAAAATCCTTTTGCTTTCTGCATGTGATGGATACATTGCCACCATACTGGCTTCTCTAAAGGTAAGGTTTCACTATGAATGTAGCTGATCTAAACCTGTTCTGAAACTGGGAGGGCTGCTGTGCCTTCCTACCCTGCTTATGCCTGAACTAGGGGACTGAGTCAGGAATAGCATCTTCCCAGGAACTGGTTGAAGACAGGCTAGTGCTACACTTACCACATCTCCGTAAGGCAATGATAAAACGAGTCTCAGATGTTCAGCTGCTTTGTCCTGTTAAACCAGGGCCTGCATTTCATCCATTGTTTTGCTACTGTTTTTTGTTGGTTTTTTTTTCCAATCTAGCTCATACTATGTAAGAACTTAGTTACCCCAGGGTCTGGGGAGTGGTGTTAGGATAATACTTTCTTATCTGAAAAGAAAATATATGACTTTTCAAACATGGCTTGTTTTACAATTGCGCTGTTACAATTGAATAAAAAAAAGGACACAAACTCACCAAGTGTCAGAAAACTGGTTTATCCACTGTGACCTGGCAGCTTGTAATCATGCCCAGTAGGCTGAGGCAAATTGCATTGTCTTTAATTTTATGATTTCTAAAGCAGTGGGAAATAGCATTTTTACAACAATAGAAAGACCTCCCTATGATAACTTGGCTTGTGCATTATTTGAAGTCAGTAAGAGCTGAGGATGGATCTAATTTAGCTTTGTAGAACTGATAAAGTTAGAAGCCAATACAAAAAGCGTCACTTTTTTTCTGTATGTCTCAGTTTGTTCAGCAGCCAGAGAGGATGCTGAGGTTTGGTACGAAATGTACCAAAACAGGAGGTGAAGTACTTCCTGCACAGGCAGTGCAAACAGCTCCAGCCTGCCATTCCCTTCCCGGGTTCCCTGGGACAGAGCAGACCCTCCAGCCCAGTGTACACGTTTGTCTATGAAATGGGTGCTACTGCCTGTCCTTATCACAGAGCTGTCAGTGAGTTTTTCCAGAGCTCTTCGCTGACAGGCTGCTGTGCTTTGTTGTCAGGTTGTGGAGAAGAACTTTCTGGCCCTTCTGGTTCATTTCACAGCCCTGGCTACCCCAGCAGATACCCAAGCAATAGGGAATGCATCTGGTACATCCACACAGCGCCTGGTAGCAACATTCAACTCACCATTCAGGAATTCGACATTGAATATCACCCAAACTGCAGCTATGATGTTTTGGAGGTAAGAACATTAGATTTACTCCTCTAAAATATACAGGTTATATTCATTTCTGTCTGGAACAGATAATCCCAAGATAACAGATAATCCCAAGAACTGCAGATGCAGAACAAACAATTCTACCACAATTTCCCATTTCTGCTTTGGTTACAGTTATGTTACAGTTATGTGCCACAGAAACCACAATGTTCTTATTATTTTTTGCTTTTATGTCTTTGGTGACTATACCTTAATCAATTATGATGTTAGGAAGTATTTATGCCTCCTAACAAGAGACAAAACTGCTTTGAAAAACTTAGCCTTAAAAAGCCCACCTTTTACACAGAACAAAGTGTAGGGTGCTGTACCATGAAGATGATTTCCTGGTGTAAAGGAAGATGATGGATCACTGTGGGGCTACCTCAGCTGAGGCCTTCTGTCGGGCCTCCAAGGATGTGGGGAGATTTATAACCCTGAGTAATGAAAATTATGAAGAATTTTTGCACACAATAAAAAAAAACAAAAAAAAAAAAAAAAAAAAAGAGGCAATATCCTAGCCATCTTAGGGTGGTGGAAAAAGAAGGGAAGGGGCCTCTCTAAGGATGTACTGACCTTTAAGAGACTCCTGAGACTGGATGACCCTGTTATATAAGTCATCTTTTGCTCCAGTTGGTAAGCAACCAGGTGACCAATCTCAGCTAACAGAGTTAAATAGACTTCCAGTACAAGAAGAAGGAATAGGAAATAATTTCAGGAACAATTTGTTTAGAATTACAGACTTTCTCGACGGCTCTCACTAGAGACATTTGAGATCACCAATGGAGGTACACTTGTTGGGACTTTTCGTCGATATTATTACATGGGTGACATTTTAATGTTTTTGTAATGAACCCAAAAGATTGATTAAGAGAACTTGTACCACTCTGCTGCAGCCTTTCTCCTCCTCTTCTCCTGGGTGATGTGATACAGCATACAGTTAGACAAATTTCTGTCTAGCACCCACACCTATGCACTGCTGCCCATTCCCACATTAATAGCTTTGATTTCTCCAGACTAGGTTACTTAGTGCACACTAATCAGCAATATTTGTGGAAATTTAACACACATACTAAAGCAGATCCTAAATATATAGTAGATAGATAGATAGATAGATAGATAGATAGATAGATAGATAGATAATAATTTGTATAGAAGAGATATGTAACTTAACTCCAGTTTTCTGGCTGTGAAACAGGCTTCTCTAGCTTATCAATGCAGCGGAAGTCTTGACCAAAGCACACTGCGCTTTGAGTATCCTATTGTCTTTGGGACTTCTGTAGGATCTGGGTGTAAGGAAGTTGTTCCATGAATTCTCCATCAGTAGCATTGGCAAGTATGCCTGTATGTCACGTTGCTGACACCAGAGACTGCGAGTAGGTGACCTGTTCTGGCTGGTTTGAATATTGATGAAGTCTGTTTTACTGCATTTTCATTGTTCTTTGTGCCCAGAATTACTAGATTGAAGTTAATCTGCCTATAAACTTCAGTTATGCCTCTGTTGCCCAGAGGAATCCATTAAAGAGCCTCCAAATATAAATTTGCTGTGGGTGACCGTTTCTTGAATGGTCCAAGGACAACACCTACATCTGCAGATGGTTGCTGAGGAGCTATCATGATCCAGCAAGAGTACAGATGGCTGGAAACCATTTGAGAACTTTTTTACTGGGAAGGTAGCTAGCCCAAAACCAATTGAGTAGGTTGCCAAACACCAACTGCTTAAAGATACTGTTTAACAGGATCCTGCAGTTTGCTGCTCTGTGTTCCTGAGCAAGGTACTCACCTTAAGTTTTGGGTTTCCTTTCTTTGCCATTTGCAGCTTAGTTGCTCTATTTTGCTTCTTTCCAACCATACTGATTCATCTGCACAGATGCTCACCTTGCTGCTTGACCTCCCTTGCCTTCCTGCCCTCAGAATTGGCATGCTCCGAGTTACTTGTCTCCTGACCTTGGTTCATCCAGTTCCCAAACCCTGTCTCTGATCTGCTGGCAGATAACCTAACATAAATCAACTTACAGGGGAAAATTGGTTAATGTCTTAGGGCATCATCAAAGGTCCTGCCTAGCAGCATAGAGCTTCCCCTGCCCGAGTTCCTGCAGGCGCTCGGTGGAGCTTTATGTACCTTTCCACATACGTATTTTCTTACTTTTGTTATAGAATTCATTCATAGCATGATTGACATGGTCTGCACAGAACAAGTGATGACTCAGATTAAGTGGGGAAAAAACCCCCCATGGTTAGCCATTTTCAGAAGCTGCTTTCTCTTGTCAACTTCTTTCCTGTAGTTGTCTATGAATGTCCAAGCTGAAAACCACACACACATTATAGTTTGCAGACAGTTAAAAAAAAAGAGGTTCCTGGTGTGCATTTGATACAGTGTGTTTCAGTGACCACTAAGGTTCCAAAGGTCTCTCACATTATCTTCCCAAAAGTATCCTGTCTAAGTATTCTTTGGGGTTTGAAGTTTGATTTTTCTTGTGGTTATTCTCCTGATTTCATATTTTCATTATCTCTGAATAGTAAGTTCTACTGCTTCCCGCTTTCTTTCACATCAAACAACTTTCCAATTTTAATAGGAAGTCAAAATCAGTACTAAAGTAGCTCGGCACTCTGCTGTCCCTCCATGTCCCATTAAGTCTGCTTCCTGAAATAAGGTGTCTTGTAATAAATATTTCCCAGTAATCACAAAACTTGTTCTCCTGGATGCATTTAGCTTTTGCTTAGGAACACCCTCATCCCTTTGAGCTGGAAGTGAATTTAGGAAAATTCTAAGAGATCTCCCATTGCAACACCTTTGATGATAACTTCACTTTTATACCATAGTTTTTTCAAATATTTTACTCTTGCACATTTGTCTGAAGCACACTTGTTCTTTTAAAAGGCAGCGTCTCCCTTCCCTTCCCTTTCCTTTGACAATGCCTCTTAAACGAGCTGTCATTTCCATCTCAGTATCCCAGGACTGCCAAATGTTTCAGCACAACTGTACAATAATAGTTACATTCATTTTTTTAAATGTGAAATCCTCAGGTTGTCCCCATGGCGCAAGTGTTTGACACATTCTCCTTTAAACTTTCTCCCTGTTTGTTTTATGATACTGTTGCAGTCTGTCTTTTTTTCTTCCCCATCAAATTCCATTCCTTTTATAAACATCCAGAAGCAAATTTAAATTCTTCTTAAAGATGTTTTCTAGAAATGTTTCATGGAAATAGAAGACATTATTTCGGATACAATGAAAGAGTTGAAATAATTTTTAAATAGCTTCTACTGAAAATACATTCATAGAGGAAAACTACCATGTCTGCTTTGAATAAATTATGACACATAAATTATGACATGTTCTCCTTAGCATGGACCAGATTTTTATGAACTATAAATATATTCTGCCTCAGCAAGATGTAGGTCTGAGCTGAAAAGGAAGGAAGACTGTCAATTTATTGCACTTCTGAGTCTATTACATGCTCTGGTCTTCTCATTTAAATATAAAGAAACGTCAGGTATTACTACAGTCCTTAATTCTCTGTCAAAGCCAGGCTCTCTCTTTGCTGGAAGTTATATCTGAGCAGGGATCAGTGTTATTCCCAGAAAATCCGTGTCATGAGGGTGACCAACCGCATAAAAACAGCTTTCTGTTGCTCATAACTCTGGAATGCTGACTGTTAGCATTAAATGGAGCTAAGGGGGCAGAAGCAAATGGTAAGAACAGATTAAAACCATGGGCTTTATGGCAGTGTCCTGCAGCCCTGCTATACCACCCAATACCACTTTATCTCTGGATCAGGTACTCTGCTCAGACTAGATGTTTGTTTGGTTTTTTTTTGCAGCTCAGACATCCTATCACTCTTTATAAACCACACCCTAGAATTCATTCTTTCCGTCCATTCTCTTTTCCCTCTTCTTTTTTCATGTGGTAGCTATTGGTTTTTCTCTTTGTAGCCAAATACAATATTTTATTGTTTTTTGTCATGGAAACACTCAAACTTGTTTTTGTTCCAGCCCTTATGAAAGCATCTGATTAATTGAACTGGCCTAAAGGAGAAAAGAAAATACACTCCTAACTATGAAGAGCATGCCTCTGACTGCTTTTTGTTTTGAAACTGTGCAGAAGCTGTTGCTGAACAGTTAACAATGTAAAGGAGACCCACAAACGTCCATCAATATTTCTTCCCCATCCTTAATTCTTTCCCAACAGGTCAATTCGAAGTGTTCAGCTTGGGGAAAGTAAATTTCTGAGGTAATGCTGCAGAAATCAGCAGGGTTTATGTCAGAGCTGGGTTTGGTTCCCTTGCCCATGGTGTGCAGGCAGCCCGAGGGAGCACCAGAGATGATGTGAGAGGCTGGTCCATGAGACTTATTAGATGCATATTAGAAACTCCTGCTGTTTCCCCTGCCACATAGCTTCCCTAGGCTGGTTTAGATGATTAAGAGCATGTGTTCCTGCTAGCTCTCATGCTGTGGCTCTGACTCAGGGAATGTACCACAAACATTTTAAAATTCACATTTTGAACAGACTTCTGACAAGTGCAGCTGCCACTGGACCTCACAAGCAGCCAAGCAGCAAGATTTTTCTGAAGACACTGAGCTTCCAGCGGACAAACAGGCTTCTTCCCCAGACCATGACAGCTTCATTACAGATTCTGAATCTGAGCTGTGATTTCATCCATAATGACTTCTTTTGAATGCCTTGAGATGATCAGTTGGAGAGAGGAACCATTATCTATTCAAGTCACGCAGCTCCCCTGCAGAATGCAAAAAAGTGCTGTCATGGTCAAAATAAAAATTTTTAAGCTATTAAGCCTGTGTTATCAGCCACCAAAGCAAAATACTGTCTTTTGAACATCTAACAGACTATGATGTTTATAGAAAAAGCAATTCCTTATTTCTTCTGGGGATGCAAGCCTCGGTTCCTGAGGTCTCACATTAACCTGGGGTCACTGAATTTTTTTTCCAGTTAAAACCAAATTCTTTCTCCTATATCTCTAACATCAGAGCAGTTTCAGCCCCTGTGGGCAGTTAGTGAGCACACAATTAATCAAATTATGTAACAATGCAATACACTTAGCCCTGGATGTGGAGGGACTAGCTCAGCTCTTTGCCAGACTTGCTCAGATATTTAGCTTGGATAGAACCTAAACTTCTTTTGGGGTTAAAAAGTGTCTGACAGAGTTTGTTAAAACATTGAGTTTCCCCTCATCTTGAAGTGATCATAGAAAAAAAGACACATATAAAGCTGTTTCTAACAGTACTGTCACTTTATGAGAAAGATGAATGGATAGTGTCTTTTAACTTTTTTGATGCTTACCAAACTATTAAATTTTGGAGTAGACTTGAGGTGTTACTGTTGGAAAATTCTGATAGGATTTGTTGCCTTATACTCCTATTCTCTGCTTTTGGATTTTTGTTTGTTTGTTTTTGTGGTTGTTTTGGGTTGGGTTTTTCTGGTTGTTAGAAATTGCTGTTATCTAGTTTAGTTTTAGGATTTATATATAATATATGCTTATAGAATTATAATGTTTCTATTAGTAGCTCAGTTGGTGAAAGACAGCAGCATGTTCTTTATTCAGTGTATCTGTTTTATAGTTTTCACATCCAAGGTTACTGTCAAGCTGAGTTTTGCAGCTGCAGTTCTACCAGGGACATACCAGTGGAAGGTGGTAGACTGTTAGTATCGGGTGCCATTTCATCAGCATGCAGGAAGCCAAGAAAATTTAGTCATTGAGGGCTTTAGGCACCAAAATCACATGTCAATTGGAAATTGCACTGAGCATGTGTGCTTTCTTCAGCTTTGAGAGGGAAGACTAGGGAAGGTGAGCCAGTTCCACCAGTTATAAATGGGTTCAAACTAAAATCCTACATCCCTTCAAGAAAACAAGAAACAGGGTTAACAAGGCTTCAGCACTGCCACTTAATTCACTTCACTTGGTTTAAAAATGCATTGTAAGTACACTTGGTTTAAAAATGCATTGTAAGTACATAATACTGCTGTGATGCTTAAGAGAGTGGTGGTTCTCTGGTTTATGACTGCCTGAGGCATACTCTTCTGAATAGGAAATAATTACTCTTAAAAGCCAAAAGCCATCTTGTTTGGCAAATATGTATGTTATATATCCTTGCTTCCAAAGAACATTATTAAAATGTAGTTTACTTGACCCAAATCCAGTAGTTTGGATATTTATGCTGCCCTTGAAGTAAATAAAGTTGCAATGGTTTTTTATCAGGAGGAATGATGAAATCTAGCCGCAATTTAAAAATCATCTTTAACTATGCCTCTAAATATCAATGGTGCAAAGCATCAGCCCAGTTTCCTGCAAAAAGAAGCAGTTTGTTTACACAAGCATACAAAAAAAATCTGGGTTTATTATGCCCGGAGAAACAAGGTGCTAATTCTGGAGGGAAAGGGAGGAAGAATGTTGCCAAGTCCCCAGACAGAAAATTCTATTTACTGCAAGGATATACTGAAATCATCTAGAATTTTGAACTTGGTTTGTACAGGTGGTTCAGATACCAAGTAAGGCCGCAGAGAAAATGACTCTATTAAATGCTTTGCATTTTAAAATGTTGAATAATTTTCAATAATTTTAGATGGGGTGTTTTTTTCCTCCTAAAAACAGTTCTCATGCACTCTGTGTGGCAGACACTCTCTTTGGAAAACTTTAACAATATTTTTTCGATTTCTAGGTCTTTGGTGGCCCAGATTTCCTCTCTCCTAGGCTAGCCCAGCTGTGTGTTTCAAGATCAGCACAGAACCCACTGCGAGTCTCCACCACTGGCAATTCAGCCATTGTCCGTTTCGAGACAGACACAGCAGTGGCAGGGAAAGGTTTTAATGCCTCCTGGCAAGAAAATCCAGGTGGTGAGTATACTAATTAATACCATGAGAAATTCAGGAATTCTGAGAACTGAGGATCAGCCATGCAAGCATTTAAAGTAGTCAAACAGCACAGGACTGAAAGCTGAAAAAGAATTTGGGTGATACTGAATTTGGTAGCAGTAAGAGATGCTGAAAAATACACAGAGTTAAAAATTGTCTAATAAGGTGAAACCTAGGCCTATTTATGTATTTTGTTTGGGTTTCTTCTCTACATCATTAATCAAGAAATTCCTGAAATCAGCAAAAGGCTTTTGCATGCTACCAGTTCTTCCCACCTACTTACCCATACAGACTCCTTTATTCACCAAATGATGCTTTTGGTTTTAAAAAGTAAAGTGAAAAATATCTGAGAACATGGCTTAACTTGAGGAACTCAGTGGACTCCAAAAATATTTGGAGTGATTAGTAAATACTTGAACTCTATAAGGTTCATCCACCCCCAATGTGATTAATTGTTCATAGCCTTAATGGTATATGCTTAAAAGACTCAACCATGTCTCTGCATGAGAGTTCTTATAAAAAGGGCAATTATTACAAAATAATTGCAATGAAAAGTGACGAGAGACAAATTTTAATTCTTGCAGTTTTGCTTGATTAAGCCCACTGATTCATTAATTTGTCAAGGTTTATACTTATCCTCTCTCACAAGTTTTATGAGAAAGGCACAAGATCTTTTCTTAATAAAAGAAGTCTACAATAGTGCTTTGAATTAATCCCCTTCTGAGATCTGGCTGCTTATTTTTTCTACTTAGGCCCCCTGAAGCTTTCCCATTCCTTTGCAACATCTTGCCTGTTGTACTCCTACCCCACTCCAGCCTCTAAAATACCCACTCACCAGAATGCAATAACAGTATAGATTTTTATCCTTCCAGCAGGCTGCCTCCATCTACAGCAATCCCAATGTCTTTCTTTCTCCCTCCTCCATCCATTTATAAGACATAAAAGTCCGTTTGTTTGTGTTAGTCCTGTTGAAAGCCCTGGTACTTCCCACACAGAATCCATCATTCCAGGCTATTTAGATATTCATGAGCACCAGATCTGTTCTGACCAGCAGTATCTGAGGGTGGAGTCCTCAGGAAACCCTCAACTTCATGGGTAGAGAAGACAAAGAAATGTGAGGTTTGCAATCGCTGCACTGCTCATGAGCAACGAGGAGCTTGCAGCTCTCTCAGTAGAGAAGTAATTTTCTCACCCTGTGCTCAGCTAGGCCTAGTTATTGCTTTCTCAGTGTGCCAGGTCTTTGGCATTCACATGAACAGCATTTTGGATTGCTTTTACAGCGTAGGGTAGAGGAATACTAGAACTAATGCTTCAGCCTTTACAACATCTACTACCAGCTTGGGGCTTCATTACTCAGAGCAGTGTTGCTGCATATTCAACTATAATGATAATACTATACTTTCCTGATAGGAATTTCCATTGATTTCTGTTGCAGCCAGCACATTTCAACAGTTGTAGCACTCATCTTACAAAAGCTTAATGTAGGAAATATAAAGATATATATATAAAAATAAATATATATATATATAAATATATTTATAATATGAATAAAAAGAAGGAGTTGTTCTTAGTTTAAAAATGGAGGTGGATTCTCACTAAGCATGAAAGAGAAGAGCTTGTGATTAAAACTGATTGTGTCTTTTTCAGGCTGTGGTGGTATTTTCCAAGCTACGAGTGGGGAAATCCATTCTCCAAACTATCCTCAACCTTATAATAACAACACAGATTGTTCCTGGGTTATCCAAGTTGACCGCAGCCACAGAGTCCTATTGAATTTCACGGATTTTGACATTGAAAATCACCATTCGTGTAATTATGACAATGTTGAAGTAAGTAACAAAAGAAATTTCAAAGGTTTCCTTAATTAGTCTGGTGAAATGCTTGCAAAATAACCTCATACGTAGATGACTGTTACGACGACACCCTTTACCATTTATAGTGCAGTTTACCACAGCTTGCTCCAAGCCATAGGAGGAACTGCTGACATATATCACAGATTGCCCACACTCTGCTATAAACTCAGGAGAGAGGGAGTCTACATCCAGAGGGAATTGTTGCTGGATTATTTTCTTTATATATGTACTGTGTATTCAGGTGCTCCTCAGCTGTCTAATTTCTTCATTAGACCCACTGCTCTCTTTAAAGCTTCGCATTGCTGGTGGTTTGTGAACTTTTGTTGATGTCACAGAAATTCAAATTTCTCCTCAAACAATGCACAACAATGAAAAACTCTCCAAGTCTCGACTTGGCCTTTTGGGAGCAGGGACATGAAATCCTGACCCTCGATGTCAGATTGCCCTTCACTCAGTACAAAGGCATGTGTGATCAGTACTAGTCAGATAAAGCACAGTGGCTGTAGCCCAAAATCCAGCTTTCCTCTCCTTGATAAACTGTCATTCACAAAGAATTCAATTTGGCAGGAACTGAGACTCTTTTGAAAACAGCATCAGTTTTAACAACATTGCCTCGTAAAGCTTTTTTGTGCTGAACTAGAAAAAAAAGAAATGCGTCCCCATTTTGCTGAGCAGAACTGAAGATTTCATTTGGCCACAAAGCATCTTTGTACAGTGACTGTTCCTTTTTCGTTTTTTCTGGTTAAGGAAATATGGTTGTGTCTTTTTATTTAAATTATTAACTACATCAGGGGACCAAAAAGGAACTTTCAAATCTTCTGTGCTATGACAAAGAAGTGGGAAGTCAAAGTGCCTGACAGAAATACAGGCTATCTGAGGTGGTAGTACTTGTATTAATGCAAACAAACCATTCACAAATTAAGGACTAAATTCTGAAAAGCCCTGATACACAAGTTTCTCTTCTAGACCTGATGCTAAGGGATGTTTGCACATATCTAAACACTTTGGGGAGTACTTGGTTCCACGACCTACTTGCAGCTACAGGCACAAGTCTCCCATTACCTTTATAGGCTGGATAGGACACTGAGTTGTGAATCATTGAAAAGAATCAGTCCCTCAGTGGGCAGAGGAGATGGCTGTGCCAGAGCTGTTTGCCTGAACGGAGTCTGTAAACAGTGTGCAGTGACATCCCTTGTCCTCCAAAGCTATAGGAGTATCTGTTGTTTGCTTCTGCTTTTTGGTTTTTTGGGAGTGGTGAAGAAGGAAGTTGCCCATCAGCCCCAGCTGTGCAAACACAACTGGAGATTCAAATTTGATGCAGACATCAATCACTGCCCACCAAGTGGCATGTGATTTGAAAATTGATGAGGGGGGATGTGGTTTGAAGCCAAGAGATAATGAAGGGGTCTGAGGCTTTGGTGTATGAGGTAGAGTTTTTCAGTGCTCATGCAGGTGAACCAGCAGGGCAAGAAAGGAGTAAATGAAGTTTCTTTCACTCCTGGTATGCCAATAATAGGAGAATCACTTGTTACCAACACCTAGATTTGATTTGTGTTCACCTCCTTCCAAGACTTGCTGTATGCTTCACACATAGAACAGAGTGAGGGGACAGAGAGTGGCTAGAAAACATAAGTAGATGTCTGACTGTGACTGATTTAGGAATTGCATTCCAAAAGCTGTGTTAACGGAAAATACAGGCAGCTAAGGAAGCAGGTGGGTTGTTTTTTTCTCCCTAATATAGGAACAAGTACCATGTATGAGTAGCACAGTGGTTCCACCCTTTTCTGTTTCTTGAATTTTTACTTATCTGTATGGATTTTATTTGCTCTGTGAGTTCTCTTGGGGCTTCCCTCCACCCTTGAGTGTACCAACGGTCTTTTCCTTCACCCTCCCCCTTCTGGATCCACTCATTTTTCCCTGCATTATGACTCAATTTTTTTCTTTTCAAATATTTCTACCATTAATTCCTTTCTATGGGGAACACATGAAAATGTATTTTTTTTTCCTCTAAGGTTTTCCATTGCACATGTATTATATGAGCAAAATGGGAGGAGGGAAAATATTTGTGTCTGCTGCTTCTTGGCTATGCTGCAACTCCATAAAGCCCAGTGTATTTTTCAGTTCAGCTGATTTGTCAAATCTGCTCAGTGATATTAGATGTGAATCTGAGCACAGATCTAGCTTCAGCCAAATGTATTCTGAGCCTGTAATGTTAAATCATGGGCTAACTGCCCTGAGCTCCCTCTAGAGCCAATGGAGGGAGTGCACAGAGAGCACATTTGCCATTCGTTTATTTTTCTAAATTTAGTCGAGTCCTCTGTTTCTGCACCTCAGTTTTGTGTCTTATTTGTTCTCAGAACAGACGACCATCTCTTCATCTGCTAAATGAGGGTGCATAGCCTTTCTCTACTTTCAAGTCTAACTCAGTTATGTAGAAAACATAAGATCTTTGAGAAGAGTTTTTGTTGTCATTGTCACCATCCTTGAGTAAATTTTTAATTCCTCTCTGTGTACCAGCCTCTGTGTACTTCTATCTGGAGAGTGTGTCTAACAATTTTTTTTTTTTATTTGAAGGAAAAAGGAGGGAAAGAAATTGTGAATGTACCAATTTCTGCATTTTTGGACTGTGTTTAACCAGTAATGTATCTGATGCTATGCCAGGAGCTCAGGTCAGCAAGAGTTTCAAGTATTTGGACACTAGAAGAGGACATGGCTCAAAAGGCAGTACTTGTAGCACAAGGTCCTGAAAAGGGGAAGGAGAAATATGTTCTGTCCGGTGATTTTGATTAAGTAAATGTTATTTTTATTTCCTGTTGCAGTATAACAAGTAGTACACAGGAACGTAGAAATGTAAGCTTCTGGGAGATAGAGAGGAGGTACAATTTCATTTAACACAGGTGCTAGCAAAGAGGATCTTTCAAGAGAGAGCAGTTAGAAATATGTGGAGTGTTTTTGGCTCAGAAGACAAAAATTGACATCTTTTTGTCATGTGTTTGTGCAAAATTCAGGACACATTTGAAGAAGAAGGCAATGAGTCATTCAGTTATGTTCACTGTGGAATTTCTGCTGTGCACAATGCAACTGAAATCTTGGCTTTAAGTAAGCAGATGCATCGGTTTTCCTTACTCATGTAGCCACAAAAATGCATTTCTCAGATGTTTCTAAAATAACTTTAAGAAAATGCAGAGATGCAACTCTTTCCTGAACCAGTGTGTGAATGCTGTGGTTTCTGATCTAACTTCAAGCCTGAAATCCTCCTAGTTGTATCCTCAGCCAGGCAGAGGCACACAGATCAGTCAAACCCAGCATTTTACCAGGAGCAGTCAGGCTCTCTCTCTATGCTCTGTCGATGCAATGCTTCTTCTCAGTTCTAGTATTCAGATAAAATCCTCTCACTACTGTCTAGGGAAAGACACTGCCTTAATTCCTAAGGGTTCATTTTTTTCTTTTTTCCCTGCATTCCATGGTTTGTGATTTTTAACTCCAGGCAGTCTGATTTATATACAGAATATATGTGCTGAGGAAGAATAAACACTGCCCTGTGTATTAGAGGGCTGATTGTGGCAGGCTGCCAAGAGAGAAGAAAAGGTTGAATGGATGGATGTTTTTGGGTGTCTTTACTATGTACTCATTTTAACAGGCGTTGCAGACTTCATACTCCATCACAAGATCCCACACAGCTCACTAGTGTTCACAGAGTCACAGGCAAATGTTTAATTCATGAGTACAGCATTGACTATGTAGGGTATGTCAGGGGATTAAGCAGGAGTTTTGTCCCTTGTTTCTTAGCTCTGAGGTTTGTTTGAGACAGGTCATCTTTCTCTCAGCTTCTGTTTTTATATTTTTTTCACTAGCACGCTCAAAAGCCTTTGAATACTGGAGGCAGAAACATTGCATTGTGTTACACATTTCTAATTTCTAAATTTCTAAATTTCTAAAAATTTCTAATTCACTGGTGTTGCCTTGCAGAAACTCACTAGAATGTGAGGCATTTTGAAGTAAAAGAAAACAATCTCAATAAAAAGTGCATGTCTTCTAATCTGATTGCATTTATGTAGCTTTTATATAGCTTTTAGCATCCTGGCTCCATCTTTGAGTTCACATATCCACATTTTAATCCATATTTTTCTCCAGCTGAGTCATAAATTATATTAAATTATGTGCCTATGGCGGGGCAGGATGTTAATGCTGAAACAGGAACTGAATTAAACTGCTGTTGCTGCCCAGTAGCCCAAAGGCTCTTCCTCTGTGGGTCATGCAAGCATGCTGGGAGCTCTAGCAATCCTCACTTCTGAAACCAGACACTTCTGAGATTGTCCCATGGCTCCAAACACAGCAGCAACAAATCAGTTCTGCTGGAGTGCTAGGAAGGGTTAATGGGAGACTGAGACTGTGGCCATTTTCCTCTCTCTGTGCTTTCTCTTGTCAAAATTTTGATGTTGCTTAAGTTGGTTCTAACTTCTCTGTCCTTCTCTTCCTGATTGTGAAACAGGAAGGGAACAAAATTATCAGCTGTGGGGTGGAAAAAAAGAGAAGGAAGGCACTTGTGGTAAAATTAAAAGTGAAGTTTGTAGACCTATCTTTACTTTCTTCCTCCTTTTTTTTTTCCTTAAATTTCTCTTTACCCTCCTTAAATAGCACTTCATGTATATGTGTGTATTTCAGCACTCTAAAACTGTTATAAAACATAGATTTAGGACTCTGATCCTTGATGCTGGGTACATGTATCTAAAATTCATAATCCTAGTGACCTTTTGTCCAGAGTCATAGTTTCCACTGGTGCACCAGTTGCATGTTAGGGCCAGTTTAGAAATCTTTACTGAGGCAAGATGTAGGGTTTAACTAAATGAAAGCTACATGGGAACTCATGTTAGCCATTAACAGAAAACAACAAATGTATGGGTACATCTGGATTGTTAAAGGAAAGTTGCTTCAATGCCCTATACACATGAAAGAGGATGTTTGCTTGAGGCATTTCTGTTACAGGGGTCACAGTAGCTTCAACCTGAAACACACACATTTTTTGGAAATTGCCATTTAAGATAAGCAATGTGCAGTTTGTTTGCACTGCCCATAGCAGGATTATATCAGGATGGAAATATATGAAACATAAGAGAGGGAATGAAATAGAAGTCTACTCAATACTCCCATTGAAACAAAATACTTCATTTGATCTTTTCATAACAGGTATTTGATGGTCCTAACAATGAAGCACCACTTCTTACAAGACTCTGTGGAACACAGCAGCCTCCTCCTATCACATCCTCCAAGAATCTGATGTACATCCGACTGCATTCCGATACAACAATCCAGCACAGAGGCTTTAGTGCTCACTTCACTGAGGGTAATTTAATCATTTACATTAATGCATATTTATCTAATCACCACTTTGTATCAGACACAGTCTTTTAGCACAGCTGATAATGGAAAGTGTAATTTCTACACATGCAGCACACCAGTGTGTATCTTTACCAGGAATGAATTTTTCCAAACTGTACATAAAAAAATTTAAAGTCTGAGGATCAACTTATATTCTTCAACTGGGAAAAAAGATTTCATACTTTTTATAGCAAGGCATCTAGCACACATCAGCTACCTCTTATTCTTCTTCTCTAGAGGGTTAGCTGTCCATAACTGTCCTGAGAAAAATGTGCAACTGGCAGTGTCCACAGACCTAGTGACAAAATAACATTTTATATGCTCATCCATGTGCATGAATCTGAAAAGCTTTGAAAGAATTCTGTGTGGTGCTGTTGATGAAGTCTGTGGATTCAGGCCTGCACACCCTGCCAAACATCAACTATCCAATTTGTGGCGGACTAATTAGTATTTTACATGGTTTCCTTTTTAATGAAAAATGACACCAACTGGGCAGAATTTTTCATGAAATTACATACTATTTGATAACTGGTGATTTGCTTTCACTTTTTCTCAATAATTTGGGCAACAGTTTTCCTCTAAGATACAGACATTTAATTTTTGCAAAGAAAATCAGTTTCTCTTATTTTCCTCTCAGGATTCTTTTCACCATAAATTATTGTTTTTCCCAGAAATGTTTCTTTCTTTGGAAATATTGTGAAAAATTATTAGGAAAAGGAGGATCTTGTATCAACAAAAATCTCAGAAACCTCAGTTACTGGGGTACTAGTTAGATAGCTAATAAGGCATTTCTGGCTAGCAGCTGTGAGAGCCTGATCTGTTCAGTTTTCTCCGAACACATTTACTGGATTTAGTACTGCACAAACCAGGTCTGGTGAGTGCTCCCTGCCTAGGATGACAGAAACCCAGCCTCCCTGTTCCTGAGAAAACTCAGGTAATCCCATCTTTTGTTTGGTGTTTTAGGCAGCACAGCACAATAAATCAATCTCACTCTTTGGTACTTACCTCCTCACCCTGCAGTTCAAAGCAGGTGTGTGATAAACCTGGGCAGTTTATGAGCAGCCACTGAGCTTAGAGATGAAGCATGGCAGCACTCAGCACTGGCAGCCAAAGTTCTGCATTCAGTCAAACTCCAGCATATGTGCAACACCTCACACAATTGCAGTTTTGCTGACACAGCTCACAAGAGGATCCTGCCAATGCGATGTGGTGCCATCCCTGGGTGCTGGAAGGTTGTAGACAGTTACTTATGATTTTTTTCCTAGCTGCCAGCATGGACAAATCACCAGAGAAATGGGTGTATTGCACTACCCTGAAACCAAGTTATTTTGGCCCCAAGATTTCTCTTCTGGGCTATGAGGAGATGAAAACTATTGGGTCTAAAGTCACTCTGGCTTCTCACAGATGGTCAGCCAGGTGCAGCATGGCTTGTGGATCCAGGTCAAGAAAGCGCACCCAGTGCTGGGAACTAATCCTTAAGTCTCTTCTTCTGATTAAATACTATTGAGAATTTTATCCTCATTTCACACTGATGTTCCATGTTATGCTTTATGCATTCATTTTCACTACAGAACCTAAGCAAGGTGATTTGTATATATAAATATTTATATATGTATCTATATCTTTGTGTTTCATTCTAAAGCATGTGGAAGTTTCATAGAGTCAGATTCAGTTGGGGCAGCAATTTCCTCTCCTCTGTATCCTGCCAAATACCCAAACAATCAGAACTGCAGCTGGATTATTCAGGCTCAGGAACCATGTAAGTAAAAACATCTTTTATAGTTAGCTGAGATGACTAACATCCTCATCTTCTTTTTTGTAATAACAATGCAAAATTCCTCCTTTATTTCTTTAGGAAGCTCTGCATCCTGGTAGTTGATGAGTGTGGCTCTCCCCATCTGTCACAAGTCAGATTTCACTGCAAAAGATTTAGTGCATAGTGAGGAAAACAATTTACAACTTTGTCATCTTAGCCAATTTACTGTGACCCAAGTGTAACAATTATAAGTGATGTGTTGAATACTATGTCATGTTGGATTCATTTGTGAGAAAATCTAACGGTTTACATATAATTGAAGCACTTGCATTTCACTGACCTAATTTTGGTCTGGAGTTTTCAAACTAGAGTTGTGTTACATGAAATCTATGCTGCTAACATTAAAAAAATAGATTGAATAATGAGAAAAGGTACACAGAAATTTCGATTTCAAATACAAACAAAAATGCATAAATAAACTGGTGTTATGTGCATAGATACACTCTCAGCTATTCATAGTTTTACACAGATTTATGATTGATCATAAAACACCAAATATTTTCCATCAGATACTGGTACTACCTTTAAAACCCTCTATTACCTTTACATTGTATAAGATTCCTAAAAATATTTGTATGTGTTAAATCCTGTAATAGTGTCCTGGTATCCTAATTTTAAATAACAACTATTCTACTTCAGCTGTACATCTTATATTTAGCCATTGTTCTTAAAATCAAAGAATGTTTCAACCATATCTATAAGTTTATTTTGCTGGTTTATAAAACAAATATCAATTTGCCAAGAAAACACCAAAACACAAATCAGGAGATAAGCAATATTTTTTTTTAGCGTGGTTACTTATACAAATAGGATGTCCATGAAAAAGACATCATCAAAGCTCTTCCTCACCTATATAAGGTTTATTTTTAAAGACAAACTTTCCCTGGGTTCATATTGAAAATTCACATATGACTGCTGTCTCTTGAATTACATGAGTTTGAGAGACCACAAAAATGCCATATAAGAAACAGTGACTTCCTCCACTTACCAGCAGGACCATCCCATGCCTCGTGTTACAGCTCCACGTGGTTTCATTTCTCCGTCACACAGCATTACCTACATAAATAGCATACATACATTGCATTGCATACCTGATAGATTTAGCCAATGGCAGGCCACAGCACAGTTCCTGCTCTGCTTTTACTGGGAACGACAACAAGTCTCCTGCTCTGGCCACCCACTGTGTTTTTCCTTTTTGCTGTGTATCCTGAGGACCTGCATTGATGGCTGTAATTGATTGATCAGACGGGACACACAGAGGCGTGGAACACGTGTATGCAGCTGAATGCCAGTCAGCAGCACCCTGCTGAACGCAGCACTGGGCTCCACGTCTGTCAGTTCAGCTTATGCAAGCCGATTAAGTGGGGCCCAGTGAGAAAAAATATTTGTGTCAAATTCAGCTTGGTCAATGTGGAAAAAGCTTAGTTGTCATCTAAATCATGAGACTCTTTCTGACCAGCTCAAACTGCATGGGAGCCCTAAGGCCCATAGTAACTACTGTCCCAGACTGGTGTCAAGGACAGCTTCTTTTCTGCTCGCTGTGATTTCACCTTTGTTTATATCAGAGAAGCAAAAGTAGGAGGAGAGTCAAAAATACCCTGAATCAGAAATCCTCTTTTTCATGATATAGCCTGCAGTCCAAGAGTGTGGAAAATCCAATTCTGTACAAGTATAGCTGAGGGTAGTTAATGATCCTTTGACCAGTCCAATTGATGAATATGGAAAGTTGCAATATGATGAAAGAAGCGGCTCTTTCTAAGCCTGGAGCAGGGCAGCAGCAGTTCACATTTGTCCAGATCTATGATATAGATCACAAAGGGACAGCAGATCATGGGTGTGTAGAAATAAGTTTTGTTTCTCAATGTCTGTTGATTTTCCATGTTGTATTTGCTAATGTTTTCAGTATATAATAAGTTGTCCACATACAAGGAAACATAGATCCATGTACATGTGTTAAATCCTGTCCTTCCAATGTTGACTGTACTAGAAGGCACTGAAAGGTGAAGACGTTTACCAGGACCTTTGCAGTAAAGCTTAAGGCACTTCCATGAAATTCATTCAACATACAATGAAAAAAACTACTTTGGATGTTATGCTTTAGGGGGACTGATTGACTTGAGGGGAAAGAAAGAACATTTTTTTACATGTAATTGTTTCTCTGTGAAATGACAAACTTATTTTAAAATTTTTACTCTTTGCTGTTGCCAGTCAACCACGTCACACTTTCATTCACTGACTTTGCTGTTGAAAATGATAGACAAAACTGTGCGATGGATTTTGTGGAGGTTTTGGATGGGAATAACTATGAGGCTCCTCTTCAAGGTATTGTACCTTTCCCTTGTGTACTTCATATATATAGAACTACACCCAAGGTAAGCAGGAGAAGGTTTCCTGTGCATGGCGTCCTGCTTCATGGATTTTCTTTGATAACAGAATCTTCTTGGCCTCTCTGGCCAGCAGAAACTGAGAACAGAGAATAAGTCTTCAGTGCAAATGGCAGAGTCCTCACAGGCTGTGACTATGCCCCTACTAGCCTGCAGTTTGGTGTTGACTCCAGTTGCCTTTTCCTTCTTCCTCAGCTGAACAATATTGGGAACCAAGCAATTCAATTTAAACTGAATTCCCAGTTATCTATAGAAAAACATATAACTCACAAACACAGCAAGTAACTGCAGTCCATGCTAAATAGAGGTAAGGAAGCTGCAGATTTCTAGGAGCAGAGAATGGTTTTTCCTCAAGCTATGGAAAGCCTAATTTTTCTGCTCTTTCCTGAGTTTTTTATAGCTTTCTTCTGCCATGTCTGGACAGAGCCATCTTCTTCAAGTGCCAGGAGCAGCCTGAAGCAGCAAAATTCAGAGCCCAGAACACAGGGTGGTCCCAACTTTCCTCGTATCCCCAGGGTTGCCTCTAATTCCTTTCTGGAAAATTCAGAATATCTGTGTCTTATTATGTTCTCCCCTATTCTACTTTTGTACATGCTCCTTTGTGGAGAGTAGGGCTGTTGTCAATTTAAATGGTTTTTAACTAAGAGCAGAATTCATTTTTTTGGTCTCCTATCCTTGGCTTTCACTTGACAAAAGGACTTTTCAGTACTTAAAGTGGACATGTAAGAAAGATGGGGAAAAATATTTTAGAAAGGCCTATTGAGATTGTAATGGTTTTAAGCTCAAAGAAGATAGATTTAAACTAGATATAAGGAAAAAATTTTTTACAATGAGGGTGGTGAAACACCACAACAAGTTGTCCAGAGAATTGGTAGATGCCCTGGAAACATTCAAGGTCAGGGTGCATGAGGTTCTGAGCAACCAGATCCAGTTGAAGATGTCCCTGCTCATTGCAGGGGGGTTGGACCAGATGACCTTTAAAGGTTCCTTCCAACCCAAAGTATTCCATGATTCTATGATACTATCTGCTATCTTTCTTATTAATGTCAGATGCCTTTTTGCTACATCATGATTCATGTTTCTAATACCCATATTGCAATCCATTACAGGAGAACTGGTCACTTATTTTTCACTTGTTGTTTTTTCATCAGAAACCATTTGAGTGAAATGGAAACTGCTGTCAGATATATTTGATAGGTTTTATTGGGGTTTATTTCCAATTAGGCAGTAATATCTAATTTTTTTCATTTTCATTGAGGCAACTCAATGATAGAATAATCAGTGACAAGGGTGTCTGGAGTGCAGGAGGTCCTTTTTTCTATTAAAAAAAATTGCCACAGGAGTTGAGTTTTGTGCAAATGAAATGGAGTATTTCATTTATATGTAGATTGAATTGACAACTTTAATTGTAAGCAACAAACGTTACTCCTGCTTGTTCTCAGGCATTAACTCCAAATGTTAAATTAGCAGTAGGAATTGCACACTGAACACTCATTTTTTTCCCTCACTGGCTTGATCTCTTTCAGGCCGTTACTGTGGCACTACTATACCACATCCTATCACTTCTTTTGGTAATACCTTGGTGGTGAACTTCATCTCCAACAACAACATTACTGCCAGGGGCTTCCATGCCACCTATGCTGCATCATCATCAGGTAAGTCCATACAACAGGTGCTACTTCCTTATCCCTCTGATTTTTAAGAAAAAAGAACAAATCATTTACCTCTGTTTCTCTCTGCCATTCAAATTTTAACCTTCCCTGTTTCCCTTCCTCTTTTTGGCCAAGGTCTCAGCAAGTATATCAACAAGCAAAGAACAAAGAGGCAAGGAGAAATGCTTTTTTGATTAGCAAATGCTCTGGCTCTGTGAAGCTTTTTTGTTGTTTTTTTTATGCCATCGTTTCCAAGCCTCTACTGTCTCTTTCTCGTTGCAGCCTGCGGGGGTACTTTCCACATGGACAAAGGAGCTTTCAACAGCCCTGGTTACCCCGAGCCATATCCACTCAACAGCGAGTGCATCTGGACAATCCTCAGCTCCCCTGGCAACCGGCTCCAGCTGTCCTTCATGTAAATGCATTGCCAGGGGTTATTATTCAGCCTTTAAGAGACCTGAAGGAAGGATGCTCTGGGTTTATTAGGAAATGTAATTACCAAATTATAAAGCTGAAATGTGTTTTTAGAGTAACTTGGAAACAGATCACAGCAGGGGTTAGTGGCAGCTTGAAATCAGTGATTCCCTGTCTTAGTCATTGCTTATATTCAGGCATATATAGCATTATATAAATAGGTAGTTTATTATTTGAGCAGCATGGGATGCTGAAGAAGCCAGTTCTCACTCACTTATAAACAAGAAGAGGCAATTTAGCATCACTCTGCCTTTTCTTTACAAAGGAAATTCCTTACAATTACAATGTAAAGATTCATTTTAGTGTTTATTATATAGCTGATTAATATAAAAGGCCTAGATATTCCACACATTGTAGGGTTATACCTTTGGAGGGATCTTGACATACTTAAGAGGTGGGCTGATGCAAACCTCATAAAATTCAACAAAGTCAAGTGCCAGATCCTATACCTGGGTCAGGGCAATCCTAGATACACCCAGAGGCTGGGCAGAGAAGTGATTTAGAGCAGCCCTATAGAGAAAGACTTGGGGGTGATGGTTGATGAAAAACTCAACATGAGCCAGCAATGTACACTCACAGCCCAGAAAGCCAAAGAAATCCTGGGCTACATCCAAAGGAGTGTGGCCAGCAGGTCGAGGGAGGATTCTGCCCTTCTACTATGCTCTCATGAAACCCCATCTGGAATATGCATATGGTTGTGTTGCCCCCAGTGTAAGAAAGACATGGAAGCCACCAAGCTGAAAAGGGGACTGGAGCACCTCCCTTGTGAAGACAGGCAGAGAAAGTCTGGGCTGTTCAGGCTAGGGAAGAGAAGGCTGTATGGAGACCTCAGGGCAACTTTCCAGTGTCTGAAGGGGCCATACAGGAAAGATGGAGAGGGATCCTTCATCAAGTACTGTAGTGACAGGACAAGGGGCAATAGCTTCAAACTGAGAAAGGACAAGTTTAGATTAGGTGTTAGAAATAAGTTCTTTACTGTGATAGTGATGAGGCACTGGAACAGGTTGCCCAGAGAAATCGTGGATGCCCCAAACCTGGCAGTGTTCATGGCCAGACTGGATGGGGCTCTGGGCAATCTGATCTAGTGGAAGGTGTTCCTGTCCGTGGCAAGGGGTTTGGAACTACTTGATCTTTAAGGTCCCTTCCAACTCAAAACATTTTCTGATACTATTCTGAGATTCTAAAATTGACATTAAACTCTTCAAAATTTCTCCAACAGTTAAAGTAGCGGATCTACAACAGGAATCAGGAGACTATGTGGTAGAATTTTGTTTTCCCTTCAGCAAACTAACTTTCCTTTGAACACTTCTGAAAGGAAGGTCATGTGGAGAATAACGTGTAGTCCTTTACCAGGGCTTTTAGGTCATTCTTTACTTATGAGGTAGATTTCTGAGCCTCTCCATTTCCAGGCATCAAACACTGGCTGCTGCCAAGAAAGAGAGCACTGGCCTTTAGCAAAGCTTACAAAGAATGAGCAGGGAAAGAAAACTAACTCTGAAACCTACATTTGCAGTTAATCAGAACAAAAGGAAAATTTTTCTGGTGACACACTGACTGCATAAGGCACAAGTTGTTATGCATGTACTGATTCACTAATGCAATGAAAAGGATATTGTATTCCTCCTCTACTCACGGAAGCAGAGAAAAAGTACTACAGCCTAAAAACATTTTCCAAAATGTTTTCCAAAAGCCTGAAAACATTTTTCAAAATGCTACAAAATAAGCAATAATTTTTCAGAAACAAACCAAAATTATGGTTTTCCACAGAAACTTTCTGTGGAACATATATTGACTTATATAAAGTGACACTGAGTAGATATTAATTCTTTTTCTTCACTTACACATAGCTGAAAGGCAAGCTGAAAATACTGGAAAGCATGGAGTAATTGCATTAGAAAGCATTATTTGTTTTATTTCATTTAATATTGGGGGGTTACAAAATTTTGTTGGCACAGGTCATTCATTTTCTTCAGCTCAGTCTGAACTGAAATGTCTGTCTTGTAGTGTGAGGGTTAGCTTTAAATTGTTTTGAGGTATATCCAGATGAGTGGTTGGAACCATTTCACAGCATGGTTTGATGAACACATATGACTATATTCAAATCTGAAAGGGAGAATTGTTACCAAAAAATCAGAAAAAACAAATATTTAAGGCATTGGTTATTAAAGGCACTCTCTGGAATCTTTGTTATATATTCATAGCCTGCTTCTGAAAAACATGTTGGTTTGCATTAAAGCATTTCACTTAGAATAACAGATAATGATTTTTAGAATATGTTTAGCATTCAGCTTGGTGCAATAATTAAGAATTTATAATTTGATTACTATATCCCATTCCTTTTCTTTTGTAAAAGGTGGTTTTGAAGAGTTGATAACAATCCTTGTTATTATTTTCCATATCCAGAGATACGAAACTTAGAGAGGCCAGAGAAACAGTAATATTTTATAATTCTGGAGAAACTCCTAAGGGATTTCTGAGCTCTGAGGTGTTAACTACAACTAAATCAGCAATTGTTTTCTCACCACAGAGTGTGCTGAAATAATACACATATGAAGGGGCTAAAATATTCTCTGCACCCAACACTCACTGGATTTACATTAAAAATCTGGATTATATCTCAGGGCTTTCTGTGTTTCATGGTTGTTCTTGGAGAACCAAGAAATTTTACAAGGGTTTGAGAACTCTTTAAAATGTGTAACTCTGCACACTGAAGCTCTGTTATAAAGTAAGGGGCTGGAAAGAGAGAGCCCTGTGTTGGTGGCCTTGGCAGGTGATGAGGGTTTTGTTGTTGCCCTTTTCCTAACTCTTATAGAGGGATACCAGCTACCGTGGGATTAATGGCCTGGCAGGCCAGACTCTGCAGTATGTGCCAGTCAAATGCATGCTAATGCTCTTCTACTGCTGTTGAAACAGAGCATTTCAGGTGGAGAGTAGTAGCGGCTGCACCAAAGATTACCTGGAGATTCGTGAAGGGAATGAGACAGGCATGCTGGCAGGACGATTCTGTGGGAACTCCTTGCCTTCAAATTATACCTCAATTGTTGGACATATCCTGTGGGTCAAATTTGTCTCGGACAGTTCAGGCACGGATGTTGGCTTCAGGGCCACCTTCTCTCACTGTAAGTAGATGTAATTTGATTGAAAAGTATCGTTCTCTCATAGTACTTCCGAAATGATTCTAAAATGTGGTTGTTTAGCCCTGTAAAGTCTATTAGAAAATACTTGCTCATGTCAAAAAGGCTGTAAATTCACTTAAAAATTATTTTGTTAAATATTTGCTGAATGTAAAGGGATGCTCTAAAACATGCCAGAACAGAATTCATGTGCATGTAAGTATACTAAGTAATTTTGTAAGTATATAATATTTATTAGGCAATTGACAAATTAAGAAAAAAGTCTTTCTTTCACAGCTTTTCATTTTGCTTTTTGAGAATGACAATGTCCATCTTCTGGTTTGGATCTAGATGCCCTCAACTAGGGAGCGGAATTAGAAAACAGGAAATTATGCCAATTTATAGATCCAAAATTTCAAGGGACCATTGCCAACATCATTCTGACTTGCTGCATGAACAGACTGCTGAAGCTAAATGTCCACAGCCGTTCTGATTATGCAAGCTAAATTTCTAATAGTTTTCCTTATTTTGAGATTTTAACTACTCATTTTCAAACTGAATTATCAATAGTTCAGACCTCAATGAAGTCAGAACCATTTTTTACCAGAACATGCAAAGACATTAAAAAAAAAAAAAAAAAGGAATTCTTTAATGCTCTTGGATAGAAATGAACACAAAGTAGTCAGTCAGGGAGGAGTTTAGATGTGTTGCCTTCTCACCACTCCTACACATAGACCCACATGGCTCAAAGGGGTAATTTCCTTCAGAAAAGGGAACACTGCATCCCTCAAAACAAGAAAATAATTAGATGTGCATCTTAGGACTGTCTGAGACATGTCTTACACCATTACAGAACTGTCTAGTCCTAAGTAAATTAAGTCAGATGGGCCCCAGTGTTTCTTTTACTCTATGTGAATGAGAGACATTAGTTGTCTCTTTCTTGTTTTTCAGTGTATGGAAATGACATTGTGGGAGACAGAGGACAAATAGCTTCACCACAGTGGCCGAGAAGTTACCCTCACAATTCTGACTACCAGTGGCGGATAAGCGTTAATTCTTCACAAGTTATCCATGGCCATATACTGCAGATGGATATCGAAAATCATCACAGGTGCCAGTATGACAATCTAAAGGTGATTTCATTCTGAGAAGTTATTTTATTTCAATCAACTTTAGTAAAATGGATGAACAGAGAAACCTACAAGAGGAATGGGAAGCATTTCTGAGTATTTGGTGTGGCTTATAAGTTTTGCTATGTTATCTTTCCAATAATTATCATTTATAGGAAGAGTTACATGCTCTTTGGCTCCCTAACAGATACTTCCAATCTGTAAGTTTGAAATTTACTAAAAATAAGTCTGCAATGGTACAATCCTGAATATTAGTATTCAAGAATTTCAGGTCAGATACCAGACTGAAATTTGCTCTGTGCTGGTTCAGTTAAGGACAACAGTGATAATAACATCTCAATGCTTCTAAAAATAAAGTTATTTTAAAATCCTACAAGGAACAATACTTTATTTGCACATTATTTGCTCTCTGCATCAGTAATTTTGCTGGTGGCAAAAGAAAAGTTCCTCTTTCTTCCAGTATTACTGTTTTTCTGTACCTCCCTGTAATACAGTCTAGCCTGGTTGAAAAATAGAATGGAATAGTTTGGAGTTGGAAGTGGCCTTTTACAGGTCGTCTAGTCCAACCCCCCTGCACTAAGCAGGGGCTTCTTTAATACAGCACTCATGGTGCTAAGAAAAATGGAACAATAAAGGACACAACTTTTTTCTGAACTCAGCAAACATAACCACTTAAATAAGGTAAATCTCTTCTTGCTTTCTTTTTTCTTTAAAGCAGTAAATTAATCAATTATCCTTTTTTTATATTTGAGAAAGTTAATACTAGTTCTACATTTTCAGTTCATTATTCATTTACTGATATTCAAATGTAATATTAATTCCAAAGGGAAATAAAACTTTCTCTTTCATCTCATGCCATACATTACCAGCATTTTTTCCTCCTAACTCAGACTGCCTTTCTTTGTCCCTTTGAAAGCAAAATGAGTTTCTTAAACCAGCTAGCCATTTAGTGAGTGTAAATCAGTCTGACCTTTAACCTGACTCAGGGATCAGATCATAATGTCATGTTAATATTTATTTAATATTTCCTAGCTTTCTCTACTGGACATTTTTACTGAGTGGTAGATGACAAGAACAAAATAGGCTTGAAAGGTGGCAAAGGAGAAACATCTTGTAAAGAACCAAGATTTTGGCTTATAAATACATACAATGAAACAAAATATTTCTGCATATTTATCTGATAGAACTCAAAATATATATATTCTTCAGTGGGGGAAAAAAAGAGAAAGGAAAAAAAGAATAGTAATTCCTTTTCTTTTCACTGTATGTCATGGGTTTTTTTTTTCCCCACCAAGGATCCAAATTGTACCTGTGGACTTGTTTTAATGTGGGATGCCATTCTATGTCCCCAAAGGGCAGCCCTTTGATAGGAAATGAGCTGAATTTGGTGGCTTCCATTCAAATCCTTCTTCAGTGAAAGATTCACATTTAACAGCATATAATGGAAAGGGAGATTTTGTTCCCTTTTTATAAGAGAGGTTTCTCACTAACTTGGATTTGCTGAAAGATCAGTCACTCATTTAAAGAAGGTGATTTTCTCCTTGGAAATTTGCTGAGTATAGGGCAGATGAAAATCTGGCTCTGTGAGGAACAGCACTGTTCTTCTCTCTGCAGGTGTATGATGGGCCCACTGTTCATTCTCGTCTTATTGAAACATACTGTGGTACAGACACTGCTTCTTTTGCATCCTCTGGCAGTTCAATGACAATCCAGTTCCAGTCAGATTTGTCCGTGACTGGAAAAGGCTTTCTTTTGGAGTGGTATGCAGTGGATGCTTCTGCTGTTACACAGCCCATTGCTAGAGGTGGGTTTTCTGTGGGTTGCACAGTTACAAGTGATACAGTCCATGATATACTCTACTTAAAGAGCTCCAAACCAACTTCCCCACTAAAGAAAGCTCTAGCTATTACCAAGGGAAAGCTTTCAGTGCCTTTTTAATGAAGCATTTTACTAGCTTTTAAAAACAATTTCTAGGGACTCTCAGATATACTAATTTACAAGTGTTCTAAAAATAAGCATGTTTCTAGAGGATCATTTTTCTTTACACAGGCATTTCATTAAATCTAAACATTGAAATGCCTTCATGGAAAATTATCCCTCTTCAAAAACCGTTCTAAATCACTGGCCATTGTGGTATGAAAACAGCACAAGAACTTATGTTAAACTGTGGTAGATGCTCTTAGGTCTTTTACTAGGTATTCCTCATGGTAAAATAGATCACATCATTGCTGCAGCAAGTGGCACAGGAACATCCTCACAGATGAGGATTTTCAGGTTTTATATTTCCAATCCGAACTGAAGTTGAAGAATTCCTGCATTACTGTAACTACACACATCATCACTGTGCCCTCCTTGTGCTTAATTATAGGACTGTTATCTTATATTACGTGAGGGGAGTGTTCTGTTTAAAAAGAGGATGCTTTCTTTTTTTGGCTTCTTGTCCATGACAGGCACATGTGGAGCGGCTGTAACAACTGAAGAAACACCTTCATTCCTCTTCTCACCGGGCTGGCCAATGAATTACAGAAATCTTGAGGACTGTATGTGGCTTATCAGAGCTCCTGGATCCACTGTGGAATTCAATATCCTGGCACTAGACATAGAATCTCACAGCTCATGCAACTATGACAAACTTATTATCAAAGATGGTGAGAAGCCAATCTTGCCCTACCCTGACAGTAGGGTAGATGCAGTAGAGACCCAAGGTCCAAATATCTCCAATTCTTATCTCCACTGAGCTTAAGCAATCTAGACAGCAATGGGCGCATGCCCTAAAACAGTACTCTTCCTGTGTTCTGAGACATTCTGCTAGGTAACATAAAATTAGCAAAGTCTAGCAAAAATTTTGGTGATCTATAAAAATATTTCTAAATCTGTAAGGGGTTAAAGACCTTGAAAAGCGCCTTCCTGAAACTGTGAGCCACAGCAACAAACAGGCAGGTGTGGACTGATTTAGTTTTAACACTAACGTTTTTCTCATCTCAGGAGACAATAGTCTTTCCCCAGTACTGGCTACTCTGTGTGGGCGAGAACCTCCTGGGCCAATAAGATCAACTGGAGATGCAATGTTCATCCACTTCATGTCAGATGCAAGTGTCACTGGAGCTGGGTTTAATGCCTCTTACCACAAAAGTAAGACTTGTTTCTCTTCTCCCCCAGAAAAATGTCTGCCTTGCTGCTAACAATGGGGTAAAAGACTCTGGCATTGTTAACAGCTGTCTACAGTCTAATTAATCACACATCTAATTATTCACCTCTCATGAATATGTGTTAATAAATGACTGACTCTACAGAGATAAAATTTGCTGTTTTCCCAGCAATATAATGCAACAAAGCATGATTCAGCCAGACCAGTCACTTCTCAGAAGGAAGAAAAGCATATGCCTAAGTTTGTAACAGCTCAGCTGAAGGGTGAAAGAATGCTCACCTAAGAGAGGGAAATAAATGACTCAAAGCAGAGAGAGAAAAATGCAGAAAGCTGTATAAATTCTAGCAGGAATGTCAGTGATTTCCAGCAACAGTCCTTTCACATGCACTCAGGAATGATAAGACATCCCTGAATGGGCTGGGACACCAAGAGGGTGTTAGGGCAACACTGACAATCAGGGGAAGTTTTTCTGACTGGCAGCTGGAGTAGATGGCAGGGTTTTGGTCCATGCCTAGAAGCAATGTCCTCAGAAAGGATAATGATAAGCTCATGACATGGCTCCTTGACGTGGCTGCCTGCTTATTCATCTGCTAAGCCTGAGAACAACCTCACGGTCAGGAATTTTGGTGTGTGTCATCTTGCAATCTATAAGCTTGTGTTTTGGGAGATCATTCATCAGGTGAATTGTTATATGCCCCCAATCTCTTCATAAGCTCATTTCAGCATTTGTTTTTACCCATCACATCTTTTAGGAGACAGGGTTTTTCTCGAAATGACTAGGTGAATATTTGATGCTAGAATTTTTCTCTTTGCCTCAACTTTTGACTTTTTTTTTTTTTTTTCAGGTTGTGGAGGCTATTTGCACACAAACAGGGGTGTGATAACATCCCCCAACTACCCTCAAAACTATTCTCCTAATCTAAATTGTTCCTGGCATATAGTGGTAACCCCTGGATTTATCATTGCTGTTCATTTTGAACAGCCTTTCCAGGTGAAGAGTGAGGATACTTCCTGCATCCTTGGAGATTACGTAGAGGTGAGGTTATTGGCTGGGTCACCAAATACTCAAAGCTATTAAAGCTACTGAACCTTACAGATTTCAGGGTCAGTAGAGGAGCTCAGATTGTCATGGGGTGCAAATAACAAAGAGAAATACCAAAGATGATATTTCTCTCTATCTCACTCTCTCTCTTTTTTATTAATGTGTATTAATTAATCACTAGTTTCTTAATTTCCCCTGTGGCTGGAAGCCATGGTGTGTGCTCAAAATTTACATTCCAGGGCTGTTTTCTTGAGTAACATTAGCGATTTCTGTTTTAGCTGAAGAATGGGTTGGATAATGCTGCCCCACCTTTGGTGTCTGGAAGAGGGAATGGACGGTTTTGTGGGAGTAGCCCCATCTCTACCATGTACACCACAGACAATCAGCTGTTTGTCCACTTCACTTCTGACAGCAGGAATGAGGGCCAAGGATTCAAACTGAAATATGAGGCTAAGAGTCTAGGTAAGTCTAGGTAACAAACTTAAATTCTGCAAATCATACATATGTAACTTGGAGTTTGTCCTCTTAAAGGATATTTTTGTTTTAAGGCCCAAGCCTGGTAAAATCAGATGTCTGCCAAAAATGTCCTGTAGTGCATGACTTCTGATCTGACATTCAGATTTCGTCTTTTTAAAGAGTGTGAGGTTCAGGTCACAGAACCTGAAGATAATAAAGATAGATTAAAAAAAAAGGGAGACCCATTAGTAGGGAGGTAGCAAATACATTTAGGAAGAGATGTTGAAAATTCATACTGGAAAGGAAAAAACTCCTGAAAAAAGAACATTATTTTGAACATTTAGTACCCAGTGCAAGTGCTAAATGAAGTTAGGAATTTTTCAGGGTAGTGTGTCTAGAAAGGTGGCAACATTTCTCACAAGTTTTACTCCCAACTGAGTAAATAATGTTAATTGCCAAAGCTAACTTTTTTTGAAAGAATGGGCAAAGTGGAGACCTACATCCCAGGAGTAAATCACGAACTTGGCATTTGCAGTTATCCCACTGTGTTCATAACACACGCCATTTGGCACACCCGGAGACCTGTTAAACAGTGTATCTAAACAACTAAGGCAACCTGTCAATCAGCTCAAATCTTTAAGTGCTTGATTTCTGCCTATTTTCCTTGCTGCCCCAAAGAATTATCAGTACATTAGAGGATTCATCAGGGGAATAGATGAAGCTGTACAACAGCATTTTTACCACTTCAATTTATGGAATTGTGTTAAACCAGTATTGCTAGAATATAGAGGGGGGTTGGGACAGAAAAGTTCTGGTCAAAATAAAGATATTTTTGTCAGGTAAAGCACCTGAACAAATCCTTATGTTTCCTCTGACTGGCATTCCTCACACATTGATTATTATCTCAAACAGACATTTCAGTTCTTGGAAAGTAGATGTTGGGAATGATTCACAGAAATGTTGGTGGGTCTTACTTGTGGACTTCCTAGCTCTTGAGAATTGGGATATGAACAAGGCAAGAAATAAGTTTTCTGCTTGTTTTAGAAGCAATCCAAGGAAGAAATAATACAGTTTAGTTCAGGGCCCTGAACATTTGGAAATGAGGAGGGCTAGGTAAGCGGGAGCACAGGAATATAGGGTTCTACTGCATTAAAGTGTTTTCCCACAGTAAGCAATAAAGTACGTTTGTTTTTTGATGTAGCTGTATGACATCAAAAAGAAACTGTGTTGGAATATAGTGATAAGTTATAATTTTGATGCCTCACCCATCTCCTTTTCATATTGTTTTTTATTGGTGATCTTTTCTTTCCCAGCCTGTGGAGGGAACATTTATATCAATGATTTCAATCCCAGTGGATATACATCTTCCCCCAAATATCCAAGCAATTACCCTCCGCATGCTGACTGTGTCTGGACCATAACTGCTCCCAGTGGACATGCAGTAGAGCTGCAATTTGAAGATCAGTTTTACATTGAACCTTCACCAAAGTATACATCCACATTATTTTGCCTATGTTTCTCCAGAGACTCCATTCTGATTTTTCTTTATCTGTTGTTTTCTCTAATTCCTCCCAGAGACTAACTTCCATATTTAAAATCAAATGGGGTTAAGAAATTTTTGAGAGATCACTGAAGCTATCAGGTCACCGGTTTACATTCCTAGCACTTTGCAATGCATAACAGAAATCAGCATGACAGAAAAAGTGGAAACATCCATGGTAGAAAGGTGCTTTCTGTAAAATCTGTGCCCTATAGTCCTTTCATATTCAGGTTTTCAGTCATTTGGACTTTCAGGTGCTTTTAAAGCCAATAGATTGCCACCATGACATTTTGCATCCCTCTTCCATTGCCTGACTGCTGATTGGCAGTGGGTCTACACATTTTGCACTCCCTGCCTGAAGTGTAAAACAAGGGTATTTTCCAGCTGATGTAACTTCATTGATTAGAGGCTGGGCCACTGTAAGGCAAAGGTGAGCCTTTGAAACCACATCCAGAAAAAGTAGTGAAGGATGGAGAATCCCAAAGGTGTCCTTTCTGGCTTCAAGGACACTGCACCATTCTGAAGACAAAGCTTATAGTTAATATATTTTGGGTCTTTGTATGCCCACCTAATTAGACCCCAGAATTGAATTTTTATTCCCTTAATCTGTCTTCTTGTTGTCACTTAATTTGACACTCATCACTGAGATTTAGTAGGGAATATTGGCTGAATCTGAACCCTGCCAAAAAAATGTATTAAAGACAGTCCCAACTACTTTGCCAGTGCTGTTCATATCCCTACCCAGAATTTGCTCCTGTCATATCTGATCTGATCATAGACTGAGTTTCAGATGAATCTTTCTCAATGTTTCTAGCACTTCTTTTGATTCAATTGTTACATAACTGCAATGGATTATGATTTTGTTGATTCTGTCCTGGTCATGCTGCATGGAAACCAATCTAATTCACTAGAGCTTCAAGGCTTTGTGCATGTACTGGAATGATTTTGAACCACTACTGCCATACACTGAAAAGAAAATTCTCTCCTCTTCCAGCTGCACTTCCAGTTACCTAGAGCTGCGCAGCGGCGCCGACTCCAGTGCCCCCCTCATTGCCAGGCTGTGTGGAGGTTTGATGCCAGGCTTACAGAGATCCTCAGGAGCTGTCATGTACCTGAGGTTCAGGTCTGACAGCAGTGCCACACACGTGGGATTCAATGCTAAATACTCCATTGGTAATGCTTACACTTACCAGTTTCTATGATTTTACATAAGATTTTGGTCTCAAGTGCTAGACTTTTGTAATAGGGCTTAAATCAGACCTGTGCGGTGAGCTGACAGGTACATGCTGCTTTCAGTTAGTGTTAGAGATAAGGCATCAGAATATCAGCATGTTCTGCACCTAGCAAGAGGTGAAAATTAGGGAAATATTAATAGGAAAGCACTCATAGACCACCAGCAGCAGAAACAACTACTGGATAACCTCTTGTCAAAGCCAGTTATCAAATGAGCAGTAGAAAAAGGGTCAGTGTGGATAAAGTAATGTAACATGGTTTGATTTTCAGCATGCAAATTTAGCATAACTTTCATGAGCAGGGTTCTGAAGAGATCAGCAAAGATCAGCTAAGAACTGGCAGTAGAAACAAATTAGGAGCTTCTCTATGTAAATGTAAATCACTCTATAATAACAAAGCTGCTAGACAAACAGGGGCAGTATAATAATGGACTGGAAAAGGAATGAGCAATGAGAACCATTATTTGTCATCTGGGAAAAGCAGTACTTTAAAGTTACTTACTCTCAAGCTGCAAAAACAGGGTCAGAAAGCACTAGAAAAATTTTAAAATTCAAGAAAAATAGTCCTTGATCAGATTCAGAAATACGCTACTTTTTTGGGTTTGATAATGTTAATAATCTTCAAAGAATAACAGCCATTATGTTAGTATCACTCATATAGGAAGGTCTAGAACTGTTAATTTCTCAAAGGCAAAGTAGTGAACTACATTGTTTTACACAGAATTTTGCTGATTGCGTTAGATCTGAAACACTTAAGCCAAAATAGAGTGCTATCAGTTTTCTGAATGTGAAAACTGAAGAAACTTGCATATATACATATATTTGTTAGTGTATGAAATCATAACTTACATTTAACCATAACAGATATACAGTATCTTAGCTGAATGCCAGTCATCCTGAAACAAAGCACTAATGAATCAAGGAAGTGACAGTATGAACCCAACTGTTACTGCCATGGAAAGATTTTAACTGACAGACACAGAAAACACTGTAAAAAAAAATCCAGTAAATTCCACCGGAGAATATTGTTTCATAGAATCATAAAATATCCTGATTTGGAAAGGAACCACAAGGATAATCAAGGTCCAACTCCTAGCCTTGCACATGACCACCCCAAGAATCACACCATGTGCCTGTAAGCACATGTTTGCTGTAAGTCTTACTACTACAAACCATAATTTTGCAGGTACTGCAGAGAAATGAGTGTTCAGAGAGAGACAATTAATAGCTGTTTTACACACTGTGCAGTGATTACTCACAAAGGCATCACAAGGAGTGAACAGGAAGGGATGGAAGCAAAAGGAGTCTGAACTGTAACTGTTGACGCAAACCAAAAGTCAACTTTTGTCTGTCATAAAAAATTTAGATCCACACCTAGAAAGTTTCATTTCTTTTTCATTCATCTGATACATCTTTGCAAGTTTTTCTAGCAAATATGGACATAGGTAGAGATTAGATTGAAAACTGTGAGTTTATTGGAATTATAAGAGATATGAAAGACAAGAGGGAATGCTTGGATTGGCAGGGTGTGTGTGGGGGGGTGTGTGAAAAAAACAAAACAAACCATCAACCAGGACTGATTGAATTAGATTGAAAACATGAAAGATTTTTAATTGGAAGGCAATTCCTGTTTTATTACCACAGTAAGAGAACAAGTTAGTTGTGCCTTACCTTTAAGTCTTGTTTAGGAAAGAACATCTCTCTGAGATTCTTCAGTCAACCAAATAATATTCTTCCTTTTGCAGCTCCCTGTGGTGGGACAGTGATAGGACAAACTGGTATCATTGAAAGCATGGGGTATCCTGACCTTCATTATCAAGACAACCTTCTGTGTGAATGGTTTCTGCAGGGTCCCAGGGGCCACTATCTTACCATCAGACTAGAAGGCCTAGATATTCAAAACTCTTCCGAGTGCACAAATGACTTCGTGGAGATCCGAGACTACAACGCTTCTGGTCTGAGAATTATTTCAGTGTTTGTCTTCCCCTCCCTAGTACTACTATGAAACCTCACCAGAGGTTCCTGAAAGCATTTCCCTTTGTGTACAAAGTGAGCCTTTTCAATGTACAGTATTTGCTTGTGTCTGCCTTGCTTACTGATGCCTTCAAACAAAACCCTTCTATTTGCCAGCAATAACTTGATTCTACTAGTTTACTTCTGCCTGTCTATATAAATTGGAAAGTGATACTTAAATATAAATATAAATAATATAATGATGTAAAATTCTCTTTTTCAATGTGATTTTTGCAGGAAATTTGTTGGGCAGGTACTGTGGTAATACTCTCCCTGGTGCTGTGGACACCTCTTACAGTTTTGCTTATGTCAAGTTTGTCACTGATGGATCAGTCAATGCCCGAGGATTCAGACTGCGCTTTGATTCCAGTACTGAAGGTTGGATTTGTAAGGTTGAAATATACTCTCAGGAAGCAACTTATACCCCAGACCATAATTGCACTAATACAGCATATATTTAGATTACTTGTTCTTGGAGTGGTGTGTATTTGCTCTTAAATTCAAACTTGGGGGGATGTATGAATAGATGTCTCTGGCAACAACTTAGCTGAGCTGAAACTTGGTGAAGCAAGCAATCTCCTGCTATAATGGATGTTGCCATCAGTGGCACAAGAAAGCACACTCTTCCACAGCTTTTTTCTTCAACAGTCAGTCAAGGGATGTCCTAACATACCCTTCCCACATCCCTCTTCATTAACAAGATCAACTTATTCTGGTATTCAATGACCGTCACAGGGAAAAGTGTTTTCATATGTTCAGGTGAAATGTTTTTGAAATGTTTTCATATGTTCAGGTGTTTCAGTTTGTGCCCATTGCCCCTTTTCCTGAGCACAAATACTTCAAAGAGCTGCTCTAATCAGGACTGAGGACACAGAGGTACTCCTGCTTCACACTTCTTTCACCATCTTCAATGTCCATGCAATGCTTTTCCTACCAAAATATGGCTACTTTTTTAGAAATTCTTTGCAATAGTCATCTTGAAAAATCTCCTGCTGACCCTTCTTAACTCCTTCCAGCTCATTTAAAAGTTCAGCTGAAAGCTTTCTGCATGTTTGATTCTGCAATAAAACAACAGAGGGGGAAACAATCTCCAAAAGAATGTTATTCCGTTCCTAGGATCCTGTTATGCAAACTTAGAAGAGAAACTCTATTACCAAAAATTTAATGCAGGTGGATGCACAGATCAGATTATTCTGCAGAATCTGTGAGCATGAGGAAAGGGACTTCCACTACACTCCATTAAACTATATCTCTCTATTTTAAAAGGAAATTGTGGGTAAGCTGGTAACATGTTGTCACAGGTTTCAGAAAAAATGTTCTCTCTGTATCCAAGAGCTTCACTATTCTTTCCTCACAGCACAGTTTGATATTCATAACAAAGATAGGAAAAGCACAAAATAATGGTACTCAAAAGTGTTACTTAAAATACCTAAAAGCTTTTTCTCTACCTCTGTTATCCAGAAGAGGAAAAATACATCCTCCATCATTACTCACTCTAAGACCCTGTTTGTTCTATGTAGCTCTGCTCAGTCCTCTGAAAGTCAGAAATGTCTCAGTCTTTCCACAGTGAGGGGCTTGTATCATATGACATCAAAGCCTGGGGGTCACCCAGGCTTCTGAAGCCTGAGATGAGCCCTTCAGAAAAGTGGTTATTAAAAATTGGACTAAAAGGAGTTGCTGTGGTCACTTAATACTCTTTCTGACTGAGTGATAAAGACTGGCAGGAACTTGGCTGTTAGACAAACAAATGGACAAGGTAGGCCGATCAAATCAGCCTCTCAGGATTTTGTTTTCTCGAAGCATTGATTTTTTTGCTATGATTCTATAAGCAGTGCTTTACTCTGAGATGTCTCCCAATATTTGGATATTTCAGAATGTGGTGGGGATCTTACTGCACCTGTTGGAACATTTACTTCACCCAACTATCCCAACCTATACCCACATAACCGAGTGTGTGAATGGAGGATCACAGTGGAAGAAGGCCGGCGTGTGACCCTAACCTTTAATGACATGAAAACTGAAGACCACTGGAGCTGCTCATCAGATTATGTGGCTGTGAGTATTGCGTGTAGAGTCAGAAACTGCTTTTCCTAATCCCTTTAAGGAGAACTAATGGACGTAATAAAGCTGAAAAGTCACTTATAGGTTTATATATGGTTGTAAGACAAATCATAATTTAATCTGGGAAAAGTAGATTAATGAGAGAAAGCTATCTCTGTAGAGCATCTAAACACATCTGCTTGTTTTGGAGTAAGGAAATTTTGAAATTGTGGCCCAGACAGAGTGGAAGACTTAAAGGAATCATTGGAGTTGTCTTTTTATCAATTATGAAAAAATTTCTCGGGTTTCTGAAAGCTTTCAATGTCTCTTTTCTGTGGAAACAAAATCCATGAGTCAGTTTCAGGTTTTATTGACTTTGGAACTATCTACTGCTGTTGTTACTTATTTCTGTCAATTAAAAAAAAAAAAAAGGAAAATAAAAAGCCAGAGACTGCAACAGATTACTCCTCTGAGCTAAAGGTAGGGAAATTCTAATAAACTCTACTTCTATATCACTCTCCATCTCCAAAAATATAGATATTGGTTATTTTATTGTGTTTATTTTTGACTTCTGGTTATTTTTTGAAAAAAATTCAAACCTGGCACACAGACCTGGACCTGGTCAGATGTACAAATGCCTCAAAAATATGATTCCTCTATGAAATTTCAGGAATGTGAAGTAGAAATTAGTTTCCCACTTGTTTGGACAAGCAGTGCAAACACAGGAATTAACTGTAGGATGATCAGAAGCCAATCCACACACAAGCATGGGGGGCTGAAGTAGCTATCCATCCCTTGAGGTTTGTAGAAGATGTTTCCCTTGTTTTTCTTGACAGATGCTTTAGACAAACCTTTAGGAGCTGGCTTTTTATCAGTTAGTGATCTCTTAAAGGAAGGTTTTTCCTGCCAGATTTTATGCCTTCAACTCTCTAATATATTCCAGGTTTCAGTGGGAAATATAATTTCTGCCTTGCTTGCACTGCAGAAAGGCAGAGTAAAAAGAAGGAAATTAATTTCTAGGCTAAAGGGTGCATGAAAGAAACGGAGCAAAATATCTCTGGATCATCAAAAAGTGAAATAATCAGAAATGGCCACCAGCACTCAATGTGTTGGAGAAGATTTTGATAAAGCTGATGTTGGCTTTACAAAGAATACAAAGGTGACGATTTGAAATGAAATTAATATGATCAGTGGCTGGTGTTATGAAGTGATTGAATATAGAAATATTGAGCTAAAACACAGTATTCTTCCCAATAAAACAGTTTCAATTTCTGTTTTAAAAAGGAAAGGGAGAGAGAGAATATGTGTGTATTTTACTAAAATAAGCAAGTTATTTTTGATGTTTACTCCAGGGCCTCATCCATTCAAGGCAATGAAAGTTCCAAGGTTTTGAGTAGATTTGAGTAGTGACCCCCTGTGAGCGACATCAGTGAACTTTGTATTAAAGATGGTAAACACTGTTAAATGATACAGGATATGCTCATAAGGCTGTATATTGGTGTAATGAGAGTTTGTTTTGACCCTACAGGTTTACAATGGCCTTGGGCAAAACTCTCCCCAGCTGGCCAAGCTGTGTGGAGAGGTAAATCCAGGCACCGAGGTGAAATCCACTGGAAATACAATGAAAGTCATTTTGGTGACAGATATGTCCCGTGCAACCAGAGGCTTCAGTGTCTCATATACCTCTAGTGAAGACGCAGGTAGTGTATGTTTTTGACTTAAGTGATTGATCTTTGGTGAGTCATTTCATAGCTAGAGTACCGGCACATATAAAAAAAATTACCTAAACAGATAATAAACCTTTGATACCTTTTTTCTCTTGCATCTCTGAATGGGAATAGATATGTATCTTTAATTAGCTGCAAAGGCTTGAAAAAAATTGAGAATCTCTGGGAGAAATGAACTTCATGCGCCTCTGTATGAATTGCGGTCCCTGCTCTCCCTACTGATTTATTGTTTTGTACTTAGTCTTGAGTAAGAGATGGTCTGAAGTGGCATTATTCCATTAAAAGTTCCAAAAAGCATAGTGCTATAGACAAATTGAATAATTCAAGTGCTTCCTTATTACTCAGAGGGGTAATTAATTTATTGTAGCTTGTGAAAGAGTGCAGCTAACCTACTTTTGCAAGCTCAGTCTCCAGAGAGGAGGCTGCTGGCAGAGCGTTACTACTGCAGCCTTGAGTCTTTTGAACTTATTTTCCAACTCCCACTCCAGGCGTCCTACTATGGCATGAGGGTATCTCCCTTAAAAATTTTCTCTTGTGTCTAGAATTAGGTAATGAGTAGGGCTAGGCAATACTGAACTGAAGCTGTAGAGAGATTTTATCAAAATATGAAATAATGCTTTTTATGTTGATAGTGCTGCTGAAATATTTTTTTGATACTGTAAATAATTGTTCTTTGCTTTACATGTGTGTTTTTAAAGACTTGCCAAGAAATTTGAGGACACCAGGCAAGAATTCTCTTTTACACAGCAGTAAATTAGAAAAACATAAGAAGATGGAAAAGGTTTTGATCTAATCAGCACATGTGCTTTCTGATATGAGCATACCTGAATAAAGAGGGGCAAGAATTATTATGAGATCTCCTCATGCAAGAATTATGACTACTTTTAAATAAACTATATTTTGTTTCTGCAGTTTGTGGGGGAACCCTAATGGCATATGCAGGTGGGAATTTCTCTTCTCCTGGTTATGATGGCATCAAAAATTACACAAGTAACCTGAACTGTGAATGGATCATTGAAAATCCCTCCCACTATAATTCATCCATTTATATATCTTTTGAGGATTTCCACTTGGAACACCACCAGAACTGCCAGTACGACTACCTAGAGCTACGAATAGGTTTGTATGCTCAGCAGGTGAATGAATAAAGCCTATCAAGATTCTGGTTGTACAACTGTGCCAAATCTTGTTCATATATATTTGCGGGGAGTGGCTGTTGTAGAATCTGTATATTTGAGAGTTTTCATATCATGCCTCCCATGTTGCATCCATTATCAGAAGTGGGATTTCACTACCAGACCAATGGATGCGTGGATTTGGTCACCTGTTCTTTCACGGGAGAAAATGGAAAACTGGATAGAAAACTTGGGGTGATAAATAGTTTTGCTGCTTGCAATACTCACCTGACCCTCTCTTTTCAAGGGACAATATGAATTTCACTTCATCTTCCTTAAGAGATGGCTTTTGCAGCCATCAAAACAACTTATTTGGTCCACTCCCCATTCTCTCCCTGGTCCTGAAATATGTCCAGGGCCAGCAGGAAGGGAGTAAAGAATGTTTTAATTATTCATAGCCTCTGGACTGCATGCCCACTTCAGACCCATTTTTGTGTTCTATTGGACGATTCTCCAAAAATAAATCCATATTTCCTGAGAGAATGCATTGCAAAACACAGACTAAAGCATTTAAAAGGAAAAAAAAATAACGTAGGATTAATGCATCAGTAATATCCCTGCATATTTGAGCATCTTTATCTATCCACAAGAGCAAGCAACTGGAAATGTCATATGAAAGTCACTCATCTATTACCAAGTGTAGTATGAAAGCTGCAGCTGTTTTCTTCACAGAAAGGCTGTACCTGTGAGTCCCAGAGAGAGCAGGTTTTAATTTACCAGTAAATGCTTTCTGAAACGTGTGAAAAGGTTGAAGCGGGAATCTGTCACATCCATATTTGCGCTCATTTGAGCAAGAGCTTTTTGTTGTATGGCATCAGTTTGTCCTGCATAGAGTCAGAGCCTGCATAGCTCTGTGGCCTAGCAGTTCTCTCCCATGTGTGCATTGGAGCTAGGAAATAATAGAAAGAAAACTCTGAGAAAGAAATAGTAAAATATATCTGCTTTGTTACTTGTCTGTTCCTGCTACTCTCACTTTATCATGAACCTCAGGCCTCCAGGTAATACAATCAAAGAAAAGGGAAGAAAGTGTAGTCTTGCTTTGTTCTACACAGTTTTGTCATCTAAACAGTAGTGCTCATTTCAGCACTACCAATGGAACGCCAGTTTCACAGCTAGTCTGGTGTCAAAAGCAGAATACCCTCATTCATCTGTGTATGCTGACAAGTAACACTTACTGAGCACTGAGATGCAGTAGTGCAGAATACCACTACACTCAGGCAGGTGCAGTTTAAGACCCTTGACACAGCAGATACGTAGTTAGGGAAAGGTCCAATTCAAGTTACCCAAGAGACCCCAAATGGAGCTGAGATGTGCAAAATTCTTTTCAGATGCCCACTATTAATACAGTGATGACAGCTTTTTCATGGATGGTGCACATCCCTATATAGTAGAAAACTCAAAATCCCTGTTGACGTTAATGAGGATGTCACAAAAACAAAGGTTCAATAGGTGTCCATGTGATATGGTCCTTAGGCCATCTCTTTCCACTGTTCTGTCCCAAGAGGGCTGTAGCTTTGGAGCAGAACAGTGAGTTTTTTTTGTGTCTGATATGGCATATGAAAGTGTGCTGGATGGCATGAAGGGGAGAAAAGGAGTCGGGGTAATAAAAGGGTGATTAATATAGCTTTGGAGAGAACTTTCTTGTTGCCAAGATTTAGATCCCAGCAATGAACTGCAACACTCCATTTATATCCATAACAAATAATCAGTTACCTTGTGATGTGTACTCTTCTCCATTTTCATGTCAAAACACAATGAATTGCATGTTTGCACTATTCCTTTATGCTTTTGTCACTCTTTTAGGACTCAGAAAGTGTTGTGTTTATTTTTTTCTTTCTTTCTTTACTTAGGGGATGCTGATGGAGAGCTAATAGCCAGGCTTTGTGGTCAGTCTGCACCATCTGTGCCACTAGTTATAGCTGCCCCCCAGGTCTGGGTACACTTTGTAAGTGATGAAAACACAGAAGATAAAGGATTCTTGGCCCATTACACGTTTGAAGGTAAATGGCTTGATAGACTGCTGCCTTGGCTGACTGAGGCACTTCTAGGGAATGTTGCCAGTCATTTGGTGATACGGAGAATAGTCATGATGGGATCAACTCTCAAAGAGGTCCTCAAAAGTTACACAGTGCTTGCCGCTATTTATATCCTTCTAAAGCAAGCATGTGCTAGCAGTTGAACTCTCAGATTTATTTTCTGCCGCACTGTTGCCGTTCCCCAAACCACATTGAGTTTTTGCAATGCTGTGCAACACTCAGAACAGCTGGTTGCTCTTGGGAATAGGGATGTAACAGGTAATACCTGCCAAGTTTGACTTACTTCAAATAGGTCTCTGGAGTGCTAGCAGAGCTGAAATGCATTCTGCTCCTTGAACCTTTGCTCTCATTTTGAAATCCACTTGAAGTTTTATCAGTGCAAATTACACCACTTTGCCATTTATGTGCCAGAACAACTACTCTTCCTGTCACAGCTGAATTTAGCCTTGGGGCTTATGTAGACACATCAGAAACTTTTTGGCTTCATTGTGTTGGTCCAAGAATGGCACTGGTTTGTTTAAGAATGAGACAAACAAATGGAAGATAAGGTGGAAGAGGCAGTTGTGTCAGCTGGCAAAGGTTTTGCAGAGTTGCATTAAGTATCAGAATAAATGCAAAGTTTCAAGGTCATTGCATCTTTTTACTCCCTATTCAATGACAAAGATTTTAAAACTTGGAATTTCCCTGATAAATTGTTCATCTTTATCTCTATCAGTACAACTTAATATATTTCAGTACTATTACAAGCTGAATAGTCTTTCATTCATTTGTTTATAGTGTTCAGTTCCAATAACATACTGAAATGTTACTTTTTTTTTTTTCTTCAGCCTGTGGTGGTATCCAGTCAGGTGAAAGGGGAGTTATCTCAAGCCCTAACTACCCAGAGCCTTACAGCAATCTGAATCACTGCTCCTGGGTGTTGGAAGCACCTGAAGGTGAAACCATCACTGTGAGTAACATGTCACAATTGTGTGCACAGCAGACAGTATGAGAAGCACCTTCTGAGTTTTGAGGAACAGATTTGAGAAAATTTAGAAAGCCAGAATTGTGAAGGAATGAAATATCTCCCCATTGACTTTACCTAAAAGAGGGAATGAAGATAACACAACAAAACCAGATTGTTCTTTCTGAAAGCAGAAAGATTCTAGGATAACTTGATCCCTAAACATAGCACTGAATTCTCCTTTAAACAATGACTTTCTATGTTTACAAAACTGAAATAACTCATTTTATTAGCTGTTCATTGATATTCTCACTGTCATGAAAATAAACATGAGGCTGAAGGTTTTTCTTCTCTGCAGGAAAGTTTCAAGCCACTAGAAAGTTACTTTTGTGTCTTACTGGTTAATCTGGAACATAATATGATTTCTGGTACAAGTTACATCAATTAAATGTTCCTCCTATTTCCCAATAAGTATTAAAAGTCTGCCTGAGTTGCTACTTTCTTGAGTCAAACTCCTGACAGACCAATTTAAGAACCTTTATGGCCAAGCAGTGCAAAACTCAATTCACTGAATTATTTGACTGATTCTTTCAAGCACAGATCCAATCAGTGACATTTAGGGTTCTGGTCAGAAAAATATCTGAAAAGCAGTTTTGTGAAAACACATTTTTTTTTCATATGTATGCAGATTTTCATATGTAATGTCTTTCACTAATTTCCCTATCATGTTTTCCTTGCTTACAACTACGAAGGTTAGAAATGCAAACACATAGTCCTAATTATTCTGCTACATGACATTCTTACCACTGCCTATGTACTTATTTCAGGGAATACAGGATTATTTTACTAGAACACAAGATTTCTATTTAATCCACAAACTAGTTTAAAGCAGAACTAATTTTAATCAGATGAAAGCAGATTTCTGTTTTGAAAGAACTGAGTAGCAGCACGCTCAGTGAAGGCAGACTAATTTTTTCCAGTATAAGCTGCCAGTTTCAGTTGCTGGCAAAGTTTTTAGTTTTAACTATTACAGCAAAATTTGTATTTAGTCTCAGGTTCTTTTGGAAATGAAGACACACAAAAGGTAGAGGAGGAAATACTGTCTATTTGCTAAACTTTTCCACAAAGATCCTGTTCCTGAAACCAGTTTAAAAACCTCAAAACTGATGGAAACAGAGCCAGGCAGTAACTAGTGTACATCAATATTTCAGCATCAACAAATCCCGGAGTCTATGGGATCAGCAATCTAAATGTTTGAACTGGAAATCCCACCTGTGAGCATATCTCTCCAAGGACAAATCGCATCAGTGTGGGAGGGAGACATGGTCAGAGGCTGCCTGTCCAGCCCGGTCTGTTTATGGAACGCATACAGGCCCACAGGAACCAACCATGGAACTGTTTCTGTTTTGGTGGAAACTGACATTATTTTTAGCAACTGTTAGTATATTGATTCAAAATAATAGGAAGAAAAAAATTCGAGGCCTTCTGCTTGCATAGCTACTTAGATTTCATGAACAGAAACTTTGAGTGCAGGAAAGTGGTCCAACACCTTTTTGACACATTCATCACTGTTTTGAAGCACATACTTAGTTTCAAAATATGTTAAAGTCACAATAATGCCAGTTTTGAACATATTCATTCCTCTTCCACTTGTTTCTTCAAGCTAAGTATCTGCTGTTACTTGTAGTGGCAAGATTCCAATCAATACTTGCAGGAAAGCATCATAAAGTGAGGGTCAGATTTCTGAGTGCACCCAGAAATCATTGTGCCACGATGGCTACAGGAACTGTCTGGAATTGCTGTAAACCCTCCCCTAGAGTGATTGAATTTAGGACCTGAATGTCACCTTTGTGTGTTGCAGCTTACTTTTACAGCCTTCCACGTTGAAAATCATTCACTTTGTAAGTGGGATTCTGTTACTATCCTGAACGGTGGCTCTTCAGGGTCTCCTGTCATAGGAAAGTATTGTGGAAACACCTCACCTGGGACTATTCGGTCTGGTTCCAACAAGCTAGTCATCATCTTTAACTCTGATCACTCAATTCAAGGAGGTGGCTTTTATGCAACATGGACAGCAGAATCTTTAGGTGAGTTTGCATTAAAGAACAAAAGAAATGCATGCCATCATCTTCAGGATCCCTGAAAGAAGCCAGTACTAAAAAAATTCAAGTATTAATCCAGTGCTCTCTGATCTCACTCAATAAATTCAAGTTTTGATCGATTTTGTACTTTTTAAGCCCCCTACTGGCAGTTTCTTGATGGCTGTAAATTGATACCATCACCATTACCCTGCCGGCAGTGGTATTTATTGTGAAGGACTATGAGACATTTCACTTCATGAATAACAATTGTTCCACAGTTTTATTTTGTTTATACACTTAAAACTAGGAAGTGAGCTCCAAAACAGAGAGGCCGACAAAACTTCTTAAAGAGCACATGTGACAACAGCCTAGAACACTTGCAATGTGATGGAGATGTTGGTACACTTTTGAAGGTGGTATACATGCAGGATTGAATGGTACATTTCTCAAAGCTACCTTCCTTCTCTTGAAATTATCATCACTCTGGATTACAAAAAAAAAAAAAAAATAAGGTAGCTCACCATTTGTGCAGTGTACTTCAGGAAGTCACTAAAGGACTAAAGGCATGTGTAGTGTGTAGATGTGGCAGATGGTGGCAGGGCAGAAATCACTGTGCCTTCCTACCTCAGTAGAGAGCCGACATATGCTTCCTAGTGTCACCTCCAGCTGCAAACCTTCTGGCTGATCCTGATCAGCTTTCTGCCCACTAATGATGTAGCTGTATTCACACAGTTAGTTGATGGAGTGTCTTCTTAAACATATCAATAGTCTGTGCTTGCACGAGTATACAGTCCCTTTAACAAGTTTTTGACACCATTCCCTGATGTCCCTGAGATTTCATGTGCAATGAAGCCCACTCTTCAAAGGTGTAGTAGACATTAGCCTACGCGTGCCATGTGCATAGGCAGTATTCTCTCTGTGAAAGTTTTCTTTTCTACATATACCTAATTTACTTTCTTCAGCTTTCTTCTCATACATCCTTCTAAACAATTTCCATTTCTATGGAAATTTGCCATTTCTAACATAGAAGAATGAAAAATAAAATCTTCCTTTTAAAGCTATTATATATTTTTTCAATTAAGAGGAAAAAAAGTAGGATGTTACAAACCTTTTTCTTGCTCTTTATTCATCCTTTTACTAAATTGCATCTGAAATAATAAGGGGTTGCTAGCATTGTACGCACAGCCCTAGTAAATTATTCTTGGCATGGTATTTGCAAATATGTTTCAAATTAACTAAACTTACTAAGTGTAAAAACATGAGCTGCCACAGAGCCATGACCAGCTATTCCCCTTTATAAATGAATCTGTTAGCAATTTTTAAAGGCATGTTTTTCAGCCCTCCCCATAATTCCACTGAGATCCCCAACGCTGCCTGGACCGGGGAAGTCACCATTTTGCCCTGGGTAAATGGATGTAGCTTGAATAGATTCACATGTGGAACTGCAATATTTGCATGTTGCAGAGTGAGAAGAAAGAAGAATACAACAGTCGACTGGTTTTTTTCCCTAGAGTGCTTTTCTGAATGGCTGTCATGATGTGAATGCAGTGGGGTGTGGGGAGGAACCTGCACAGTCTCAGATGTATTCGTGACCCCTGCACTCTTTCAAAGCAATATTCACTTCAAATTGCCAGGAGTATGTAGATGGACCTTGCCAAAGGCTATGAAGGGACAAGGAGAATGAGCTTGTGAAGAAAATAAAGTGAAGTACAAAGAGACACCTCTTGACTTGAACTACCTCCCTGCTGCAGGGGTGGGAAAAAGAAATTCAAGAGGCATAAATGAAGTTTCAATGCGTATCAGGGCTTTCCTATCTCACTCTTGCAGCCACAGAAGCAAACAACCATTCAAAGCTGACACCACCCAAAAATATTTGAACATTTCTCCCATCTGTTACTATTTTTTCCAGGCTGTGGTGGAATCATTCATTCAGATAATGGTACGATCAAGTCACCTCATTGGCCTCAAAACTTTCCCGTGAACAGCAGATGCACATGGACCATCATTACACATGAAAGCAAACACTTGGAGATGAACTTCCACAGTAACTTCCAGATTCCAGATAGCAATGGAAGCTGCCAGAGCAGTTATGTGAAGGTAAAATAGTTGTTGAAGTTAGATCAGCAGAGCAGTGCTTTAAGAAGTCACGATTTCAGAACCCTGTTTTGAATTTTTTATGGTTTAGACTGTCAAGGCGCAAAATTTGGGAAGTATAAATGAAAGTTCTTGTGTCATACAGTCCATTTTTTTGTGCTTTGTGAACGGGCATGTATATAGTTTTAATTTTCATCAGGTCTTGAGGTTCCACCTCCAGCAGGGTCCCATCACCCTACATGCTTTCCTAAAAATGAAAAATATAAAAAAGGCATCTATTATTTCAGAACAAGAAAATAAGGAGAAAATAAAGCATAAAGAAAAGATCTTTTCAATTACTCCAGTGAATAAAAAACCCGGGAATGTTACACTGTAATTCTACCAGACTTCTTTATAAGTGTTTAGACTGTCCAGGTTGCACTATTCCTTCTTTTTTTAAAGCAACAGAATGGAGTGGACATGCCTTGAATTTTTCAGTGTCATTCTTTTGTCAGGTATTTGGCATATGTTCAGTGGTTCTGTGCTCATTTTCTCCACAGCAGTACAACTCCCACTTGAAATAAAGGGCTAACATAATTTCACAACATGTAGGAAGACTTGAGCAGCTGTACATCTGATCGATACCTACCAACTTACAAATCACAGTTGCACTCATTTTTTAAGGCTGTGAAAAAAACCACACAGCTATTAGATTTTTCTTTTCATAACCTGCCCCAGAAATAATTTGGTGCAATGTTGCAATACATTTCACTAATATGAAAGTCTTAACACCACTCAGTAAAAGTGTTTAAGTTCCTAAACTGCCCTGAATTACATAAGCAAAACTATGTTAATTGGACATTCTCTCCATAGAGAAAGATCTGAAATTTTTGATGTCCACTTCCTTTTCTGAATGTCCAATTTGAGAGGTACAAAGGTGTCTAAAAAGCTGTAGAATGATGTAAGTTTCTTCCATTTATTCCAAACTGAGCAGCCGAAAGAAAGTAATCCAAAATCAATAGTGACATTGCAAAACCTTGGCCAGACTACAGACTATATAAATTAATCCTTTGGATGCTCAAAGCATCCATTGCCTCAAACACCTAGTCACATGAATGAGGTGATTCATATGCTTACACTTACAGACTAACCCTTGGCTAACCCTTTCCTTTCTAGGATGGTTGCTTAGAGAAATCACAATTTCATGTGGTTGTACTAGTTGCACCCAATTTTCCTTCAAACACATTATTTTAAACATCAGGTATGATTTAATATACTTTTGGTATAAACTATAGTAAAAAACTGTTCCAACACATCAACAAAAATAATTTTAATATTAGAGTAAATATTTCATTATTTAAACAGACATTTTAAACCCTGTCAAGAAACACCATGATTCAGGAGAACATTTAAATGTTTAGAAACATCAAACATTTATACCTATGTTTCATTTTACCTGTCTTGAAATTCAGTACTTAAACTGTGAGCATCAAGCATATATTTAAGTTATTAGCTGAAGAGCATTTCACTTAAAGACCTACCTAAACCTGCACGTGCTTTTATGGATGCATGGTTTGACTGAGCTTCAATGGGCTATTGGTGCAGCTAAAGTAATATTTTAAAAAATCATGGATTTTTTAGTTATTATATCTATTTTTCATTTTATTGTTTTATCAACTCTTTACTTGATTTGATACTTGTTATTGAACAAGTGACTGCAAAATTTTAAAAAAAATGTTAGCAACACTGGGTATTAAGGATTCAGATCTCACAGTCTGATGTCTCTATATTACCCTAGCATGACAGCTTTGATTTTTATTTACTGAATAACATAAGGATTGCATGTAATAATTCCTTGTATACACAGATATGCATATTCATGGGTTGTAGGGAGTTAAATAAGCAGAGACAAAATGGAAGTAGGTAATGATAGGCATAAAATGTTTTTCTCTTGTCCCCTGGACCTGATCTATGTTGCTCTGTTACCAGCAAGGGTTCAAGCAAATGACTTCCAGATGCCCTTCAGAGGTCCCTGGCACCCTAAGTTACTCACTGTGACTCACTCATTGGAGGAACCTTTTTGTCTCCGCTGACTGTAGTAATTAGCTCCAATTTAGATCTCTTAGATTCAGTGTGAGATGAATCCTACCTTAAGCCTACGGAAAGAAAAATTGCATATGTAATTCCTGGTGGGTTCCCACGAAGTACTTAGGCTTTGAAAGCACTAAACCATTTCCAATCTGGCCCTGCCAGGTGTGGAGAGGAAACAATGAAGAAGCAGCAGCTTTGTTAGCCACAGGATGTGGAAGTTCAGCTCCTGACCCTGTTGTTGCTCCAAACAATGTGATAACTACAGTATTTCAGTCTCAGGATGCTCCTGCGCCAGGTTTCTCCGCATCTTTCACAAGCAGTAAGTAATACTAAAGCCAGATGCCTGCTCTGTTGGTCCATTTGGGATTAGTTTGACCTGTGTGTAGCAATTCAGACCCTGGTCCAACAAGGGATTGAAGCCTCTGGCCAGATTTTTAAACCAAGAGTTTCAATACTGAATGCAATGAACTCTAGTGTTGGACTTGCCCAAGGTGCAGCTCTAACTTTGTAGTTATTCTCAGCCACCTTTGCCTTCCCAGTGTGCTGAAAGGAATTATCAGGCTTTAAATTTAAAAAATTCATAATTAATCTGCATGGAAACTAAAGCTTTAAATTTCTTAAAAAGACATTTCTTTTACCATGGCATGTGCTTTGTGATGGTCAAACACACCAGTAGAAAAGGTACGGCTCAGCTGCTGTTGGTTGCTTGGGTTTTTTGTAGGATGCTGCCAAAGGAAACCACTTGCCCTTCATGGGATTCAGATTAAAACAGTGAGAAACTTTGTACTTACTTAGAGGGAAACACTATTGAAGCATACTGAATTCTGAACTGAAACCACTTTTGTTTTTATAATGTTTGCACTAACGTTGTCAGTGACATCTAACAATCTCTTAGTGGAGACAGTCACAGGCTTCATATGCCTGTTCCTAATCTTATACCAGCATTTCACTGCCCACTGCCTTCTTTTAAGCTTCTGTCTTAAAAAAAAGAGAAACAAAGGCCATGCAAGTCTTTAGGATCCAAAGCAATTCCATGAACTGTTCTGTGTGCCTGAAAACTTCTGGGTGGTAAACCTTTCCTGTCTCTGCATATAGCAAAGCAATGCAGAGATGGCCTTATGGCAGACTGCATTCTCCTGGATGTCAGGCATGAACCAAGAATGGCACAACTGAGACTAAAGAGGGCATTTTCAAACAAGGCTGAACNCCCCACCCCAATTCAGGTACATTTGTATGCACTAAGGGATTTTGAAATGTGCAGGCTGCACACCCACAAGAACAGCAGTGCTGTGTCCTTCTGGTCAGTGGGCTGCATGCTTATGGCCTGGTCTTGTGCAAGAGTGTGGCACTCTAGGCAGGAAGGCCCTATGCTTCGCAAAAATGCTGCTCTGTGGATGTGTAAGACCTGCTTTTGCCATCATGGTATATGCTACTCTCCCTGTTTTTTTCACCAGGAGAGATGAGGTCCTTGTGTTCATTATTCGGTTTCTTACTGTAAACCCAGAATAATATTATCACCTGGATTATAACTGTGCTTTATTTATTTGTTTGCAGGATGTGGAGTAAATTTCACCAGCCCTGAAGGTCGTATTGTCTCTCCAAACTACCCTAGTCAGTATGATAACAACCTGAACTGCAATTATATCATAGATCAGGGACCACAGTCACTAGTGATCCTCGAATTTGAGACTTTTCACTTGGAAGGTAACTGGTTCTTCATAATTCCAGTATGTATTATGAAGTGTAATTTCTTACTTGAAAAAATACAAGTCTTCTATCATTTAAAATCACTGATGGTGTAATTTGCTGATCCATTCTGAACATCTTTTACAGACAAACATTTATAGCTCCCAGGGCTAGGTTTTGAGTCACTGAAGTCTTCCAGAGGAATGAAGAGAGATTTCATCTGTTGAATCTCTTGCATCAATGATGTTGGGCTTTTACCAGTTTCTTCCAATATAATAGTGACTGTGGCTAATCTGGGTCTTTGTTCCTGCCTCTGGGTTTTTTTTGGTTTTTTTTGTTTTTTGTTTTTTGGGTTTTTTTGGGGTATTTTTTGCCATTGAGTCATACAATCTTTTTGATCTTAGGCCAGCTGTTTTGCTTTTCAGTGCATCTGTTCCTTAACTGATAAAATAGATATAAATATACTTGGATGTTTTACAAGGATGTAAGAACATAGAAATACAAAATTAGGTGAAAGACTACAGCAATGGGAAATACATAAATGTGATTACCTTGTATATACCAATGAAAAAATGTCCCTCTTGTGATTGTCAAATTTGGCAGCATTTAGCCAAGAAATAACAAGTATAGTATCCTGATCATGTTGGTGTGAATGGTAAAGCTTACTCAACCTTGATAAGGTCAAATCTTTATGTGTGGGCATGCCATAAGAACACAGTGGAATCAGTATGTCCAAACTACTTGGGTGGCATCACATATTTTGAGGCCATCTTAATCTGGTTCCCTTGAAGTCACCAGACAAAAGAGATATTGAGTAATTTGGTACTAAGTTGGGTTGTGTGATTTGAATTTTTCTTCAGACCCAACAATAAAGGCAGAAAATAGTATTCCTTTGTTTTCTTTTTAAGTTTCCAGACTGTTTTGAATTCAAAAGTATTCTGGTTCGGACTTAATTTAGGTCTGAGGTAAAGATTTGTTTTGACTATTATTTTATCTGTAATGTTTATTTCATGCCTTAATACAAAGCACTGCCTTAAGAATTTTTTAAAATAAAATGTAAACCACTGAAATTACATAATTTCTTCACATAGAAGACATTACTATTCAGCAGACACACTAAACATTAGGCTGAATCAGATGGTGGCAATTTTGACTACTCTTTGAGTACATTTACTAATCTGCATTCTGTCTGTGCATTCAGTTAATTTATAAATGGATCCAAGCTTTTATTATCAAGAGCGTTAAAGCAGAGAGGTAAATGATACAGGCATAATAATAAACATAGATCTAAATAAATACGAAAAATATTCTATTTCTTGCAGGGCAATTTGTTCCTTTATTTTTATAGGCTTCTTTAGGCTACACCAAAAGTCCTTAGTCACATGAAAGAACTGTGGATTTGAGCTAATGGACATCTGGTTAGCAAAGAGGAAGTATGACACTCTCCAGTAGCTGATTACTAATATTTTTCACAAAATCTTAAAATACAACCCTGCAGTAAAGAAAAATCGCCTGGGTTTAAATTGTAGAGATTGAAACCACCATCTTGCAAACTATCATTGCAGAAGTGAAAACTTGTCCAGCAGTTGCACTGCATATATTTAGCACATGTGCCTGAGGGTTTCCAGTGTGAACTCCATTAATTCTTTTGCAAAGGCAGGACAACGTTTGGCAGCATCTGTTAAAAACATTTCTAGCTATTCCACACACAAGGAAGCATTGCACCTGCTTAGATTGTTGCTGAAAGCAGCCTTTAAATTTTTAACCATGCTATTACAGATGTTCTGGATTGGGTTTTAAAGTTTAGCCCCATGTCTAGTTAACATAATTTATTAACTATTTGACCTCTCAAAAGAAATCTAATTTTTTTTCCATAGTTATTAAGAAATATTTTAAATAATGCCTGTAAAGCATACATATCTCACTGACTTGAACAGGTTGAGATATCTTCTCCAGAAAATTAGAAGACAGAAGGTAATTGCCTATAGTGCAGTGACACATGGCTACAGAATGGAATGACTTCCTGAGTTAGTCACAGATCTCTGCCCTAGAGTAGTTATGTTTTCAGTTATGATGGGACGCCTGTTCTGATTATAAAGAATGACTGAGGCTGTTAATCCACAGCAGTGATATGGTGTCAGTATCTGGAACCAAATGAACATGACATGTATGTACTAAGTATTAAATTTGTATTAAGCACTAAATATAGCAACTAACAGAGCAAGAGAGAACTGGGGGAAACTGCATTTATTGATTTTGTGATCAAAATTTAATCTAAACTGTCTGCTTCTTGGTAGGTAGAACAATTTTTATCTCACTTCGAGCCCCTGAAAATATACATCTAATTTAGGTATTCATCTAGATTTATCTCCTAGTGGTGGAGGAGGGCTTTAAACTCAGAACCAAATGTGTTGTGCAGGTGGAGCGAATTACTTTCTGAAAGCCTCTCTCACTCTCTTTACCTACTGACTATTGCAGGAAGCCATAGACAATAGCTTACACAAGATACTTGAGATCTGGGCAGGAAAACATAGGCAAGATTAACCCCATGAATGGAGTTTGGCTTAGCTTCTGTGATTTCCTCGCAGTGTGAAGGATGTTTATTCCTGTGCCAAACTCAATATGGTCACAGAACCTCTCTTTTGACTTGCCAGTTTCAGGAAGTTGCATAAGCTACCACTTGCTTCTTGTACTACCACTTGCATTGTTGTGTTTGGTTATTTTATAAAAAATCAAACAAATAGGGGTGAATTTGTTATCTCAGCCCACTTTCTGCAGTGATAAATGTCTTCCATCTCGTCTCCCTCCTTGGATCAAAAGTCTACACAAATCACCCATTAGAATTAGTAAAAACCCCTTATTTATCTTTCTTGTTGGACTTACTATCTAAGAAATAATTAATCTCATTCAATTTTTTGTCCATAATATTTATTCAGATGAACATCCCGACAAATTCGCACCTAAGACAGCTAAGTAATGTATTATTAAGTGGCTGTCATACTCTTCAAGTGTGAGAATAACACATAATAAAGTCAGAGTCCCAAATAATGGGAAAGTAGGGAAAATGGATGTGGGCTTGCTGCAATATCTGCTTTTAGAACTCTTTAGTGTTTATACTCTGTCCATACAAGACAACTGCTTTGTGTTTATACCACATTGACCTGAAAAAATGTTCTAATAATGTGTTTATTTCTCCTTTGTAAAATAACATGTGTCTGCAATTTTGCAATCTGGGATAGGGTCACAGCTTTGTTTTGGAGTCTGCTCTATCTGGGTTCTCAATTGTTACTAGGCAATTCAGAAAATAGACAAGTTTAGCAATAGATTATTTTGAAATAGAATATATATGAGAAAGAATTTTAATTCCTTCCTTTCAAAACAATATCTTGTGCTACAGAGCTGGTTGATATATTGCACAGGGGTATGTTTCTAGCTAATACTTCTTCCACATTAGTAACTATTAATTGTATTGCCATTTATATCAGAAGCTGCTGTTGTGAACCAAAGCCTCATTATTGTAAGTTTTACAGACTTTGAACAACAAGACAGGTTCTGTCTCAATACTAAATGAAACAGAATCTATGGCTAAAGACAGAGAGGTGGAAACAGAACCAGAAACAGAACAGTGACCAGATAGTCAGGGGGCCAGATTTGGTCAAGGTTTATGTGCAGGCATCATATCAAACAAATGATTTTATGAAGAATAATGAGACTGGACAGAAATTTCTGCTAAGTGGAAAGGAGACAACCCAAAGGCATATTTTAAAATGTAACATAAGGACAACTGAAGCTGTTATCATGTGAACTTTGGAGACAAGGATCAGTGTATCAATGCTGAATGGTACCAAGAGATGATAAATAGAGTGCAGATGGATAACAAAAGGCCTTGAAAGCAAATGCACGCACCAATTCAAAGAAACAGGAATATGTTCATGATGTCAAGCCAAATCATCTCTTGAGAAGTATTTGGAAGAAATATTGTCAAGGCTAGAGGAATGAATGGTAGAGTACCCATGTTGAAATAATCAGTATTTCTCAGGTAAGAGTCATAGCTATGTGGAAGGATAGGAAAGATTTTATCTTAAAGATAGTAACTGGAAACTTATGGAGTCACCAACACAGAGAGAGCAGTTGCATCTGTCCTTGCAAATGAGATTATACAGAGTTAATGTGGAGAGAAGGAGCAGAAGACAGAAAATATCTCATTGAATCCTCATGGATGAATCAGAATAGAGGATACAGTAATACCAGAAGGATGAGCAAGAGCTCTTAGTAGACAAGGTTTATGAAGAAAAACAGTGCTGGCTATGTGGAAAGTGCCTGTCAGCTCAAAGAGGATGTGGGTCTGACATCTGGCTACGAACAGATCTCTGGAGACTCATTAAAGCTATTTCGTTGGAGTGTAAGGGACAGAAATTGGTCTAGAAAAGATCTAAGACTATATGATTAGAGGAAATAAACCACAGGGAAGAATTGCTGATGATGTGCTGAGTATGTGTAGAGGCTGAATGTATGACATGAGGAGAATCCAAAACTGGGGAATATTTACAGAATAATTCAGTTAGGTTGGTGAGAAATTAAGAAAAGTGTAAACAAGAGAATGAGTTACAGGATAGAGATCAAATAATCATCAGTCTTGCCAGGATTTATGAGCAATAAATCTTATTGGCCCAAGCAATGAGGATTCAAATCAAGAAATTGGATTAGAATTAAAAATTAGAAATTAAAATTAGAAGTTAGACTTTGGCTCACAATTCTTCATCAACCATCATATTTTTTCCAGTGCAGCATTGCAAATCAACTTGTGATAAGTATTAGGGACCTCTGCTTTGCTGAGAAATTTGTTTCACTTCATGCTTTTCTCCAGTCTTTTCAGAAAAGGACCTAGGTTGCTTTCTCAAATCTTTTCCATCTTGAAATTGCACTCATCTCAATTTATTTTTTTTAATTTGAATTTTAAAAGTTACTATTTTAAAAAAATTTATTACATTATCAAATATTCCAAAACAGGATAGGACATAAAGAATATTTTTAACCAATTATTTTATTAACAGTATAATCAGCTATCTGATGTGACTGGTTGTTATCAGCTTAGTTACTCTTACTAGAGTCAGACAAGCACCATGCCATATTTCTGTATTGACATAATTGCAAAGCATATTAGCATACATTGTCTTCATTGAGACATAAGGAATTTTTAAAATTAAACCTCCAGAGATGATCTAAAATACATCTGACTGCTGAGATCATTCTGTTGTTCTCATGAAACAGAACTATCCCTCCACTCCTACTTGTCATCCTGTTCAATATGAGTTACCTTGTGTCCTGCAACAATTGGAAGCACCTTGTTTTGACTGGACAATCTGCAGGAATCACTCTGCTACAACAGTAGGCTCAGCATCTCTCCTGTTAAATTTAGAGAATTCCCTATTAATCTTTGGCAGTTTAAGCTACTGTCCCATTATTACAGGTCACTAAACATGATAATTTATTAAACATTCACACCCCAGCTTCCATTAAGCTTGTAAATTATGAAAAAACAAAGAAAACATCAAGTTATTCTTAAAGTAAAACAACTAATGAAATTAATTTTTCAGTAGGTGCGTGTTGTGTTTTCCACTGCCAGCATTGATTCAGCTTTCTTGCATAACCCAAATAGCTGTCTTTTTGCTCCCACCACATATCCCTTGGTGGTGCCAGCCTAGCTGCCATCAACTTCTCCCCATGATTATGGCTCCCAGGTGGACAGGGAGGTGGTGACATGGCTCTGAGCTCCCAGGGCACCGGTGGCTGGTGCTTGGTAGATGTCTGACACCCCCTCAAAAGGGCAGCTTGTCCTTCTTTGGGAACATTCCTCTGGCATTCTTACTCAGCTACTGACCTTGTGGTCACCCCAATATAAGAAAGACTTTAAGCTATTAGGGAGCATCCAAAGGAGGATAATGAAGATGGTGAAAGGCCTTGAGGCGAAGCCACTTGAGGAGTGGCTGAGGTCACTTGGTCTGTTCAGCCTGGAGGAGACTGAGGGGAGACCACATTGCAGTTCACAATTTCCTTGTGAGGGGAAGAGGAGGGGCAGGCACAGATCTCTTCTCTGTGGTGCACAGTGACAGGAAAAATGGAATGGCCTGGAGCTGTGTCAGGGGAGGTTTAGGTTGGATATTAGAAAAAGGTTCTTCCCCCCGAAGGTGGTTGAGCACTGGAACAGGATCCCCAGCAAATTGGTCACAGCAGCAAGCCTGTTCAAGAAGGGTTTGGACAATGCTCTCAGGCATTGTGTGATTCTTGGAGATGGTGCTGTGCACGACCAGGAGTTGGACTTGTGATCCTTGTGGGTCCCTTTCAACTCAGCATATTCTGTGATTCTGTGAAACTGATACGACCTTCATATTTTTGAGACCTCTCACCCCAGTCGAATCTGTTTGCAAACAGTGAGGTGGCTAGAAAGTCCTGAAGGTAGGGCAGGGAGTCAGAGAAAATGTCTCATTCCTCCAGAAAGCTAACTGCAAATGAGAAACTTAAAACCAGTGGGAAAAAAGTAATAGAATGCTAAACTCCCCATTTCCTGTGTTCCTTTTTTTTTCCACTCAGCCTAATATCTGCACTGATTTTCCCCCTGAAACAGATTGCTTTAGAAAATCACTGCAGGATCAAATTTTCTTTTGACTTTTCCTTGAGTCAAGCTGAAGAGCCTGAGTTTAGGTATTCCAAAGTTTGAGGAAAACCAGGGAGAAATAAGTCAGCTCTGAAACTTGCTAGTGTATGGACTACTTTGTGATTTTTTAAAAATCTCACACTTAATGGTTTAAAATTCCCTGCACTGAGTGCTGAATTCTGCATTAAGGGAAAGAAATTCCAGGTAGCAAGTTGCCTGTAACAAAAAGTGCATTGCTTTTTTCTGCAGAGGAGATCCATATTTTTGTACAGTCCTCTTATCTCCTCTTAGATAGCATTCACTGAACTGTGAACTCCCACAAAATCAAGCGGCCTTTTCCAGATCATAGGATGTGTTGAATGGGACTGGTCTGATGTCTTATATACAAGGTCTTTTTGCCTTTTTCTGCCACAGTTTTACTGGTTGTTAAAAACTGACATTTGCTTCCTCAGGAAGCAAATGAGATCCTAAGATCCCTGGAACAGAAAGTAATATAAAATTTAATTCTTATCCTGGATTAGGCCTATATAGTTGTTACTCAGCAAATCACATGTAAAATCTGCTGCTAACCACATGTAAAATCTGCTGCTAACACTCCTTCACTCCATGTCCATGCAGCCCCAGCACTCCTGAGCAGAATTTGTCTTTATGATGGGCTAAGCATCTTCAGTGGGAAGAGTGCAGCCGGACATCCTCTCATCACGCTCTGCGGGAATGAGCTCCCTGCCCCAGTCAGTGTCTTTGGACCGATGCTGCTCAACTTCTACACTGACTCCCACATTGTAGGCTTTGGATTCCAGGCCAGATACAGAGCAATTGGTGAGTATACAACCTTCTGTGTTTTAAATGGTAGAAATATTCCAGCTGGAGAACTGTTCCATGTAGGAAAGCTGTGCCTCATTTTGGGAATGCCTTAGATGGATGTAGATGGTACATTCTCCCTCTGCATTTGCCCAAAACAGTTCTCAGGACCAGGACATGGCACTGTTTGGTGTGTGTTAACACACTGAATGATGTGTTACCTCGCAGTTCTCATTTCTAGACTTTCCATGGGACCAAGTCAGGAACTGAAACACTTTTCTTTTTCTGTAGTAAAGAAATGCAACAATTTTTGGCAGGTTTTGTTTGTTTGTTTTTTGCATTATCTAAGGAGAAACATCACTAGTTTATTTAGCTGAGTTAATTTTAAAGATTTTATCACTTACAGGAGAATGGTCTTATTCTCAGTTATTCTTAAACTACGTTATACAATATGGGAAACAGAACAGGTAAATGGGCACAGCTATATGCCTCCATTTGATGACCCTTTTGCAGTGCTAGGAATTAATGTAAATAAAACCTGGGATATAGATTTATTTTTATTTTTTGATAACTATTTTCACCAAAGCTCTTTTGTCATTCACAAGAGATCAATTATGTTTTAAAGAGGAAATGTAAATTCAAAAAAGAAATTTCCAACTGAGTTTAGAACTTACATCTCCATAAATATGAATATCCCAGAAGATTGATTTTGTTTGCAAAACCAGTTTTAATATTTTCAAGGTTTAACTGGTAGAGACCACATTTATGTTTGAAAGCATAATTTTCTAATCACAAAGAAAAGTGTGAGTTTGTAACTTTGGTATTCCCCTTAATGCATTCCTCATGTTCAAAGCCACAGCAAAAAAGCATAAGGCTAAATTCTTTATGTGAAATGAATGGCCTGATACAGATAAGACAGAGGGACTGGCACTGAGAAGTGACAATGTGCAGTTACTCATGGAAAAGACCTTCATAACTCACTCAAGTCAGTTGCTGCTATCTGACTTGTGACTTCTGACATTTCAGAAGGATGACTGCAGCTTTATTAGCTTGGTGTTGTATACAAAGCAGATTCTGCCAATTAACATTCCTCTTCCCCCTAGCTGCATTGTTTGCTTCGAAAAAATGAAAAAGGCTCCCCCCTCCTAGTGTAGAATAATGCTGATTCTTTATCCTCCCAGCTTCTATCCTTTATCTGCCAGTGCTCCAGGCTGCCAGTCAGAGGAGTCAGGGGCTCTGCATCCAGCAGCACCCTATATAGGACTGTCTTTGTCAAGGTGGTGGCCTGGGCAATGGCATGTTTAAACCATGAAAAACTGTGTGTGGCTCTGAGCTTATCACAGGATGCAGGGACACTCAGGGANTTTTTTTTTTTTTTGGCTAAGTTTAAGATTATAAAATAAAGGCTGAAGCTAACAATGGAGATTAGAGTTTCTGTTCCCTGAAGCACTGAAGCTGGGAACAAACATTAGCCACATCCTGGCCTCATTTGCATCCATGGTGTGAAACCCTGAGAAGCCAAGCAGTGCCTTGAGTTTACAGCTGCAGAGTTTAACTTGCTTTTCAGCCAGAAAGCAAGTATTTAGTCCTTCAGTTCAGCCACCCCACAGTGCTGGTGAGTCCCAGCACAGGGTGAGGTGGGGAACAGGATTAGTGATACCTGGAGACTCCTCCATGCATTTCTGTGCAGAACAAACGCTGCAGCAGTGCCCCAGCCCTGACAGGGTGTTGACAGATGATGAGGCTCTGCATACATTTCTTCCAGAAACATCAGAGACAGGACTGTGAGTGCAATTGTGCCTAATTAGAGGCTTCCATGGAACCAGGATCTGGATGAAGGAATGTTTTTGCCCACATATAAGCCAGGTTTCTCTTGGCAAGCTAGAACGAGTGCAGAGCTACTCTAGGCACTTCTCACTCCTGCTGCTGCATGGGGCACCCACCCCATCCTGCTGCTCCCCGGACCTACTGCAGAACACTTGAAATCAGGCTCAGTCTTTTCCTGCACAGTGCCGGTGCCATTTGATATGGATTAGTAACAACCTGTTACTTCAGGGATGATCAGTCTTCCACTGCAGAGCACAGCCTGACAGACATCCCACGTTTAACACTTCTAGGCATCACAATGAAGACTGCTCCTCAATTATCAAGGGTTTTTCTTTCTTTGCCAGTAAACTCCTGAAAGAAATATGAGAATTAGGACCAAACTAGTATTCGGACACTAATCATTCTTTTTTCTGTTTCCCCTACAGCTTGTGGTGGCATTTTCAATGGCTCTAATGGTGTTATCAGCAGTCCGGCCCATTCAGTTCTTGATTATCACAACAACATGAACTGCTCATACTACATCACAGTTGGAAACAGCAAAGTAGTGGCCCTGAAGTATGTCATCCAAGTTCAGTTTGTCATTAAGGGAACAGGGAGGTCTCTGATTCCAGTTAAAGACAGCAATTATTGACAATATTTTCTGTGTCTTTCGTTTTCCAAGGTCAAAGCTAAACTAAAATAAGAAATGGTTACTGAAGTATTTTGATCATTCTCAGGCTCCCTTCCATCTTTTTTTTTAACTTGTTATGTAAAAAGCATCACCACAGTTTTAAGTACCCACTTTGATTACTGAGAGGATGAAGAAATTATAAAAATCCAGTTCATGCTTTTTAGTTAAATTCTGTCAGCCTTTGAGAAGTTTAAACAAGAGAAATAATAATTATTTTAGAAGACTAGTACTGACTTTATACACAAAGTAATAATACCCACCCAAAAAGAGTGTATTTCTGAGTGCATGCTGTCTTGCCTAAGAGAGGGATATTGTCGCCACAAAATCTTGCCACTGAGAAAAACTGTTCCGTTCTTCAATCGTGTGATTGTGAATTAGGAGAACATTTCCCAGCTAAGAGGAAGACTCACTGGCCTGCACTCTGTGCCTGCTTTTTATAGGCCACTCGTGTGCCCAAGGAAATTGCAGCCTGAGCGATTGCAGAAGTGAGAGAGGGTGTGTTTGCACAGGAGAGACCTACTGCTTTGCAGAAAGCTGAGGTGTGCTGACAGCTTGCCTTGCAGGAAGCCCAGTGGGTGAGGGTCCCAGTTTCTTTGGGGCTTGTTGGCTGAAGAGTTTTGCCATACATTTATTAGTTACTTGGTTTGTTCCTGAAGAAACATGTTTTGTCTGTGTATGGCTTTGGCTAATGCTAGTACTTGGACCTTTCCTCAAGCACTAAAACACACATAACTCAGGAAAAGAACTGAAAATGTGATCCCTAAGGCTCCAATTGTGTTTTACAGATTCAACAGCTTCCAGCTTGAAATATCTCCCTCCTGCTACAAAGATTATGTTGCAGTGTATGATGGCTCAGATACCCATGCTCCTCTCCTCGGGAAATTCTGTGGCTCAGAATTGCCTCCAAATATTAAAAGCTCCAGTAATAGCTTGTTCCTGGTGTTTAGCACTGACTTCTATGGAGCAGACAGGGGATGGAAAGCATCCTTCAGGGAGACCTTAGGTAAGTGTATTCTCAGACTCATAATCTGCTGGTAAGTAATTTCTTTTGGTGAGGAGCAGTTGTGATCTCTCTCTCTCTAGGGGTGCATGAAGCAGAAGAATGTTTCTGATTTCATGAAAATTGAGTGAACTAAGCTAAATACTAGACTTATGTGATCCCTGCATTCCAGTCTGGTTCTGAACTGATCACTTTCATTCTTTTCTGCCTTTTTCCTGCCTCTCTGAAGGTACAGGTATTTCTTGGGTGACTGGAGGCTTAGCAGCACCCAAAGGCCTCTCTTTTGGAGGAAATACAGTAACACTTGAGAATTCTTATTCTTCTGTAGTCAGAGGCTGGTGATGTGCTAAAGATGCCTCCTCTCAGTCTGTCCTCAATTTCCATTTCCTTTCAGTTTCCCTCCCCCTTTCAGTTTACCTTCTAAAGAACTGAAGTGTTGAGGTCTGTTGAGACTGTGGTTCCCCATCAGGCACCACTGTTCTGATTTCTGCCGATTTGTGGGATCATTCTGATTAGTTGGCCATAACACATATGGGGTCATAGTAAGAAGGCACTGGATGGCTTTTGTTTTGATGGACACAAGAATAAGGGGAAAAGCCTGACTATTACCTTCAAAAACAGTTTAAATTCAGTAGTCTAATTTTAAGATCAAGGTGTGAAAGTAGATTTTTATCTTCTTATAACATCTGAACTGTTTAGTGATGGTAAGCAACAAATTATTATTACATGCAAATTGATTTTATGTCATCTCTACTACTTTCCTGTATAATTAACTCCATGTCTTTTGTGATCTAGAAAGTAGTAATTGTCTGGTTTCCAAAGCTGGCGGCTCAGACAGATCAGAATGAAAGGCCTTTGTGGCAGAACAAACATAGTCTTCTGCTGAGTCATTGAATCCCCTCCCTACCCCTAGCCAGTGACTTTCTCATTTGATGGTCTGAGAAAGTATTTACAGATAAGGAAAATAACTGGTTCTACAGGCTTTGCCAAGAAAAATATTCCCACAGAACCTCATGGTTATTACTACTATTAACTCTTCCTTTGCATCACTCAAAGTAATTGCTACAAGAATCTTTAAGATCTTGTGAATGACCTTTAAGCCTTGTGAACGACCTTTAAGTCTTGTGAATGGTATTCCAGGTAACTTAATGTTGCTTCACATGTTGCTGTCTTTAAACCCTGAAGTATTAGTTGTTATGGATCCCCTGCAGCCTGTGTTCATGTTTCCAGAGTGAGATCATCAGGAACTCCCCAAGCTCTTCCTCTTCCTGTTGGCATTCAGTCAGTTTTTTTAGCCACTGACTTTAGATTTATTTGTGCAACTTGTCAGATATTCTCCTTAAGCACACAACGGAACTCAAGCCAAGCTCTTCAAGTCAGCACCAAGCCTGATAATTTCCTAGAGTGAGGAGAAGCCTTTAATGAATAAACTTTGACATCTCTTAGATGTTTTGGAGGGACATTTCTGGAGGCTCCCAAGGAAAAAGAGGTTGAAATGTTGCATGGTTTACTCAGGAGCAATGAGTTGCAAATTATAAAAGATGCCCAGGCAGAGGTATGGTTTGTGTGAGGAAGAGCCTGTGGTGGTGAGATGCTTAATGGTAGGTCTTCTCTCTCCATTGTGGGAAGCAAGCCACAAGGACTAAACCACACAACCATTAGCAAGGATCTTGGCAGTCCCATGCTAGTACAGAATAGCCAAAAAGTAGAAAAGCATATTATAAAAGGAAAATATGAGTCACATCCTATAAATGTTTCCAGTTTGGCTTGCCTAAAAAATAGAGCCAGGAAAGTATGTGACACATCTTTGTACTATGAGGTCTGAGATTATGCTTCAAATAAAAGAGAATAAAACCATGAAGATCTAAAAGCCTGTTATTCTACATGGTGCTTTAGAGAAACTCCCTCATGTCTGTTAAAAGATAAAACCCATGTGGTTTTGTAAAAGTACAAATGCAATCAGATGACAATTAATGATGATAAATCTCTTGAATAAGGAAGATGGTTTCTGTAGAGAAACAAGAAGGCTCATTCTCTGTTGGATGACAGTGAGCACATTATTCTCTAGTTGCCCCAGGGAAACACAACTGGATAATGTAATTATTGCTCTCTGTTTCATGTTGTGAGTGACCCTTATGATGTATTGGAAAGAAGCAAACCGAAAGAGTAGATTGTTTCTGTTTGTAGCAAACTAAACTATATCCTTTCCCCACAAGCTCTTCGAATTTCTTTCCTGATCAGGCTTCTTTTAGGAATACTTCCAAAATCTAAGGTTATCCAGGCACTCAAAGAGTTAAGCCCTGAAATTTCTGTAGAAAACCTTCCCTGTTTTTATTAAAACCCCCAATAGAATATTCAAAGTCCCCCTACTAGACAGAAAAAGGAGACTAAAAGAAAGTATGAAAGTGTTAATTTGACCGTTCAGCAACATCTCACCTTTCTTGTCAATTATCTTTCCCCATGCTACTCCATACACTGTGCAATAAAAAGTGCACATTTCACAGGCAGCATTCTTTGCCATAAGCCACATAGAGGGTGTGTTTGAGGCAGGGGAACATACGGCCCTTGTGATGTGGTGCAGAGGGTTTACCTTTTCACTATTTCTGCTGCTAAGTTTGGGCACTTACCAGCCTCGGTTTTGGAATCACTTGGGTGTACTCTCAGGCAGAGCTGGTGAGCTGGGCTCACTGGAAGATCCCAGCTCACTCCAAGAGTTAGATTCGTGGAAAGACAGACTCCTCTTTACCTTAGTTACCACTGACCTTTGTTCTGCCTTTGTTCTCAGTCTGTAAAATGAGAATTATACCCCTTTTCCACAGCAAGCATGTGCTCCTCTAGACAATCAATAAAAGGATGAGAAGAGAGAAATCAATATCAGCTTAAGGCATTTGGTTACATGAGATGTCTCTGTAAAGGAAGGAAAGCTAAGATCTCTCCCCAAAGAATGAGATCTGCGTGTACTGAGTTTGTGACTTGGCCAAAGATCTCCTGATTATCTCTCAAGCTCTAAGGGAAGATCTGCGTTTTTCAGCTGACCCTGGCTGGCAGGGACAGAGCCTGCACATACCTCTGCCATCCCTGCTCTAATAGCACAAATAGGACTTTGGTGATAAATGGAGCTTCTGCCCATTCCCATTCAGTAATGGGGTGACCCTCTCATGTCAATTTGTGATCCCTCTGAGGCTTATGATACAAAAGCTAAGAAGACATAAAGATTTTGGTTTTTTTCTTGTTTTAAAGAGTCAGCAATGCCTGTTGGGAGATGTAGCTGTGACCTTATTAACAGGAAATAATTTCTCCTTGAAAGCTCTCTGCTTGTGTACATAGCTCCATTGTCTCAGTAAAGAAAAATACCTCACGTTCTAAACCATCAGAGAAGGATCAAGGGGTCTTCTGAAATGCAGGTCTGCTCACTGAGGCTTTCTAAGGAATTCACATGAATTTACAAGCAGCAAAGTGTTGCACATGGTTAGATAAGTGGGTTGAGTCAGAAGGCTCTTCCTGAACTTTATTCATACAATACAGGTAAAACTGCAACAGTTGGGACAGTGCAGAAGGTGGGGTGGAGGAAGGGAGGAAGATTGTCTGCTTTTTCTCTACTGCCCTAAATTCTGCTTGACTTCAAGCTGTGACCAGCTTTTTCCCCTCCCTTTTTTATACTATCCTTTGTTAGCATGCAGGAGAAATCCAAGTTTATATGTGGCGAAAGACGAGCATTGTGTACTGGATTAATACCATTGTGGTCCCTTGTTTGAATTATTTTGGGGCTTATGAGCTCATAGGCCATGATTCCACTGCACAAGGCACTGCAAGGGAGAATAAAGCAACAATCTAATGTCACAAAAAAAATTATGATTTAAACACTAGACAAAGAAAACCCAATGTATATAGACAGGCAAGAAGAATAGGGCAGCCACAACCAGAAGACTAGTATTGTTGGCTCTAGGGCAGGAGAAATGTCTCCTAAACCTTTGGCAACCATTAGGCTGTTGTAATGTTAATTCCTGAAACACCCCGTCCTCTACATTGTCCTCTGTTTGCTCAGTTTTTCCCTCAAGGATCTCTCAGTTCTTTTTACACAAATCATCATTTCTATTGAATGAATATTAATAATTTTACATAAGAAAAATAATCAAAAGCAAATACAGTTTAGAATAAAAATAGCTGGAAAAATTATTCTTCCCTTATATACCAGAAAAATGCATTAATAGGTAATTTCCATAAGTAATCTAGTTTGCATATAATAGAAATAGATTACAATCTACATGCTTTTTTTCTTGATGAGATGATCTGTTATTTACCTGATAAATCACCCAGAGGTATCTGCCTTCTCTTATTCTATTTGCTGCGTACTGAATTACTTATTTCCTGTGTGGAATTGAATACACTAAATGCCTTTCACTAACAGGTTTACTGTTATGCTCTCCCCTAATGAAATTACAGTTTACATTTTAAAAAATTGATCCAGTAGAATTTTCACAGCATTTTTATGCTATTTTATAGTATCAACAGAACAAATTGCCTCATTTAGTTTTAGTTCATGTTCTGTCCTGCAAACTGAAACTATGGCTTACTCTGTATTCAGTTTCTAGGTGCACATTTTCAGCAGTGTTCAGCATGCACAGTTGCTGCAGTTTCTTTTTGGGTTGTTCAGAATTGCTGAAAAATCCCCCACAATTCTGAATGACCAATATAAGGCGTAAAATATTGGTTTGAATATTCTGTTGCATAGGCCAGGGGTATGTGTCCTTTTATGAGTCATATCTAAATTCTCATACCACCAGAAGTAGTTCACTGCACTGATTTATGTAATTAGTGTTGCTACCTGCTGTAGGTGGCACCAGCCACCTGTACTGATAACAGCAGTTATGGCCTGTTATGTGGAAAGGATTCAGCACACCTGAATCTTGCAAATTTTTCTTCCTCCAACAAAAAAAATCTAAGAAGAATGTGTCCTTGACTGTGGCATGTGAATGTTGTTGTATTTTCTCATGTCTTTGGAAAAGCAGCAGTGACTTGCAGATATTTCACACTCCATTAGGACTGGTTTCCAGGGGTGTATCTCAAGGTGTCCAACCTTAACTTGGAACCTGGTGCTGCAGAGGGTCTAGCTGAGAAGTAAGTTGTCTAAATGTCACAAGTCTTCTGGCAGAAATTTCTTTGAGCTTTCAGTTCACACAATTTTTTTGTCAAATATATTACCCATTAGTATTACACATTTCATTACACTGTCATGGATAACTTATGATTAGTTTTAGGTATTAAAATAAATGAATAAATTGTGGCTAATATTATCTTTTCTTGATTCTATTATAGTCTATGAAAATAAGAACATCTGTGACAAGATCAGATTATATGATCATAAGTCACAATTCCCAGACTGTTTCTAAATGTATTTTGGGGCTCAAATATAAAAATATCCATCAGCTTGAAATCTCACTAAATTTAGAAAGCATTTGCAGTGTTGAAATATATCTCTGGTGTCTTTGAAAAGAATACAACTGTTGAGCTAAGGGATTGTCTACGAATGCCTCTCAGAAATGTCAGTTAATTAATCACAGGGTCACAGAATGGGTGAGGTTGGAAAGGACCAGTGGGTCATTTGCTCCAACCTCCCTGCTCAGGCAGGGTCATCCTAATGCACATTGCATAGGATTGCATCCTAACAGTGCTTGAATATCTCCAGTGAAGAATTTCTTCTTCCAAAGCAAAATAAATAGAAAGGGCTTGCATGCTCAAATTGGACAGATAAGAAGAAAGGCAGGCATTCAAATAAGAAATTTCTGTCTGATCTGAAAAATTGAGGTGAAAACTTATTTTCAGACACAGTAATTACATATCTTTGTAGTGACTAAATGGTTAAAAGCTGATGGGATATTCAGATTAATGACACTTAACAAAAATGTGGGTGAACTCTGCTGGCATGAATTGTATTAGCTTGACTGAAGTCAATGACTTCTTCAGCTGAAAATCTGTCCTCTGGTGCATACAAAAAAGAGGTGAAGAGACATTTCTCATTCGTATCACGAGAGGGATATGCAACGGCTTAAGCAGCTGTGGTGCCAATTATGAACGCTAATTCAGTGTTACTAAGTATTGGAATTAGGCAAGACTGCATGTCAGCCCTTGGTCTCCCAGACAAGCATCAAGGAGATGGATAGGACAGTACAGAGATCACAGTTTTGCAGGCTTGGCACAGAGCATGTCTGGACTGTTATATTTGGTATCAGTTCAAAAACCTTAAGGATACAAATTTCATCTGACTGCATTTGTGAAACCTGGCTAAAGCAGGATACTGGGGCTTTACAATCCTTAATGTCACTCCCTGCCATTGCCAGGCCATCAAACCAGTCAAAAATCCTTTCTGCATAACAGCTAATCTAAGGACTCTAAAGGGCCTTGTGCTTTCAGAGGTCTCTTGAAATGTTGCAGGCTCTGTGAATAGGGCCTGCAGTCACACAAAATCACAATGTTGGTGCAGTGATTGCCAAACACAGGAACAGTTCAGCTTGAGAAGGTTTACCAACCTTCAGTATCCGCCACGAGACAAAGCAGAAGAATACAGTTCCCCACTTCAGCCCTGTCCTTCTGAGCCTTACTGCTTGAAGCCATGATCCAGGCAAGGTATGAGCTAATTATTACAGCCACAGCAAGTCCAGCCACTCCCATGCACTGGAAATAAGACCCATAAAGAAAGAAGAATTAGTCTTAACTGAATTAATCTTTGCTTATACCCATCATTAGTTTAGATCAGAGAGAAGTCTAGAGTTCCCAGGGATGCTTCTAGGTGAAACCAAAAGAGAGTCAGAAGTCTTGGAGGGAATTTTCATTACTGTCAAGCAGAACTAGACATTTCTTTAACTTTGTGGCCTTTTAGTAGCTGTATAGGGTGCTCATTTGTAAAAGAAGGGAAAGACAGCAAAATTGCTTTGCTGTCTTTTGAAATGTCAGTGGTTTAGTTGATTCTGATAGATTCAGTAGGTTACCCTTTTATTGCACCCACACCTGTATAAATGAACCTTACCCCTGGCTGTATTTCAAAGGCAGGAAGCTTCAAAGATTTATCTTCATCTTCATTCCATATCTAGAGGGTATAACTCTTAACAGAGAAACATGTTCTTGGTCTCTGCTGTAATGATTTTTATGTGCCATAGGGAACCTTCAATTCCTTTTTTTCTGAATGGTCCTTGAGCCTTTTAGTTTCATTAATGCTTCCTACCAAAAGCAATTAGGGATGACAGTGTGTGCCCTAGTTCTGATAATTTGCGTTCTCTGGCAAGCTGTTTATGAGAACAAGATTGCCATCTGATTTATGATGACCTTATGATTTTATTTCAAATAAGAAAGCAAAGACTGAAACAAGACAGTCAGCCATGTAGTTGGTCCATCTGCTGACATACAAATTGTTCTATAAGGTACATTTCTCATTATCCTAATCAAGTTTAGCCTTTAATATCTAAGAGTCTGTTCTACAAATTAACAGACTTCTCAGGCCCAGATTTTGCCTAGATTTTAGCTATATTTGTTTCTGGCTGTGTTAGCCAGTGGTGAATATCTTTCCATTACAAATCACATGGAGGCTGGATGGCTACTCTTTGGCCTTCTATTCAGAAGTGGTGCTGATTTTTAAAGCAATGTGTTGTGTCCTGGCTAAAATGCAGTGAGATAGTGTTTCTCTTAGTTTCCTCCTGTTAAGCAGTTGGTTGTTCATTTACTTGTGGGTGTTCCCTTCATCTACACGGTTTCACTATTGTGTAACTTCTAGTGCCTGCAATCAGATGTAACATTGATCAGTACTGAAAAGCACCAAGATAGATGGGTTTTTCAACGAGGACTGCTCTTTATTTGGCTTGATGCAGGACTACATCATATCTGGTCAGATTCCAATCTAGCTGTTATTTATAATGTACTGTCCTGTAAGCATCTGACTCTACCCCAGTTGAGCAGGCCAGGCATTGTGAAACCTCATCTTTATTAACTGTAAATCACACTTTCAGTTATTTATGTCCCTTTAGATGATATTGATGGCTATACTATACTAGTTGGAATTAATTTTCTGATAAGAAAGATTTGGCCTGCTTCTCTCTCTGTCAGGTCCTTTGCATATGCTGTACATACAGAGCCTACCCACATATGTATTTTTTGTCATTAGAGCTGTCTTCATAGCTGCACAGTTAGCAGTGAATTTCACCACTGCAAAGGTCCAGACATTTAATATTCAAATAAAGGATGAACCTGCAGCACTGAGAGCCTTCTTGTTGCATGGCTCTGTGGCAATTCCCTGACTCGTTGCCATGGTCTGACTGGCATGTCTGCAATTCTACCTTTGAAAAAGGGAAGGGGAGCTTTGTTAGTGTCTGACCCATATATCAGTCCAGACTCAATATTGCAGGGCTGGATGGTCAAACTATTATCTATGATGTTTATATATTTAATGTTATGTTTAGTAGACATTGTCCAAAATGCTGGCAGGAAACAGCCCCAATAAGATTGTTTCAGGGGAATGGAATAAATCACGCAGAAGGGTGAACACAGATCAAAATATAGGGAAACTGCACTCTTAGGGCCCAGGCACCCTCCTGTCTGACATTTTCCTCCTTCCTAGACTATTTGTGAGAATGTGATTTATTGCTCACATTTCCCCTGCTGTTGTTCTCGCCTTCTGCAGTGGCACTGGAATAAATGCTAACACTTTTCCAAGTTTCTGACTTCATTAAATGCCCACAAAATGGGACTATACTCAATTAATTCCTGGCTGTTTCACTTTGTAGTAAGTTTCCTCTGTTCATTTTTAACTATAGCAAAAGCTGAAATCTAATGTTATTAGGATTTTGGGTTTAAGCGAACTGCTTTACAGGGTGGGGTTTTCTGGCTTTGGTTGGTAGAGCAAGATGACTTTCAGCCTTAGTCACTCTGCTTTAACCACAACAGTCTCGCAAGCCTCGGGTTACTGATGCAATCCTGATGCTTGGATGTTGATTTCTCACCAGAATCATCTTTTGTAATACTGTAGCTCAAGTAAGGCACAGTTTTATATATCTGGAAATGTATCAGTGTGTCAAGGTTAAGTCACTGAATGTGCCAAACAGGCATATTTACACATACAGATGAAATTCTGAAATGCTGCTTGTATTGCTTAGCCACAGCTGTAGCTTCATTTGTTATTGAATGCTCATAAATGGATTTGCTGCAGAAGAGTGATAAATAACTGCTTTTCCCCAAAGGTAATTTCTTTCGATGGCACTGACTTTATAGGGTTCAAATTTTCACAGTAAATAAGTCAAGGACTTAGCCCTGTCTGTGGGAACCAAATGAAAAGCAGCCTGCATTTCAGAGGGGCTGTGAGTTCCCACCAAGCAAAACACTTCCAGAAGTAAGTCCCTTTTAGCTAGACTCGTGAATACGGTATCAGGCTGCCAAATTCAATCCCCCTAGGATGTGGTTTTATTGCCAAAATAAGCAACTTGATTTTATATCACATTTTCAAAGCCAACAGCTCAGTGCCCCCTACTGACGAAATATTCTCAGCGGCCAGCAAGAATTCCGTTCAAAGGCCTTCGGACCAATGCTTTTCTGTTTCATTGCTGCCCTCTGTCTTCTTACAGTTCCTTTTAAAAACTTCTATCGCTACATTTTCAACATAAATACTGTTTTCATATTCAACAGAAGACATGAGACTTTCTTAAATCACTCTATGAAATCTAATTATGATTAATGTCTCTCTTTGTGTTGAAAGTCTTTTAATCACACAGTCCTTGCAAGACAGGACAGTAAAATACTTTAGCACAGATAAAAAGCTGCTGGCTTAACATTAAAGAGTTGAAGATTAAATAAATGCCAGGAATTGCTGTTAATAAGCTTCTGCTTCTTCAACAGGACCTCAGAATGGCTGTGGTGGTTACTTGTCAACTTCAGCTTCTACCTTTGGCCCCCCAGTCTCCAATGTGACCAGAAGATATGAGAAAAATCTGGACTGTGTATGGATCATAACTGCACCTGTGAACAAACTGATCAACCTCACCTTCACTTTATTTGAGCTTGAAGCACCCTCTGCTCGGATTTGCCGATATGATTATGTCAAAGTAAGACAGCTGCATGTTTTAACAAGAAAATATCAGTGAGATACAATCCATTATCTTCTCCATGAGGCTAACTTAACTAATAGAATATGATCTTAAGAAATTAAATTGCTTAATGTAATTAAATTTTTTCATTGGGTTAGATTACTACTCCAGATGTCATCCTACGTTTTTGGAAACCAGTAAGAGTTTTAACATTACACACACTTCTGGTGTTAAACTGCTCATTTAATGAGTATTTATTTTGCAGAATAGAAACAAAACAAAACTCAAACACATGTAAAGCAAAACTTCAGAGGAAACTTGCAGATTCATTATCATACACAAATGCTTGAAAGGACTTGAATTAATAAAATTTTTCATACTATTTTTTTCATCAAAAGTCTTAGTGCTCAGTGCTCACCTGTAGAAGCTATTTTCTTGGAGATGAGCCTGCAAAATATCAGATAGCAGAATCCTGCTAAACAAACTCCATCAAAGAATGTTATAGATCCTGTTGAACATTTGAGATACTCAATGGAACAATGCATTCTACATTTTGATTAATAAAATCAATCTTCTCACTGAAAAGCACTTTGAGTTTACATATTATAAAGAAATGAGAATGCCAAATTAAAATGTAATCATTTTTTGATAGATTTTCTGAGACAGGACCAGGATGTTCCGTAATGAGATTTACCCTGTCCAACAGAATTAGTTAATATGGCAGTGAATAATTATGGTAATCGAGAACATCCTGTTAAAACACAAGAGCACATACTTGGCTTTCAAATAAACAAAACTGTAATGTAAGGAGGGGTAAGAGAATTTTATTTCTCTTTATTTCTTTGTTGTGCCTAAACCATTAGTGGCTTATATATTTTGCTTCTTTCAGCTTTATGATGGAGATAATGAAAATGCCAATTTAGTTGGCACATTCTGTGGATCCACAGTGCCAGCTCCTTTTCTTTCTACCCGTAATTCCTTGAAGGTGAAATTTCTCACAGACAATTCTGTGGAAAGGCTGGGTTTCAAAGCCACCTATACCACAGTGGATCGTAAGTATATGTATGTATATAAATTGTTGACACCATTAGCATGTATTTTGCTTTTTGTTTTCCTTCCAGAGACTCAAAGGTAAATACAAAAACATACCATCCAAAACTCAACTCCATTTGAGTGTTGCTCAAAAAATAGTTTTCCCCGGTGTTCACTCTACAATGCATTTGTAACTGTTTTACACAGGCCTGTGTGGAGGAATCTATAATGCAACCTCTACATCCCAGACTGCAACATCTCCTAATTTTCCAAATGAATATCCACCATTTACTCTCTGCACTTGGGTCATTGACGCCCCTCCACAACAGCAAGTCAGGGTGGTGGTAGAGGCCTTCCACCTCCATTCCAGCCAGGACTGCTCTCGGAACTACCTGGAGCTCCAGGATTCACCAACAGTAAGAAATTTACAGGGGATACTATTTCCCATTCCCATCCAGCTCCCTTTACTCTTTGGAAAGAGAGAAAAAATCTATTATTTGGTAATATATTCATTGATAAGCCTCTGTGAGGGGCACATCCAAAGCATTACTCACCATGCCCCAATTAAGGTACACACACCTCACAGAAGCACTCTATGCATACATGGAGTTAGAACTGGGCAAGTGTTACACAGTTTTCACAGTTGCACCAAGTAACAGTGCTGCCAAACTTAACACACAGAAAATACTGTCCCACAGCAAGTTTTCATTGTGCTTTCTCCCATCCAAAAACCCTAATAAAAATGAATACTTATGCCAGGAAGAGTGTTTTAAAAAACACCACAAAAAAAAAAAAACATTTATGTCCTTCATATTATACTATTCTAAACTTTCTTTCATCATTTCTGATTTTGGCATGAGAATACCTGTTATATTCTATTTGTTTCTAATACTAATTCAACATGAAATGTTGAGATATTATTAAGTGATTTCCATGAGAACTTTGAAATGCAATTTCATAACTGGTATATGAAGTGTTGAGAGAATTATTTACCTTAAGATAAGTAAATATAAAACTGAATTATATAATTAAGTAACTTTTTATGTATTAAATTCCAGCAGAGCCAAGGGTCAGTCCATAGATTCTGTGGCACTGAAACTTTTCCAGTCCCTGAATTTTATTCTTACGAACACACTGCCATTGTGACTTTCAAATCAGATGAATATATGATTAACAATGGAGTCAGATTTTCCTATCAAGCTACAGGTAAGCCTGAAGAAATCTCCCAAAAAAATCTATCTACTATTCTCTTTGTTTATTTCATACATTGAAAAGCAATACAGAGATCTGAAATCCTTACATGTTTCTTTCTGGTTTTCTGTCTCAAGGTTGTAGCAGAGAGTATAATCAGACATTTGGTTACCTGAAGAGCCCTGGCTGGCCTGGTCCTCACCCCAATAATATGGATTGTTCTATCATTCTTCGAGCTCCTCCAAATCATACAATATCTCTCTTTTTCCATGCTTTCAGTTTGGAAGACAGCATCCAGTGTTCACATGATTTCCTAGAGGTATCATGCAAGTATACATATTTTGTGAGCCTGTGTAAAAATCTGCTGAATTCAAAGGATATTAATAAGTTTGGATCAAGTTTGGATCAAGTCTGAGTTGAACTGACTGAATTAGGGAGTAATTTATTGCTACAATTTTATGGTGAAACCTACTTAGATGTCATTGTAAGAGGTTAAACAATACATCCTAGTAAGTCCAAACCCAGTGAATAAGTAGTTTCATTATCAGCTAACTCTTCTTTACCTAGCTCTTGTTGAGGTTACCCAGTTAACAGAGTCATCTGGAATAGTTTGTGTTTGATATTAACATCCATGCATGAACAGAAAGCCATAAACCTGAGTGGGTTTGTTACAGCAGTAGATTCCATCTGCTTGATGTTTTTCTTAAGAAAGATTTCTTCCTAAAAAAGCAATTTAAAAAAAACCCCCAAACAAACCAGAAACCAACAAACTCTAGTGACAACTGTAAGATACTTGCAAAAGTACTTAGTGTCAATGAAAAGGGTATCCTCCTTCTACACAATCGTCACTCTAGCACACACCCTGTTCCCTGGTCAGATGACAAAAGTCACATGTCTGTGGCAAAATCATTATTTAGCTCTCCTTTCATATTCTCTTTACTGTCCCAAGAAATGGATCTAAGCACCAGCATTATTGGAGTACAGAAAAAAAAATCAGATTAAATCTGAGTTATGTAATATGATCTATGTCTTAATGTGACTGGGGAAGAGTGGTCTGCAGGGTAAAGAATTTATCTTTTCCTCTGGAATATTAACATTTCTTATGAAAAGCAAAACATGGGCTTGAATTGCATAAGAACATCTTAGCTACTAGTCAAGTATTTTTTTTTCAGTCAGAGATACACCATATTATAGCATTTAGCTGCCTGTTTCTGATGATACTTTTTCTGTGCAATTAGTTATAAAACTCAGACAGACCAGTTAATGGTCTCTTTTTCCTTCTACATAAGAATATGTGGTAGGAAAAAACCCTAGTATTAAAATGACAGCTATAGTTTGCATGCAAGTCACTACTTAGTTTGTACTGTGTTTGTATCTGTGAATAATTGTGCTGGTGTATAACTTGCAGAGGAATTTAATGTTGACAGTATTTTTTGTGTCCTCTGAAGGTCAGAAATGGGAGTGATGTGCAATCACCACTACTTGGCAGGTTCTGTGGAAACACTGTGCCCAGTCCCATCTTCCCCCAAAACCATGTTGTCTACCTTCGTTTCAAGAGCGATTTTTCAGGGGCTCATGATGGATATGAAATTACTTGGACTTCATCACCAAGTGGTAAGGCTGTAGCTACAAAATAATGCTACACAGAAGGAAAATGCAGCAATGTGGAATTCAGCTCTTTTTGGACATGCCTCATCAGTACTTTAGACCTTCCCTAGCACCCACAGTCCACTCTACTCAGTCACTGGAGAGAGGTAGTTGCTCCTCAAGACCAGTGGGGCAAGATTCATTTTATGAGATGGAAGCAATTCCCTCTCTCTAATATAGACTTTAGAAACCTCAGATGATACAGTCCACTTAAGATGAAGACCTCCTTCTTTTTCTGAGAGGCTGGAAAACAGCAGGAACATCTACCTTGGGATCCACAGAGTGGTGGTGGTAGTGACTCAGCTTGCTCCAATAGTCCACTTGTTGTGATATGCTCTGGAAGCTAGGCACAGCTAAGCCTGAAGAGGACAGGAAGTGCCCCAAGACAATAAACTACCTGTAATGCTGTGTAGTGACTGTACCATGGACGCATTAATGAACGGCTTATGAAATGGCAGTGAACAGCTGGGTAATAGTTTCTTCATGACATTGAGTTTCTGGAGGTAGAAAAGCTCGTGACCAGATGAGAAGCACTGCAGAATAACCATACAGCACTTAGTAACCCAGGGATGGAAAGGCAGATTAAGCTCAGTGTAGGAAAGTGTCAATAAAGAATGTGGTCAAAAAAAGACAATCCTAACTTTTCTTACAAAAATATGGGCACTGAGTTGACTTTTAGTACTCAACAAGATCTTAGGAGTAAAATAGTTTCATGAAAACAGAAGTTCACTAAGAGTCAAATAGACTGGCATAATGATATAAATTGTTGGGAAAGGAAGAGAGAAGAAATAGACAGCCGCTATAAAAATCCATAGAACACACAAAAATTGAATGATGTTCACAGTTCTGGTCTCTTCCCCTTATAAAAAATCACGCTTAACAAAGGGGTCAAGATTAAAAAGGCTTTTGTATGAGGTATGCTGAGACGTTTTAATCTGGTTAAGAAACTATTGAAGTCTATAAAATTGATCATAAATAGTGATCAACTGTTCATTTACTTTTCCCATAGAAGAGCTAGCAGCCATCATATAAAGCCAGGAGCTCGTAGGTTCAAAACAAACTAAAAAAACCAGTGTTTGACACAGTATGCAGTTAAACTGTGGAGCTCCTTCCCACAGCATGCTACAAATTTACATGGATTCAAGGGCTACCCATACAAGTTAATGGAAGACATCTGATAAACATTATTAAATAGATGCCATCTCCAGGAGCAGTAAGCTGAAAATTCTTGGAGACTGTGAGGGTAATCTGGGGCATGACCTGCATGTTCTTACTCTATAAACTTGCATTTTTCCCAGGTCATCTGCTTCTGCCCACTGTTGAAGATTTAATTTTGGTATATATGGACTTTGATTTACTTAATCAAACACACTAATTTCTCTGAGCTGTTCTCTATATTTTTCTATCCAATGAGGATTCACTACTTTTCACGCCAAAAAACAGTCACAGCAAATTCATCTCCAGTTGAGTAGCTGGGAACTGAAGTGACTAAGGCACAGACTTAAAATTTCAGTTCCCATTTCAAAGAATTTGGGGTGGGGGGAGGGGGTGTTTAATATTCAGTGATGGTCTAATGCCCATTGCATACTCTAGAGCCTCTGTTTGATCTCTTACTTATTAGTGTTCTTAGCCACATTAGTTGTCGCAGCTCAGTCTCTCTGTTTTTCAGTGCTACTACTAATACTGTACTAATCTACATCAATGTATTATCTTGTGAAACGAAGTCTTCTAGGCCAATTAACAGTGTCTGCTTCCAGGATGCGGCGGAACATTATACGGCCCCACTGGCTCATTTGCCAGTCCCGGCTACCCAGCGACTTACCACAACAACACCGACTGCGAGTGGGCCATTACTGCACCCCAGGGACGAATTGTCATTGTGAACTTTGATTTCATCAGCATCGATGACCCAGGGGATTGCAGCAGCAACTATCTGATCCTCTACAACGGGCCAGATGCCAGCCATCCCCCCGCTGGGCCCTACTGTGGCACGGTATGTATTTCCTTCCCTCTGTGACCCCAGAAGTGGTTAAAAGGAATTTTTACTGTTTCATGTACAAGACCATTTCCCTAATTCTGACTTGAATTCCACATATATGAGTGGCAGTGAAGGCATAAGGCATGTGTGGCACCTTAGAAGCCTTCCAACTCAGACCGTACAGTGACACCTAGTGGGAGGCATCAAGCGAGTTGGCTCCGTACTTCGTTGTATTTGTAATTTAAATACTTGCAATACCATGAGGGAGAAATGCAGCAGCAGTAACTAGAACAGACCTGAGATCACTGTCAATCTATGGTCCAGTTTGTGCCTTAGTTTTAACTCTCTGTCTCTTCCAAAGGATCTTGATGTTTTATAAAGCTTTTCATTTTTCTTGTCTTTCGTTTTAGGATACAAACATTGCTCCGTTTACTGCTACATCTCACCGAGTCTATATAAAATTTCATGCTGAATATGTGACTTTACCATCAGGATTCCAGTTAAGCTGGACGAGCTAAAACACTCTTTATGAGAAATATATTACCATTCCTTGCTATACTGAAGAGACTTTAGATTATAAAGGAGGTTTGAAGTCCAGTGATGATAACTGCAGCTGAAGTAAGGCCTTTTAAAAGTTACTGTAAACGTAGCTGTTATGAATTTGGAATTCTGTCAAAAAAACCCTTGATCTCCCATTGTACTGAAAATAAACTATTACCTACCCAACTGGGAAAAGGAGCTTTTGCAACATATTTTTTATATTCTTCTACATAATTTCAAAGTTTCACAATTAATGCCATAAAAAGTGAATTACCCAGGATAAAACTTACACATGAAGTTAATAAGAGGACATAAGACATGAAGCTGTCCTAATTAGTTCTCTAGAGTTATGTGGTTTTGTCCCAGGCATCTCTGAAAACATCAGCTTAAATTTTATTCAAATTAGATCAACTCAGAAATTGCTAAAAAATGGTCCCTGTCCTACAACCACGTACACAGATAACTGTGCTGAAGAACTGTCAGTAATACCGTGCATTGGGTATAAGAACCCAGCTGAATCAGTACTTGAGCATTCACTGAAGTTTAACACAGCAAGGACATAATATGGTTCTAAATCTTAACCCCATTAAGAAGTAATGTCAGGATCAGAGCCCTGTGTTCAATATATACAGATACCTGTGGTTATACTTATTGAATTATATTTTCAAGCTTCAAAGTCTATTTTACAACTGAATACAAAATACTTCTGAGACTTTTAGAAACAATGTCACTCTTCTCGTCAACTTGTAGGCAACTTCCTAGACATTTATGAAACAGATACAACTTCTGAATAGGGCAGACATAAAAATATCAATTGACCTTTGACTACAATTAGTTTTTCCCTTCCCCAGGCTAACACACATCATATATAAAAGATGTTGTTGACAGGGCACACAGAGGACACTGATTCCCACCATGGAACATTTTTTGTCACAATCCAGAACAAATGACCAATTCATTTCCTGAATGTCAGCTGTGATAGGCAAGAGAAATTTGGCCCACAGCAAAGGAATGTGGGCCTTATCAGAACTCTCATTTCACACCTATTACAAGGAGTTACTCCCAGTGAAAAAAAATCCTTAATTTGATCATCCCAGTAATTAATTATAAAATTATATTGAAGTGTAAGTGGCAGTTTTAACAAAATCTAGGAACCCTTTAAAGGTTTTCCAGTGAATACCAAAGAAGCCATCATTCCACAAACAATACAAAACTATTACAGCTGAGCAAGCAGATATTCTGGTTAAGATAAAATGTAGGAAAAACAAAGCAGACAAAAAGGACAAGCTATAAAATACAACTCAAAATCCTCTGGTGCTAAGTTAGAAAAAGAGGAACCTGTGAAGTCCCACTGGCCAACAGAAGGAGATGTAAGCCAGCATTTTATAACTGTCAAAGGACTAAGAAAAACTGAGCCTATGCACAGGTGATACTCCTGCTAACATGCCTAAGTATAACATGGAAAAAGCAGAAATATCTGTATTTGGATGAAATTGGGAGGCATCTATGTCCTACTGAGTTGCTAGCAAAACAGAAAGGTCTTCTAATAAGAGAAGACATAAAAGACCACACAATCAAATGAAATATTTTCAGATTAGTAGTCAGAAAACTTTTGTTGAGATTCCTCTCAAACTGATGTTGTACTTGCAGTCAAAGGATGATGCAATCTTTGTACATAGTGTTTATTAAAACTGCCTACAGGGGATAGCATGCAGTAAAGAAACATCTGAACTGTCTAGAGATAAAGCCACTAAATAAATTCTAAAGACAGCCATGTGCAAGAAACTCCATTTACAATCAAGCATGGATTGAGTGGTTTGCCTGCTGAGATAAGGACTGTATTTGTCCCCTGTGAAACGCGGCATCACAGGCTTTATGAATGTCCCTTGTGGCTCTGACTTTCCTCTGAATCACCATGGATTCAGTGCAGTTGGTGCACCAAATCTGCAATTGGCAGAGAATCCCCTCAAGATCTGGATCCTGTCACTTGCTGCTGGGTGGCTGGATGTGGAAGCGTCAGATTTTAGGCAAGAATCAGCTTGGCAAGAATGTTGTAATTTTCTGCATTTCACCAGCCCGGAGCACAGCTCAACTGGAAGCCACATGCGAAAGGGAAGGATGTGTCCCTCCAAAGAGCTCCCTGCCACTGCAGGCAGTGTTCTGTGGTACGTTCATTGCTCCTGTTAAAAGCGGATCAGCCCTGCCAGAAATGAGTTCTCAGGTAAAACCCTGGCCTTTTCGCGGATGTGACAGAGCATAAAGTGACAAATAGAAAACTGTACGTGGTTTTAATGAATGAAGTTCATTAGTGGCTTTTCAAGCCTGGTGTCAGCGCTACCTCAAGCAGTTTAAGGACACCAAGTTGCCTGAGGACACGGCAGTCCCCGATCTCACCACACTGCGGCTGGTCTCGAGCTGATTTAGGGACTGGTATGGAGACGTGCTCTGGGCACCTTCGCGTGCCTCAGGCCATTCTGGGAACACAGCCTTTGGCCTTAATATCTCGAGGGGAACTCCAGTTAAACTGGTGAGTTTGCTGAAATCTATACTTCAGAAAGACTGATTTCACAAAGAGAAAAAGCATGTTTCACTTTAAAGCAATTAAATGCTTTTTGACATTTTTTTATATGATAAATATTTGCTGTTGGCAAGATCTGTCACATCATCAAATTTTGTAAAATCATTGAAATTCTGCAGAAGAAAAGACTAAAGAGCACTATGAATGGGAGGAAGAGACATTTTTAATGTTATTTTTTTTTTAACCTAACAATAACTAACCAATGCTTGGTGCATTTTTAAATGTTAGAAATACTCAATACCTATGCATTATTTAATTGACAAATGAGTAAAATGCATGAGGTTATTTAGAGAAATAAAAAGGTCTAGCAGAGAATTTGTGCTCATGAAGACTGTTGAATGAAGCTGCTGGTACAAGGTTCAATTGATCTAGCCCAACTGACTCTCGCCAAAAATAGTCAAAGTCTAAAATTGGAGTAAATTATCAAACCTATTCTTTAAAAAAACAAAGGAACAGAGGAACAAAGAAACAAAGTAAACCACTGCTGTCCTCCAGCATTTCATATGAGGAGCCACAACAAAAATACCAACTGCAGAAGTATTAAAGTGGAGATCCTTAAAGGAGAGAGCGGCTTTTAAGCCATGTTTCTGTCTTGGAAGGTAAGAAGTAATTAAAAAAAATTGCTTTAAAATGAACGCACAGCACACACAAACAAGCAGAACTAAACAGATAATCTGGAAATAATTATTTCATGAAACTTCTATGTGCTTTTTGCAGCGTACAATTCAAAAGACAAAATCTGTATTTAATAAGAAATATAGCTTCATCTCACAACACTGCCATGAAAGCCTTTGCTTTTATGTCTGTGCACATTGGTGTTTTCTAATGTCATTGTTGTGAATGCTGCATGTCTATATTGTAATACCTGCATGACTATAACCTCCCTCTGTCCATGACAAAGTACAGATAATGAATGTGCAGGTTTTCACTTTCTAGAGCCTGCATGGTTTTATTTTACATGTAAATCTTCTTCTGCATGTTACTATAGATGTTTATTTTTATAGAAAAGTAATTTTATGAAGCAGTTACATATGAATGGTAAGCCCTCTGAAGACTAGGATTTGAAGAATAAGCACTAAAATGTCTGTAACAATGTTTTTAATTGCCCTTCCTATGAGGAAGGACTGCTCTTTATAAATGAGAAGTAATAGCGCAATGAGATGTTCTTTGGGTTATAGTTACTTGAAGTAAAGGAGACAGAATATATACAGCTAAAATGCTAGAAAAATCATGATGCTGGTCAATTTAAAACATTAGCTAAATTTAGTTAAATTTTGATTGAAAAACAGTTTTCAATTGGTTCATTAAGCAAAGGAGGAGGTATCTCAGTTTCCCATAGTAACACAGGGTATGTGTCCTAGGCACCAGAATTAACGTATTCGGTGTAATTATTTTTTGACAACTGCTGAACAAAAACTGCAGAATTATTCTGCAGTCTTAATTAAAACGAAATGCGACAAAAATTCATGAGATTGACTATATTGTTCCTAATACAAAACAACTGCAGCAATACAGACTGTTAACAAGTAAATGTTTAAAATGCTTATTAAATGATAATAAAAATAGAGGCCAAATTCCAGGAGTTTGCTTTTATAAGACAATAATTGGAAAAATAAATATTGCCAGTTATCACACTTAGTGAGTGTAATGTTGATGGATACATTTATAGTGGCAGTGCCCAGCACTACACAACTGGTTTTGCAGGGACGTGTTGCTGTTGCATGGTTTTGATGACACGCTGTCCCTGCATTAATGTTGCCCATTATCGCAGCTTTTCTTGGAGGGGGAAAGCAGCGATAAAAATAGAATAACAATGCAAAACATCATTTCCTTGGTTAGTAGAAGTACCTAGGCCAGCAAAAGCAAGGGAGGCATCAGAGCTGCTCCTCCCCTTGCTGATCCCCAGCACAGTGAGAGGAGGCAGCAGGAGGCAGGTCCAGCTATCACTGCCCAGGCAGAGCAGGCTGGGGCACAACTGCAGGGGCAACTTCTCCCTGCTCTGAGCACCACAGGGAAAACTGCAGCTCTGCCACACAGTCATGGCCATCCATCGACCTCATAGTCACCTACTTCAGCCTGCAATCCTAAGGACAGAAGGCATATGCCAGTCTCTGCAAAGAACTCGGGCATCTGCTCTACTAACATTGAAGCCAAGTGATGGGTTTAGAACAGATCTGACAGATAGCAAAGATATTTTATAGTTGTTTCGTAAGCAAAAAATCAGTAGCTGGAAGGTACAGCAAGACCTACATTGGAAAAGCCTCTACTGTGAGCTCTAGCACTGTACATGTGGGGAGGGCTCTACTGGCCAGTCCCTAGGCACAGGCTGGCCAGCCTCTAGTGGGGGTATAGAGGGAGCTAAGGATATCTGGGGCCAAAGGGGTTTTGGAATGACTGCAGGTACTGGGAAGAGGTGGGGGGGGATAAGAGAGGGGAGACTGGGTGACTGCAGTGACACAGACCCTCTGCAAGAAATGACTCTTCGTGTCTGCTGAAGGGACAATCTGAAAAATCAGTTTTCATGATAAAGGACCTTTGGACGGTGTGGCTTGTGTACCTTCCTTCCCACTCCTTCTCAGGCAATGGGTACTCAGTGCTCCATGAGGCACCGGGAAACTTTAAAAGGAAGGCTTGACAGCAACTCCCCTTTGCCAAATCCAATGCAGACCTGACTGAGGTATGCATTCGTGCTCAAACAAAAGGTTTGCTCAAGTAGGACTCAGAGAAGGTCTCATAGAAGGTGTGAATAATAGATGAACTCTTCACACAACAACAGGATAATGAAATTAGGTAGACGGCAAAAAACCCCCACAATCCTGACGAAAGGGTGCAATGACAATATATTATGTAGGGAGTAATTAAATACTTCTACAGTTGGGGTGGAATGGGGATATCTAGGCCACAGGCAATGTATTGATCACTGCATAAATGGGGCAGAGAGAAGCCAGGTGAGCTTCGCATTAGCCATGAAGACTGTTTTTTGGGTGTCTTGTTAGAGTCACATGTGCTGTTAGCTGGAATTAGGAAGCAAGACCATACTTCTAGCCAATTAATCTGCCTGGGCCTTTGCTACTAAATGACACCTGCAATCATTTGCCATAAAATAAGAACAGCAGACATGTTAGCACTTAGGTCTTTGGGACAACTGACTGGTAGCAGTCAAGGGATTTTTCTTAGACAGGAAAGGGATCCAGATTCATGTTTCTGCAGACAAAAAAAGAACTGTACATCACTGTCCTGTACATCTGAGTGACAGCAGGTTCTGCTGAGAAATCCAGCTACAAGGAAGTTCTTCCAGCTGTATCTTGTAAGAAAGACCTGAAAGCAGACAATAACTTCAGGAAGTGCTCAAGGTAGGAAACTCCAATCAGGAATAAACATGCTACAGTTCTGCAGTCTGGTATTAAATCCTTACATTTATAAAAAAGGAAAAGTTAAAGTTGTGCCTCCAGCTGGCTTAAGCAATGTTCATCATCTTGTTTTCTGTGGATACCATTTTTAGGCTACTAAGTAACACCATGGAGTGCATATGCCAAGTTCAAAGCTGTGGTTCTCAATGGGTAGCCGGCCTGAGGTAATTTTATAGATTTAGTCATTAATTGCTCTGAGCTTCCATATCTGTTGAATGACAGTTAAGTATGAGCTTCTTAACTTCTATGGAAGACGTTACATGCATAAGTACATTCTGGGCAGTAAGGCTGTAGTTCCAACGCCAAGGCCAGTTACAAGTGCTCAGAACATGGACCCAGCCTTGTGACTGGTTTTGCTACTAGAGCCGACTAGAAAATCCACGAAGGCACCTGAATAAATGGAAGCCGCTGGTTATATGCACCGGGGTTTATTTTGTTGTGGTTTATTTTGGCGGTCATGTGTTTTCTGTCCGGCAGCCTTTCCAAATCCCGGAGGGCTCCGGCAGTCCCGGCCGGACGCCCCTGAGCCGTGCCGGGTCCGTGAGGCGCCGCTCGCGCCCCCGCGTCTTCATAAGGGCGGGGCTGCGCTGCGCCTGCGCNTGTCCTCCTCCCGGGCCGGGAGAGCGGCCACCTTCCCGAGCGGTGCTCCGCTGGCCTGGGGCGGGCGCGGCGGGACGGGCCGGGGCCCCTGGGCGGCGCCGGACAGGGGGGGTCGCTGCCCTCGGACCCCTCGGGGGCTGGGCCGTCCCTTTAGAGCCCTCGGCGGGTTTCCCCCGGCTCACGGTGTCCGTTTCTGCCCCGCCTAGACCATGTCCAAGTCCCTGAAGAAGATCGTGGAGGAGAGCAGGGAGAAGAGCCAGCCCGAGGTGGACATGTGCGACCGCGGCATCTCCAGCATGCTGGACGTGCCCGGCCTCTGTAGGTACCGGCGGCGGGCGGGCACAGCGCGGAAACTTCCTTATTTGTCCCGGGCGAGCCGGGGCCGGGCCTGGGCGCGGGGTGTCCGAGCCGCCCGCCCACCTCCGGCCGCTGCCCCGGCCCTGCTGCGATGGTGCGGCCGCCCGGGACTCTTCGGTGCGGGGCTGGCCCTTGGGCATGGGGGCTTGGGCAGAGAGCCGTGGGCTGGGCGAAACGCCCCGCGTCAGGCTGCCGGCAGCACGGCAAGGAGCCGCGCGTGTGTCCCGGGGAGCCCCGCGCCGGGGCTCAGCGTTCCCTGTCGCACTGGTAGCATTCTGGCACTTGACTGATGGGTAGACTTCCCCTCTTCTCCGTCCTGCTACCGAAACAAAAACGCCAGCCAAGTAGCATCTCCACTGGTTTTTGAAAGGGATAGGGTGACATCAGCCTGCAACTACGCGTGGCTGGTCTCTGAAGGAGAGGGCAGTAATACTGTATCACAGATACGGCAACATCATGCTTTGGATGTTATACGATTGCACATGCTTCCTGAACCATGGCAGGGTGCTGCTGTTGGTATGGTACATTTGCTGTAGTTAGTTTACAGTAAATACAGCATACCAGTAACAACATGCTGTTACAGTTCTGGAGAAGACATAAATGAAGAGCAAGTCAGGTATCTTTGCCTTGCTAAAATGCACATGATGTTATGGCACAGCCAGTACTCAGGAAGTTAAAGTTGTGACTGTCAGTAGCGTGCCACAGGCTGAAATTTTTCTGAATGCATGATGCAACGAGGGAAAATAAGCAAAATCTCGGCCAACCAAAGTACTTAAAACTCTTGACTGTATCCTGGTTTGGCTCTTGACTATGTTAAACTTGGTAGCAGCCAGGAGCAAACGTACATAACTCTTTTTACAAGATAGGTATGTGCTCAGAGAAAGGTATGGCTCACTACCAATGCACCATTTTCTACCACTATCTACACATCAAGGTGTCTTCAATTGCATCAATTAAAGATGAAGTCTTAAGTACAGTTTTACAGAACTAGGTTCTGTACTGAAGTCTTCATACTGTACTTACTCTTTTCCTGCTTCTGGGTGGTGCATGGAACTTTGGAAAGATGGTGTTGTAAGGACCATATATGTGAACTCACATTAAATAGTCACTGCATTTCTATTGGATGAGCAGTTATTTTAGACAAAGTAGTGTTTAGCTCACATTAATTACAGGTCAATTTTCAGAACTATATTTAGATCTGTCAGGTATATGGGGCAGCAATGGAGTACTGTTCCTGTTGTTAAGTAGACTTAGTGCCTTCTATCAGCACTGGACACATAATTAATTAACCAGCTTTGATCTTTTGAGCATGGAAAAAGGATAATGTCAAAGCACCTTGATAATCCTAAAAACCAGCTTTTCTTGTACAAAAACTCTCTGGAGTTTGTTGTTCAGGCAGGGCCACGGACCACAGGATGGGACACTGTGGTCCCCAGATGCGCCCTGATACCAGATTGCTAATTAAGCATGTGAAATGTCTAGCGGGGAGCTCCCTACATGGAGCACAGACCTGTGGTACCCTAGTTAGACTGCATCAGAGGGGTCTCTGTGCCAATACTCTTGGTGCATGTCGTGTGACTTGGTCTAGCATGGGGATTTGGGGCCTTCTTCAATTTGACATGAAAGTTAGGGAAGGGGGTAATGATGGCTGATTTCTGTTAAATTAATTCTGTTAAATTTCTGTTTAATTAATTCTGTTAAAATTCTGTTAAATTGCTTTTTCAGTTATTGTGTTCACTGACAGAGAACACGTAAGTCGTGGGTTTTGGTTTGGGATTTTTTTTACCATGAAAGTATTTGCCTTCTGGAGAAGGAATACGTTCTGCCAAATAACAAGTAATGAATAGGTATTACTTCTGAATTTTTGGTAGTGGTTTGAGGAAGTGATAAACTTGTTTTCAAACCCCTGCCATCTGACTCCAAATGGATGGTCTTTTCTAATGTAGATTGGATGTTTGGGTTTTCTCTGGCTCTCAGAACTGGCATGTAAGCTGAAGGAGACTGACCTGGTACCTTTCCTTTTCCGTGTGTATCATACCTTTCCAGGGCAGTGTTAAAGCTTGCCTTTTCAGGTTTTTTTTTTTTTTTTCCCTTTCATGAAGTAAAGATCTCTGTTAAAAGCAATCATCATTATTCATGCCCAGTGACTCTTCTTGCACAGGGTTTCGTCTCTAAGGAGGGCCACCAGTATGTGTTGAGAGTTAAGGTAAGTTTAGATGATGATTGTAGAGAACATTTTGGCTATTTGAGTTTCAAGGACTTTGTAGGTTGGAAGATACGCCTGAGTTACTGTGTTCAATAGTCCCTGATCAGGATTTTGTCTCTTGTAATTATTTAGTGGTTGTGAATGCCCCTACCAGAGGTGCCAAATATCCCTTAAATTTAACCTGCTCCCTATAGTCCTTACTCTTCAAGGAAAGGACCAAGCCTTGTCTCACTGCACATTTGAGTACTTACTGCAGAGTGGCTAGTGAGCTTTTATTTAAGCTTTCTTAATTCACTTAAGAATTAGGCACTTATTCACTTAGGCACGAGGATTTGGAAGAAGTATACTATGTAACATCTGTTCAGTGGGCAAATCAATCCTTTTCCTTTGGTGTAGCCCTGGTCTTGTCATGTGTGTTTAGAAAAAAAAAAACCAGCAAAAAATGTAATTGATAGGGAAAACCAGTGTTACGTGGGAACAAAGGGGAATATATGCCCTGTCTTGGATACAATTCTCTGCTGGCTTCTCTTTTCAGTCTAGTGAATGTCTTGCTGCAGTACAGGGCAGTCACTCTGATTTTCTTTTGCATTGACTTCCACCTTCTGTAGCAGCTGTGAGAGAGACAAAACAGACAAAACTTGTCTCTGTCAAATGCCACTGTCTCTTTCCAATTAAGGATTAAATACTTCTATCTGGAAGGAGATTGACAAGTTAGCTTAGACCTGGAAGCTCGTCAACCTTTACGTCTCTTCCCACTTTCATGTTTCGCAAAGAAAGAGTGTGGTTACCAGCTTATTTACAAGGTGGCATTCAGATTCACAAAGAAAAGTTAAGTAGTCCCTGAAGCACTTCTAAATCCAGGAGTTCATTAATGTCATTAGAAGTAGAGTTCTATTTTTGGAATATTCCTTGAATCCAGGCACTTCCATGTTTTCTTCTAATGACTTAAATTACAAACAAGAATTGTGTTACAGACCTTGAAAGAATCTGAAATATTGATGCTTTCAGAACTGTAATATGGGAACTCTTTTTCAGAAATGTCGTGTAGAAAAGAGATTTAAGACAAAAAAAACCCCCTTGATCTAAGTGTTCTGTTCTTTAGCTTGTCATGCAAAGACTGTGTGAAACAATTTTGAGTGTGAAAGACTTTTCTTATTATTCCAGCATATGATAAAACAAAAGTTACACCATTTGTGTGCACATCTATACTATAGTTGTGCATCCTCTGTACATATATAGTGTTAAAAAATGTCTTGCCCTGTGGAAGTGTTCTGTTGCGTTGGTTTGGGTTTTTTGCCATCATATTGTAGGATAAATCGATGACATTTGTTTATAAAGCACCCACTATGGACAGGTAATGGTAGAGAGCATTAGTAGACATCCTGTAGGCTGAACAAGCAGGTTCAGCAGGTAGGGAATGATGTGCCCTTTCCCTAGCATATCAAAGGATAGGGGGGATTTATCGGTGGGTGTTGCGGCACGTTTTTCTGCGGTGGCGTAGCAATCCGCAACCTTCCCCGAGAGCACGGCCCTGCAGCCTGGANACAGGGAGCAATGGGAGAGCGGGGAAGGGAGAACAATCTGGAGGAGGAGGCATATAGGGTAGAAAAGGGGAGGAGAGACACAAAACCAATAGCAGTAACGAAAGGTGAATATATAATGATGAAAGGGCAAAGGATCCTGGGAGGAGCCAATCCGCTCACCTAATAGAAGATCTCCTGGCTGCTGCCTTTCAGGAGGAGATTGAGGATTTTGCTCTTTGGCCTTACAGGCCACCAGTTGGCCCACAGGCCACCACACAGGTCCCCACAGGCAGGACTTAGAACAGCCATCAACAACTATGGGATTGTTCTTAGAGTATGGACCAGTCTCATTTACGTGTCTTTTAAGCAACTGATATGGAGAAGCTAAGAATGAAGGAATTACTTTGCCCAAATAACTTGCGACATCTGCTCTGTTGTCAGGGAAGGAATATTGGATGCAATCCTATTTGTGTGTTAATTGGCTCTCGTTATCATTCCATCTGTAAGCTATTCATGTTTTGCATAAAGTACATACTTGTGTGGTAGGAATTAACATGACTAGAATTATTTATCAGAAAGTTAGTGTTGATAAAATTGTTCATTCCTAAAATAACCAAGGGACAGAAGATGGAGAGGCAGGCTACTTGTAACAATACTGTAATGCTCATCCTGCATTAACTTTCTCCAGTAGGACAGGCAGTGTCTTATCTTGGCTCAGCAAAGTCACTGGGGTCTTCCTGTTTTGTGGGTGTGGGTTGTTTTTTTTTTCTAACTTATTTTACTTTGGCCACAGGCGTTTGTCAGGGTTGGGTTTTTTTTGGGTTTTTTTTTTTTTTTTTGGTGGGGAGGGTTTTTATTTGTTTTATTTTTTCCTTAATAATTAGGTTGACTATTGTCCTCCAGGTATTTTATGTAAAGCTAACTTCTAGTGCATGGCAGCAGTATATGAAGAGATTTGATATTAGGGCCAAAGTGCAAGAACCTAAATATTCTTCCCTTGCCTCACTCTGTGTTGAAGTAATAGTGGGACTGGGACCATAATGAGAATTTGTGATTACTGCGCAAGTAAATTGCTCTGGCAATAGGTATTATCCTGACCCTCAGACTTCTGTGTGAATATCTGGTGCATTCATGAAATCACAGTAACTTATTGCCTGTATGCTAATGACTATAATGTTACCAAGGCAGTGTCCAGAAGCTCCTCCAATTGCACCTTAGAGAGGTTATAGCAATTCCCCCTGGGAATCTCAGTGCCCTTTCATTCTTGGGAGACTGGTACTTGGGCTGAGTCATCTGATCTGTTGTATATTATGCTTACCTGGACTGTGTACATCCAAATCAAAATTGCCCCACCAGGCCCCCTTTAGCCTTCTAGATGTTACTTGGGGATGTTAATCAGTTAAGACAGATACCTTCTTTGTCAGACTTGACAGTTTAGTTGTCCTACAGAATGACTTTATGTATAGGATGAGGTAAATCTCAGTCAGATGTTCCCACAACAGAGTCCTTTTCACAGGAGTAGGCATGTGGCAGCGTACTGGAAAACACGTCATTTCCAGGGGCTGGTTGTTTGACACAGGTCATTTAATGTGAGTGAGCCAATTCCCCTCTGTGTAAGGAGTGAGCAAGTACTGCTCTCTTATCGTTGCTCCCTTTCTTAAAATGCTTCTAAATGTGTCTCTGAACTGGTAGTAGCTTTGGACCTTTCAAGACTGAAGAATCTCTTTGTCTTGATAGGTCTAAAATGCTGCTGGAAGTAGTCCAGAGCACAGACACCTAGACCTTTGCTCTCTTCAAAATAGTATTGGAGTGTAGCCTTTCTTGCTCCTTTGGGGGATGTCAGCCTGCTGTTGCTGGTCAAAGATGCCATGGGATATTTGTCATGCATCAGGATTGACTGAGATAGTTGAGTCTCAGGCAAGGTGTCTAGGCTTCAGTCTAATTTGGACAGTAAAATACAGATTGAAATGTCTTTGGTCTAGGGATTTTGGACTTGAAATTTTTGATGGGGACGTTGTTCTGTTCTGTATTAGATGTGAGAGAAGAAACCTTTCTGAAAGTAGTCTTGGTTGAAGAATACAGTAATGGGACAAAAAAGGAGAGGGAGTAGTGAGAATAATGCTTCTAACCTTGTGTTGCTAAAGGCCAGTGGTGCGCATGGCTTGATGGTGTAGTCAGAAGGCTTACCTTTAAATATGCACAGAACATTATGGTATTTAAATTCATCAGGAGTTCAATGCTCAGAAGACAAAAATCTGCAGCCCCAAAGCTTCATTGCCCTTGAATAAGCATCCATGCTTCCTTTGTGCAGAAATGATGACATTGTGGCAGGAGAGGTTCACCGTGTGCAAACACTTGGATTAGATCAGGGTCTGCCTCTGTTCTCTATTAGTAAAATACTTCATTTTCTGAGCTCAGTTTGTAACTGATCCAGAGCAGGTACTTGCATGTGTGCTGCTGTGTAGCATGTACTGCAGTTCGATGGCTTGATGCTTCTGTGGTTCAAGCAAGTTGCATGCAAGTGGTGTCTCCTTAGAAGAGGCTGGCTTTCTGCAGGAATTAAATATTATTTGGCATGCTTTTCTTTTAAATATTGAATTGCATCTTGAGCACAGAAACAAAATCCTAAACACTTCTTTTAGTCTATGTGAGTTGTCATTTTGATTTTTATGCTTTCACAGTGAATCGGGGAAGATCTTACCATTTCTTATGAAAAGAGTTTGGGGTTTTTTTGATACCTTGGATATGTCTAGCCTTAGTTTTAACAAATAATCACAGAAGTAGTATCTTCTTCATAGAAGAAATGATTAATGGGCAGAAAAGAGTCAAGAAAGTCCAATCATGTTGGTGGATGTATGAACTAAACTTGTGCTTTCCTCATGTAGTTTCTCAGGTCATTCTAGCTGCTTTTATTAAAAGGCGTGTGGTGGGGATGGTTTTACTGTAATGAAAATCATTATGCACTCCAACAAAATAAAAAATAGATCATCTGAATTTTGGATTCTCTGAAACTGGCAAAGCTCTATGCAAAACTAGAATGAGCTAGTCAAGGCCACAGAAGCGTGGTGGCATCTTCAGTCTTTGTTCTGCTCTAATAAACCAAAAAAGCATCAATCTTGAAGGAGAAAAGGAAATAGTGCAGAAGTTCTCTTAGAACACACTCTGTACCTGAGTGCCCAATTTGACTTCCCACTGGCTGCACCCGCGGTTCAGCATGGGTGTTGCAGACCTTTACTAGGCAGAAGCGATGCAGGGGTCCAGTTGTCATTGTGTCTGTGGCATGATGTTGACTCTTTTAGTATGGAGGTGAGGTGGTGTTAGTTGGTCTTGCTCTGCCACTTCAGTTTAACTTCTCTGCTTTAAAAGCAAAGTGAAATGGAAGCAACTTTGTACAGTATCAAAAACAATAACGATTTTTTTTCTTTTTTTTTTAAACAAAGTAAATTTTTTTGTTGATGCTGTTAAGTCTAGGTAAAGCCTCAGAGCTCTAGAATGACTTGTTTCTGAAGTTAAATGCAGGAGAACAGGTTTTTTCCCTAGCATTGGTGATGTCAGTTTGGGTTTGGCTGTAATCTAGATTAAGTTGCCTTGGAATTGAAGAGATGAGACTAGAGCACTTCTCAGACCAGGATGCCAAGTGGTAGGGCTGCCCTTCTGATGGTTGTGTTCTTGTTAGTCAGGCTTGGATATCAAGGGCCCATGAAATGTTGACTGTTACTGATTGTCACAGCTAATAAAATGGCTAAACCAAGAGAAACAAATGCACTTGGGCATTTGTTCACAAGCTTGTTACTATCTCCAGTATCTTCTCTCATTTTTCTGGGTAAATTGCAATCCTGTATTTATCTAAATGGGTAAGCACTAAGTAGTGTTAAATGGTCACTTATGGTTCAGATGCTGATGTGCCTTTTATATATTAAAGCTTAGAGCTCTGCTCTAAGCTGTTCTTGTCTGCCCTTTATTGAGAGTTTTCCTACAAAACTCCTACAGACTTTCTATGGGCTTCTTTCCCTGTCCCCCTGTTCTGCACTGTGAGGTGATACAGGCAGTACTTAGAGTGCTCAAATTTTAGGAGAAATTTGGTGTGGGTGCACTGTTTCTTCCTTTCTCCTCCCTGCCTTTCCTTCCTTCACAACCTGAAATTGCACAGGAAACCATGGTGATGCTTTTTTTTTTAACACTGGACTTTTTGATCTGATGGTGCCTTTGAGTGATTGCTTTCATTCTGCTAACAGGTTATATTTGGCTCTGTTCAGTCAAGAGCTTTTTCAAGGGTTAGCTGAAACAGGTTGCTGTATCTGTGAGTAAAAGCTCTTCAAGTTGTGTCTTATGCAGTAACAGCAATGTAATGTTAAAAGGCTAAGGAGCAGGTGGATGTGTCCTTTAGTCTTGATCTTCTCTTGTTTGTGACAATGTACATGAATCAAGTTACTGGAGTGGAGAGAATAACTGTACTTTTTTTTTTCAGCTGAAATAGATACAAGCTCTCAGTTGCCATGTCCATAAACTAACTTCTTTCTCTCTTCATTTGCAGTTACGCTGTCTCACATCACACAGCTGGTTCTGAGTCACAACAAGCTTACAAGTAAGTATATTCCTGTTTTTGGACTTCATTATAGGCAGTTAAGTAATATTGAAAAGCTGGCACTGCTAGTTTGATATAGAGTGCAATGTCACTATTAAGAGTGGTGCTTCTTGGTTAGTACTTCAATAAAGTGAGGAGATTGAGGGTGTGACTTAGCAGCCGTTTTCAACATGCCTTTCCAGCTTCAATACAGACCTGCAATCTAATGGAGGATCTGTAATTCTCAAGTCTTGTAACCGGTTCAGCCAGAAATCGATTTCCTACCATGGCTCTGAAGTCCTTATGTTAAGGTGAGGACTTCTGAAATTTTTAACTGTATCAGAAACAATACAGTTTGTATTTTAGTGAATGGATAATGAACTTGACTGAAGCAAAGCAAATTGCAACTCCAGTGCATTGTATGTATAACCAAACATATATGAGAAAGGCCAGCTGAATGTAAGCATCAGCGTGGAAGTCAAGTAGCCTATTTCTGTCCAAAAAAAAATTGTCTCCTGGTCATAACTGCACACACCGCCTTCAGCTTGTGGACCCTGCTTCCCACAGTAAAGAAGCCCCTAAGTGAGGTGTTGGTGAATAACATGTCAAGAACAACATAAACGTGAGACTTAACTTGGTGGAGGCAGATGTCCGACTGACTTTTGCAAGGCAAAAGTTTTGGTGGGTTTTTTGTTTGTTTGTTTTTGTGGTTTATCTACCAGTGTCTTGTGCAAACATGCCTGCTTCTTGGTTATTGAAATTCAAGCAGTGAATTTGGTCTCATCCCTGTTAACTGTGCATCTTCTAAAGAGAAGTGTTGGTTTTATTGATGTTCTTGTTCTTGTCTGCTCTCTGCATGTGCCAGTGGATTTCTCTCTAAACCAGTCCTTTCCTTTTTGAATCTCGACTGAAGAGATGAAATGGGGAAGGGAATGGAACCAGTGAAGTGGGTGTGTGTTGACAAGAGGACTGGGTAGGTGCTTTAGGGTGTATCCAAGGAAATCTGTACAAATTGAGATGGGTCTAAAAAACACAAACAAACCAATAAAACTCAGCCTGTTAAACTTTATACTTCTTGCTGCATGAGGTGTAAGGTAGTATGTGTTATTTAAAACGTGTTAATTAATGCACATGTCACTAGAGTGTCGCTAGAGTCTCTGAGCATTTGTAGAGGATTAAGCATGAGGAAAAACATAAATATCCTTAGATTGTAGCACATAAGTACTTCTCTGGATGGAGTTTATTGGGTATTAATGTATAGCTTAAAGGGTTTGTAGTAGTAAATAGATAAAATTATGTGCACTTTGTGACTGGCTGTGAGAAGTATGAATTAGTTATTCAGAAGCCTTCTTCTGATGGTGTAGTGCCCTCTAGACTGCCATCGTGCTATTTGTCCTATTGTAGTTTTCAAAGAAATCTCAATTTAATTACAAATGTGACCAACATTTTCCAGCCATCTGGCATGTAAATGATGACTGATGGGTAAATTAATGGTCCAGTTAAGGGAGGGAAAATCCAAAGTGCATTGCTGTTAAACATACAGATCTGCCCATGGTCTAGAAGGCCATGAAGTTAAAAATAGCCTGAAGCTGGGAGAATGTTTTGAGAAAGATTATGGTAAATTTTCTTTGGGCATATTGCCATCTGGCATCTGTTATCAGCCACTGGTGGAGCTGGGCTGTGGGGCCACCCAGCTGGTGACTTTCGTGTGTTCCCTCAGGTACTGCAAGGAGACGATTGTCTCTGAACTGGAGCTTCTGAAAGCTAGGGATAGTTGTACTCAGCCACTTCAGCTTTCTCTGCAGCCTTTGGAGGGTTGCAGGCACCTTGAGGTAGCAGTTCATTCTGCACACCTCTGTCTAATGCTTGTGGTCAGACAGCTCACCCAAGGTTGGGTACCTTAGTGCTGACAGGCAAAGCTTCTCTCTGGTGCTGATTATTTGCTCTGATATCTCTGTCTGAATGGCTGCTTACCTGGCACAAGGATGGAATGAATTGGAAATGCTACTGTTTGTAAGCTTCACTGTTCTTTCTCTGAGATTTGTAAAATTCCTAGAACTTCTGAAGTCTAACAGACTTTCAGATTGACAGTGAATCAGCTCTTCCACCTGGTGCCTTACAAACATTAATGTAGCTAAAGGATGATCTCAGCTCATCACAAAACTGTCTGGGCAGGTAGCAGGTGTCTGCCTTGCTCTGAGGAAGAGGAGACAGGCTGAAGCTCCTGCATGGAGACTTGAGTCACAGTAAACTTGGCTGTCTCGGGTCCGAGCCTGGGGAGGGCATGTCCTTCAGCATGAGCTCCACACTGAAAAGCTGAGTAGCTAACCTACGTCCTAGCTCAGTCTTAGCTGCAGACCTGACTGGGGGAGGAAAGATCCAGTAATAAGAAGTGTCCAAGAAGGATGTGTTCAGGTTGACTTTAACTGTTCACGAAAAATCCATGGTGTACCATATGCTTAAAGCAGTTTTAGTTTTCAAAATACCAGTTTAAAGATTGCTATGACTTTGTGTTACATTACATTAAATCTCAGCCTTCAATTAACTGCTTTCTCCTAAAGTAGCCATTTTATCAGCAGACTGCAAGTATATGCCTTCTCTCAGCCAAGGGATTCTGTCAGCCTTTCTAATTGCTGTTTGGGTTTCTTTCATGGGAAGGGAAGATCCCGGCTTCTCCTGAGAAGTAACTCATCAAGTCTGAAACTTACTCTTCTTTCACAAACAGATATAGACAGTTAAATAGACAGCACACATTTTTAAAAGGCTAAATTTCAAATTCATATTCTCATATTTGACACTGTTGACCTAATCTTTTAAGCTATGTAATTAATTGTCTTAGCAGATTGTTCTTAAAATGACTAGGAAGCTGATGGTAGTGACACTTGACATGCCACACTAAGGTCATATTAGCATCTTCTACTAGTTTTCTGCCATTTAAATGAGTGTTCTGCTAGCTTTTTTTTGCTGTTTAGAATAAATATGTCTATCTGAAAGAATAAATAAATATAAAAACTGGATATGCATATTTTTATGTAAACATACTTCGCATTTTTGCCAGAAAACTATTAAAAGTAAGTAAAGTTTCATTAGCAAGTATGAGGACTGCTCTATTAAATCCATTGTACTACTCAGAATACTTTTGTGGTAAGGATTTTGTTAATATTTCTAGTGTGCCATTCATACTGCATTTATGTATCTAAATCATTCATTATCAGAAGTACTCAAGTCCACATTGATTTTTTTGTATCTATACTAGGCTGAATTTTTTTCACCTATCTGGTGCTAATGGAGGAGTCTGGAACTGGCTTTTTCTGCTCTAGGTGACTTCTGAAACAGCTGAGTCTCTCCTTTGCAGCTTGGTGAGAACTTCTTTTGCTTCAAAATGAGAAAAAAAACTCTCAGTGAAGCTAAATAGCTGTGATTCTGCAGTCTTGTTAAGGCATGTGCTGCGTAAGTGGCAAAGCTGGGATGATTCCTCTGTAGGGTCTCTTGACAATCCAGTAGAAAGCAGGAAAGTGAGTATTTGTGCTTTTTCTTAGCATAATGTAGACATAGAGGCCAGTGTCTCTCTATGTTGTGCTGGGAGTCCATTGTTCCATCATTTAGTCATATTAAAGCTTCTGCATAGCTGAGAAGCAAAATTCGAGGCAATCTTAGCCTGTATAGGTTGTCTGATCCTGACCCAGGTGTCCTTTGAACCCATTGGCTACCATCAAAATAAATGCAATAGAAGTCCTAACAAATGTTCTTTAAATTGGTGAAAATGAGTGGCTGAACCATAGATATCTGTCCTTCTGTGTGGTGGATTAATTTGGGTAGATGTGACCAAATTGTTTTTATTCCATGTCATTTGATGTTAGCTGAGGGACGTACAGGCAACATTCACCTCCTGCTCAATAGGATAATTTATGGGACATGAATAGTGGTAAGGAATTAGGGTAGCTGTGCTAGAGAGGCACAGAGGGAGTTTGAGCCACAGGACATATTATTGTAGAAACCACATTTGATCAGTTTGGTCAACCACAAATACTGTTTCTGAATCATCTGTGCAGCAGTAGTAATTTTTATGGGTATTTAAGCTTCTGTTTTATGTATTTCTACTTAGGGCTGCTTCACTCAAGTTCAGGTGGAATATAACTGCAAGTCTGCAGCAATCTGGGCCACTTGCTCATCTGATGCCTCTGTGCAGGATGAAAGTGACCTTCAGGTGTTGGTGTAGATCTGCCTGTTCTGCAGGGCCAGGTGCCGTGATTCCTCTCACATTGCTGCTCCATGGTTCATGCTGGGGTGGCAGTGCCAGTCATGTGTTAAGGAATTGGTCATAAAAGTTATTGAAATCAAACTTACACCTTACCTACTTTGTTCAGAGTGCTTCAGCTAGAGTTTGTGCTTTAATAATGGTTCTGGGGAACAGGTTGGGAACTGCACAATATTGAGATTCTAGGGAGCCCAGGTCAGGGAGAGGAAGGGATATTACCATGCTTGTCTGTTTTTAATCCGGGTCTTGCCCCAAATAATTTCAAGCACAATGAGGTGGAGCTCTGGGAGACAGTGTAAAATAGATCATCTGAGTCAGAATCAGTATTTTTTCCCAGCTGATGGTAGGGTTTGTCTATCACATGTCTTGAGGGCTCATGGGTTTTGTGGTTTTATTTATTTATTTATAAATTGGTTGTGCTAGAACAACAAATGGCTACCTTTGACTGGAAAAAAGTACCTTTGCAGTAGAACTAGCAACAGAGAAAACTCTCTTTCATAAAGAAAAGTGATAGAGTATAAAAATGTGGCTTATGCCTTGCCTGATTTTTTTTTTCCTAGCAGAGCAGCTTTTGTGTACTATTTTGCCATAAAGTGTGAAGGGATACTGAACCTTCTAGACTTCAGATAGGTAGGCTAACTCAAGGTATTCTCCAGCCACTTAAAACATATACAAAATTTCACATGCTAGTATGGGATGGCAAATCCTTACTTGGTATGCTCCTGAAAGTTGGACAATTAAAATCCATGTACTACATTGTGAATAGGAAGCGTGTTTGAAGAGGTTTCGGAAGCTCAATTTGTCTGCAATCCCACCCAGAAGGCTACAGAGGGGAAGATGTGACTGAAAAGCAGGCCGGGATATTAAAGGTTACTTCAGCATTGACAGCAGGTGTGAGTGCTGGTTGTCATCAATGCGTGTGCAACTATTACGCTGCCATCCTGTTTTATATTCACTTATTTTGGGATGTGCAGTAAGTCTTTGACTTTTAACTACTATAGCAATTATTTGCGTTACCTGCCAGTGGTGGTTAATTAACGTTGCAATCATTTGGAGCAATCTATTCAGAGATTCTAGCTTTTGTGTCGTTCTGTGCTCGTACCTGCTGCCAGTGCAAGTACCAGAATTCTGTGGTTTGTCCAGTAGAGGTCACTGTTTGAGTAGATTTAGCAGTCGTTTTCCTGGGAAGAAGCTTGTGTTCCTGGTGGCTGGTAGCTGTTCATCCTGCCTCCCAGGTGATGGTGAACAGCAACTTAGTTTTGGTGTGCTCCTCAGTCTCCTTAACCTCATATGATCTTGTGCTCACTGGCTTCACATATTCTTATGTTGCCTGTAAATGATCTCAGAAGTTTCCTGCTATTCATAGCTCACTCCTGATGATTTCTATATCCTTTTGCTCTTGTGCTCTGATTCCTTACCCAGTATTATCAAATGATTAAATGATGAGAGATCGGGAACAGCTATTTTTTCCTCAGACCTCTTCTGTGTTACCTGATGTCGTGCTCTCTGTCCTCCTCTACCATTCTTCTGATCTGCTGTCCTATACTGTTCTGTGATCTTCCCATTGCTTCTCCCTTGATTCTCATGTAATCCTTTACTTATCTTTAGTCCCTTCCTTTTAGTGAGATGATCCATTAGTTTTTTGCTGCTGGTTCCCATTTACAGACCTGAATTTGTTCGAGTTCACTTTGTGCTCCTGTCAGAATAGATGTGTCTCATTGATCATGTTCTTTTGACAGCCATGTGGTCACCCTTTCTCATCATTGTACATTTTGCCTTCTTTCAGCAGAGCAGTTCAAAACTTTCCTTTTTTTTTTCTGCTCACACGACTTACTGCTTCTTTGCTCTGCCATCTCCTAAATTGTTTCTCTCTCTGTGTGTGACCAGCACAGAAGTTTGTCCCTTTGTTGCTGTTAACCCTCTTGACTGTGTCCTTGATCTTTTTTATCATGCTGCTAAAATCTCTTGGTTTCATTTTTATATTAGGATGTCTCCTTTCTGAGTCACCTTTCTGGCTGTAGCCTGTATCTGGATGTATTGGAGTTAGTCCAGAGACAGCAACACTGCATCTGCCTGTCCTGAATTCCTTCCCAGTCTAGCTGCTTTGTCTTCTCCAGTCTGTTGAAATGTGTTATGGTGTCTCCCACTGGTATTGTCTGACACTTTGCATCTTGCCTGGTATTAGGTTATTTATATAGCAAATTTGCTGACTTCTGGAAGGAACTAGATGACTGTGTACTCTTTACTCTTTGTTGCTTCTTGAATTCTTCTCTACTTTCCTTCTGCTTCTGCTTCCTTCTGATAAGTCATTTCATGCTGTTGTCCTAACACGATATACCCCAAAATGGGGCAAGTAATGTCTGCATAGTGAGACTAGGGCTGTGTCCAAAGCACGGGACTTGTGCCTGACAGTGGTCAATCAACTATGTGTGGGAGAGATGCTTTAAGTTAACTGTAAGCCCTTCATTTTTTTAAGTGTATTTTGGTTTAGTTTTACTTTCTATTTCTGATGCAGGGATCTCTAATGGGAATATCTTTATGAATGCAGTACACAGGAGAATGTGAAAAGGAGGAAAAAGGAGATCCCTATACATATGCCTTACTAAATTTGTGACATCTGGGTTCTACTCAAATGTTTAGATTAAATACCTTGTTGGCTTTTTTCTTTTCTTCCTGAAAAAAACCCCAAACCTTTGGTTCTGAGAAAATACAGATGGTAGAGCATTTTAGTTTTAAATATATATAATATCAGCTTTGCTTCTAAGAGGCTTTTGGGGAATGAAACAGATTAACGTGTGTAAGAGTTTTGTGCTGTAATGGTATAAGGATACCTGCAGAAACTACCCAATTTATGCATAAATTAAATTGTCAAAGTTTGTGCTATATGGCACCAAAGTCAGTTTTGCATCATAAGTAAAGCGACCATACTAAAAACAAGACTAGACACAAATCACTTGTCTTCAGCATAGTTCTTCAGAAATTTTCTTCACTTATTAAAAGACACCTGCAAACATATTAACTCATTTTTTTAAGTCTCAATATTTTCTGGAATGTTACTACAAATTTCTTGTACAAATTTCTTCATTTATTTCCCAGTGGCTTAAAATAGCTGTATTTTTTTTTGTGGAAGCCCCATATAAATGATCATTCTCAGTGTTTATATACAGGTTGTAATGGAAATCCTCTTGCCAGATACAGACTGTTTTGCACTTGGGATTTTCAAAGTTAGTGAACACTGCAAAAGCGAACTCACCTTATTAAAGAGCTTAATTCTGTATCACAGAATTTACTGTCTAACAAGCCAGGTGGAATTTTTTGGCTACTAATATGGAAGGACTACGACAAGAAGGTTAAAGAAAAACTGGATTTAGTTTTGTATACTTGGTTTGTACTCTATTTTCTATGTATTCTTTCTGTTCTTTTAGTAGTCAGGTGTGTTGAAGTGGATAATGACACAGCGTTTCCCTTCAGACCACTCACCATCTGGCCTCTTACTTTTGCCATTCACATCCTATGGCATAACCTTTGGGGTGAAATAATTTCCTAATCTTGATGTGATGATGGGCAATGTGGTAATTGGTTGCTCATCTTGAAGTAGTATCTCCCATAGTGGGAAATGAAATGTAGAGTCAGCTGAAGCCTGGGGTAAGCTAACATAGAGACACAGGGAGGACTCTGTACCATACAGACTTAAGGAGGTGGCTTTAAGTACTGGGTATGGGGAGCCCAAACTGGTAGGCAGCTTAATTCATCCCCAGTTCTGAGAACTGGAACAAGAAACACATGTGCTGACTCTGCTTTTGAGCAGTGAGCTTTTTTACTGCAGCCTCTTCTGAGAGTGTGTTTAGAGGACAGGCCTGTGTCCCCACTAAGCAGTGTCAGCACAGCAGTCTGCAATGCTGAATGGGGGAAAGACTCAGTTGATCCAAGTTGCAGTGAGAAATAGTCCTATGCGAGTTTCTAAAAACATTTCAGTGGTGTAAAAAGTATGAACTCCAAGTACTGGCTAATAAGGCAAACTGAAATTATGAAAAAAATTTTAGACACACTGAAAGCAGAATTTTGTAAATAAGCACTGCTAGGCACACAGGTAAATGGCCCTTCTGAGTAAGAGGCTGAAGGGATCTTCACCTTTGAGGGTAACCTATAGTAATTGTTCAAGGCCTGGTGTGCAGGGCATTTGTGGTTAGTCCCTTTTGTAAACTGCAGAAAACATGTTAAATAGACACAAGTAAAGAGAATATTGAGGAAGAGGAAGGTGAATTTACTGAGTAAACTTCAAACAGGTTGATTTATCTAAAGCTGGCAACTGTGCAGTAGTGTGAAAGTGAAAAGATTGTGCTTAAACAATTAAAACACCTGAAAGAGACTCACTGGCATTTAGTGATACTGTGTACATTTGGTGGAAGCCTAATAATAAATCTCAACACTATCAAAGTTCTTCAGTCCTGCAGAAGATATTTCTCTTAACCATCTGCTGTTGAAGTATCAACATACACAGATAATCTGATCTGTAAAAAGGGTATGTAGCCCATGTTCTTCAACGTTTTTTTCCATGGTATACCTCATGTGGGGTTTTTTTCCTGACTTACAGCAAGTGTCTTGGCTGAACTGTGCAATTCTCACAAAGCAGTTACTGAAGATGAAGATGCTGTGGTTCACTACACTAATTCAAAAAGCTTGGCTAATACTTTGTTTTCTTCAAAATTATTTGCAGAATAAAGGGCATGTTTATATCCACATTTTTATATATATATCCTCATTCACACTATTCCTTAATGCTGTAAAAAATGCTAACAAGCATCAGATTTTTGTGAGCTGTTTTGGTGTGGTTTCAGTTGTTTGCAGTTAGATGATGTGTTTTCAACATAGTAATCCATTCCTAACCTCAGCCCCTGGTTTCTAGTATTTCTCTCCAAACTCTGACATCTTAAGCTCTCTTCTCAGAGAAGAACAGATTTGTCCTTTCTATTCACTAGATGTCACTTGATTCCCAGTGTCTTCTCAGTCTTTCTTGTGCTCACTGCTCTTCTCCTTAGACTCTGGCTTCTAAATGAAAACTGTTTATTGACAAATTGCTTTGTTAGCACAGTAGCACATAAGTGAGCTACAGAATAATTCTTAAACATGTTCTTAAGAACAGTTTCATATCTGAATTTCTTTTGTGGATAATTGTAGTAAAATAACCCTGCTGGTTTCTGGAAAGAGCTGAAGATTAAGGAGACAAGTTTGTTTCTAATGTTTTCAGTGTGAGGAAGATTAATACCCATCTTTGGAAGAGTGAAGGAATGGCAAAAGGGGAAACATGAACTACATAGTGTGTAAATTAAGTACTGCATGCTTCAGTTGGGATCAGGATTCTCTCCAGTTAGCTGCCAAGTATGGTATCAGCATGCCTATGAATATTTAAAATGAAAATTGTTGTGTTCTCCCTCTGCTAATTCCTCTTTCATTTTCGTGAAGCTGATTGCTTCTCTTTCAGTATAACAGAACCCTTGTCAAATTAATCTAAACATGACTTCAGCTCTATGAGTACAGTTATATTGGATGCACAGAATGCATTATATATTTAGTATTCTAAATTCTTCCTCCCCCATGAAATGTGAGTAACATTTCATGTCTTTATGACCTTTACACTAAGGGATCCTTACTCATGAAAACTTCCTGTTGACGCTAACTGGATTAGCAAGTCTGCAGAACTGGGTTTATTATATTGTATAGACCTCAGGTTTTACGTTAGTCTTAAAAAGTAGGTTCTTGCTCTTGGCAAAAAAACTCTACTTGGAATCCACAGCAGACTGATTGGATTCTGAAAGGTCTGTTTTGAGTTTTCTTTACTCTGTATGACTCTTGACCAGCTTTTCAGTGGAAAAGTTTAATGAAAAACTGGCACAGTCTTATAAATCTCTTCTCTGTCAGGTAGTGCTATTTTAATAGCTCTTTTGGATAAATATTCCCTTAGAACCTGTAAAGGTTTGGAGTACTACTGAACATCATGTTCCTAGGTATTGCAAAATTACTTCATTAAGTAAAGAAACATTTTGAAAAAAACAGGGATTCTGCAGCTATTCTAAGTTTCTAAGGATGTGATTACCACAGGAATTGATCTTTAAAAAATTAAAATTCTTATCTCTCTTGATGTCTGATTCAAAAAACATTGAATTCAGTTGAAGGTTTTCTGTAGCCTTTGGATCATATTTATTGAGAAAATTGCAAGCTTACTCATGCAGAATTTTATGCATAATCAGGTATTACAGATAGCATTTTCCAAGCAGCAGTGGGACAATGTTTATTTTGAACATTCAGTGTTAAGGTTTAAATGAACTGAAGTGTTTAACACATTTTATGTACCATGTGTTCTTCTCATAGAGATTCATCATTTTACTAAATCATTTCATGTATTCAGTTGGGTAGTTTATTGACTCTTGTATTTTTTTTCATCTGAGGTTCCTTATGTAAAATGCTTTTTATTTTAGTTTCGAATTGTAAAGGAAATTTTGACACAGATCTTTTTTACCAAGAGTGTCTTCAGAAATGTTTAATATTTAGTGTCTTTACTAAACAAACAAACAAAAGCAGAATAGATTTCATCTTTTAGATAAAAGGAAATGGAGACTTAATTTTAAACAAACACCTGAGTTTGTTTACTTTTGAAGTTGTGAGGATTACTGTTGTTTCCCAGGGCTTCACAGATGCTTTAAGAGAAATAATCTTGGTGACTGTTTTCAGAAATAATGGCTATTTGAAGCCTGTGCATTTTCAGCTGTATAAAGGGCCCTGCCACCACAAGAGGAATTGTATTGAGAACTGTCTGAATGGCCAAAGAGTTATGAAGTGGAACTAGAGGGAAAATAATGGACTTCCTTTACTTCTTTTCCATTTCCTGTGCTTTCGTCCTTTGCCAGAGGTTGGGTCTAGAAAAGGAGCTGGATTTGCATGTCAGTTGTCGGTAGTGGTATGAGAACCTCTTGACTTCCTGCTTTATGAGAAAGGGTTACATCTGAGACATGTGATTCCAAGCTGCTGACACGGATCTGATGTTTTTAGCAAGCTGCTCTGCAGGGCAAGTAGCTGTCCTGGATGAAAGGTCCTTCTAACTCAGCTCTCCAACTGAGGGCGACATCTGGTAAAGATCATGTCTGGTGTTGGCTTCTGGTTCTCAGTGTTGAAAGAGAGCTAAGACCCAGATCCAGGATACTCTAGGTGTGGATTTATATAGGCATTGAATAGTAGCATTCAATGGTTCTTGTCTATATTTTGGAAATAATTTCGTTAACTTTTGAACAGCTGCTGGTTGTATAGGAATAAAATGTAATAACTTGCCTCAAGTGACCTTGATGAGAACTTGATGTTTTAGTGCCTAAAGAATTGCCACAAACTTCAGGGCAAAAAGAGCATAAATGCTTTGAAGTATAACAGTCCTTATTTCCAGAAACATGAACAAAGTCCCCTTATTCCTTGTGGACAGCCTGTAGACCCTGTCTTTCACTGTCAACCAACCTTTGAAATTAAGGTGAAGTCTACAGCTGTCATAGTGAATCACTGTATGCCATTTCCAGTATTGAACAAGGGGAAGGAAGCTGTTCCTGGTCTTGTGAAGTGGAACTTAATATGAATGGGGCTTCATTATGTGACTGAAGCTTCACAGGAGAACACAAAGGCGTTGGGCTGCCAAATTTTACTAGCATTTGCTGAGGGGGAGTTGTTAATGACACTGGGCAGCAGATGGTCTTAGAAGAGTTGTTAAGACACTGTGGATCGTACTGTAAATACGTGGGTGAATAGAACCAGGATGCTGACGGTTCACTCTCACAGCTCATCATGAGAAGGTGACTCGAGTGGAATTCAGTATTGCCAGAACATGAATGTCTTGGGATTTGGCAGTCTGCTATGTATCTGGGAAGAGTTTTGCAACATAGTAGTGGTATGGTAGTCCGGTTGTGTAAAGTTCAAAACAGAGAGCATGATACACCTAGTCAGCTGTGCTTGACCACCACTGATCTTTAGACCTGAAGCTACTGACCCTGTGCAGTTTAGCTACAAGACCAGTACAGGAGTTAAATTCAGTCTTCTGATTTTCATTGAATACAAGAGAGCATTCATTTATATTACAAATGAATCTGAATTGTTGAACCAGGAAATAAACTGTTACAGGAAAAAGTCCTCTCTTCCCTACCACAAGCCTGGTCTTGACCTACTCTTCTCTTTTTGCTTCTCACAAAATATCTCCAGGTATTCCATCCAAACTAAAAAGTACAGTTGTGGATTGGGGCTTTTCATTTTGATTTAACAGGATAAGATACAAAAGTATTTCATTCAAATCCTCTGCTAAATATTTAGCCTTTTTCTCATCTCAGCCTGCTTACCAATGCAGCTTTTAGTATATATTGAAGAAAATAATGATATAAAGTATCCTAAGTGTCATTCACAACACGAAATACAGTATGTGGGAATTAAACAGATATATCAGGAGACAGTGATATATCTGTGTTGGTCTTTCTATTGTTTAGGCTTTGACTAAACTAAAAGCTGTATTTGCTAGAATTTCTAATTCCTAGTCTTGATAAATGCGATATCTGAGAAGATCAGAAACATGGTTTGCCCATCTCATCAAAGTCAAATTATGAAGTCTAATTTCTGAAAGGAAAATATTTTAATACTGGTAATTACTGTTCTAGTGAAATATTGAGGCTGGATACAGCTGAATTATGTCAATTAAAATCCTCAGTTAACTTCTGTTAGGGAATAATTTAAAACAACAGTAGTAGTGAAATACCCTTTAGTCTGTGAACGCACATAATTCTTGCTATCATTGAATGATAGATAAGCATGGACCAGTTGGAAAGTACCACAATGGGAGGTCTTTTAAATGTTCAGATTTGCCTTAATGACTTTATATAAAAGTCTGCTAAAAACCTCCTGCAATGAATATGGCCCTCAACAGTAATATTTATGTAGTGTAATTAGAGTCTTTGTTAGGGATCCCATTATTGTTCACAGTGTAATTAGACTTGAAATCTAGTAAATGTGACATACTGCAATGTTCTGCTTTGTAAACATTATTGACTCCATTTTAGGACTGAGACTGCCTCATACCAACAAATAAAAAAAACCCATGGCCTCATAAAACCTTCTAATTATTTAGATGTGCACTCAGTGGGTTCCTGATGCAAAGTTGAGACTGAGCTAAAGTGAATATTGAGCACAGGTGCACGCTTCCGTGCAGGTGACTTGCCAACCCCTTTTACACCTCAGCTGGCTGCTTAAATCTCACTAAGTTTAAGGGGGAAAAGATGGAAATCTGAATAGCTTTTTAACCCCATTAGCACAGTCATTCATATTATGCTTCTGCCTGATATTTCATGTTTCTAGATAATAACAACTAGCTATTGATCTGTTGGTAATCCACTGTAGCCATGTGTGTGTATTAAACAGTTAGTTTATCACATAGGGGAGGTAACTGAAAATGGGCTTGGCTAAACAGTTCTTCTAGGGCTGAATTTAATTTTTTGTAGTATTTGTTGTACCTTAAATGACCAAGAATTTGGATACTAGATTGTTTAGCAGTAAGGAGAATGGGCCATTGCTAAAAATGAGGGATTATTTTATGTTTGTTGTTAAAGACCTTTAGTACAATTGCTGTCTTGGTGTAACTACTTGTATCATTAATGTTTTTTCCACTCAAATAATGAAATGATCCAAATCTCTCAGGCTCTGCTCTTTTGAGACATCTGTGTGCTACATGAATTGAGAGGACAGCGTGCTTCTGTTAGTCTATAAGAGCACTTGTCCTTCTCTCTCTCTCTACAGTGGTCTTTGTTAGTCAAAATATCTTACAATTCTGGTAGTAATTTCTGAAGAGTACAAAATGAGTGCTCTCAGCAATGAGAACAGGTTCCAGATAGGAGACTTTTTGGATATAAACTTTGCTTTTATTGGAATAATGAGATGGTTTCCGTGCTGCAGCCACTGTACAAATAGTGCAAACGCCAATTGCTGGTAAAACATCTGTAGTCTGGGTAGCTTGCTCTAATTGCAGTCTCTCACTGTGAAAACTTCCCCACAGCTGTGCCAGCAAACATCGCAGACCTGAGAAACATAGAAGTGCTCAACTTTTTCAACAACCAGATTGAGGAGCTGCCTACACAGATAAGCAGCCTTCAGAAGCTCAAACACCTGAACCTTGGGTGCGTATCTTAATGCAAAACTTTGCTGTAATAAAGGTGTTATCAAATGTCATCCCAACTGGACCTGGAACTTCTTATTTTTTGATGGTAAAGTTTCTTATTTAAAGTGGTTATGAGGATAGCCTGGGAATTATGGCTTCAGAGTGTTCAGCTGATGTCATGGATAAACAGAAACTTAAGTGATCAAGCACTTAACTCTGGTATGCTGATAACCACTTAAGGACAACAGCAACTCATATTCATCGAATACTGTAGTGAAACTGAACAATTATTGACTTCTACTTCTCTAGCAGTTGCCTCTTAATTCTGTGGTTACTGCATAAGAATCAAGCTCTATTTCCTATTCTGAATTGAAAAAAAAATCTGTGTTAATTTAGGACTTTATTTCCAGATTTTTAAATTTGGGTTTATAGACATTTCAGTTTATATTAAAACTGTAAAAGAAGCAGCACATATTAGATGTGGTGTGCATTTAGTTCAAAGAGCTACTATTGAATGAATTTGTGCCAGGGGTGTTTCTGTTAAGTGTTCAGATTCTATATTCTGGTAGAGTTGGTGATACTTTATAGTAACTACAGTTGCAGAGGGCTTTCTTGAATTATTAAGAAAACAAATGTGAAGCATAAGACCTTCTTAAAATTAAATGGGTATATTAAAGTGTAACTATTTAGGAAAGCACTGGTAGGCGTAAGCTTTAGAATTATAGGCTTCTCATAAAAAGAATATTTGTATTTTATAAATTCCAACCTCTGAACACCTTAAATTGAGCATTTTTTGCTTTTCAAAATACCAAATGATTTTGTCTAGGCTCTGTGTGTTCTGCTTTAGATACTTTTGTAAAGTGCTGAAAATTGAATTGCGTCTTGAACTGCTGGAATGCCAATAAATGTTTTAATGATGATGTGTCTTCCCTGGTCTTTTTTTTTTGGTCACAATAGATCTCTAGCTTTCCTTAATATCTGTTTGAACCTGGAATTGCTTTTCAGAGCAAATATTAATCAGGATTCTATGTATTTTGGGGGTTAGAGCCATATTTTTGGAATGGCATATAGAGGTGTTACAGTGTATGAAGGAAAAAGTTGAGCATTTCCCATGGATTAAAGCAGTGACCATTGTTAATATAGTTTAAATACTAGTTTGCATTAATGAAAGAAAATGTGCAAAAGACAACTTGGTGTTAGGAACAACAGATATTCAAGTCTGGAACCACAGTTGCCACTTGCATGGTGTAAAATCTTAGAGATGAAATGCTCTTCCTTCTTAATCCCCTCCCTACACAGACATGGGATTTACCACCCAATTTTAGCTCTACAAAATCGGTTCTGCTTTGGACATCCTTGGAGTCAGTGAAGAGGAAACTTTTCTGCCCTAGTAGGTTTTTCAAGAGGCAGCCCAGAAACCCTCTCATCATCTGCAGTGCATGTGTTAGGGCTTCAGAACAGCCCCCTAGGGGAGAGAGGAACCTTGAATAAAGGCAGAGATTATTTTTGGTGGGGGGGGTTTGGTATAGAAGGGTCAAGTGTTGTAGAAAGAGGGAAGATGTACTGCTCCACTGAAAGCTTGAAAATGAAACATTTGGAAGGCAGGTGAGGCACAAGCTCAGTGCTTGAACTTCTGCAGGGATGAATAGTGCTGGGCAGCAACTTAGAGCTGGTTCTCTATCCATGCCGAAGAAAGATACCATTCTGCCTCTTGTCAGTAGGGAGAACATTCTTTTCCTCCCTGTTCCTTGCTTGCAAAGGGGAAGGCTGTTAGGGCAACTTGGTAAAAAACCCTTTTCAGTAGCGGAAAATTAGCTGCTTGCTTTAGTCCTGTTTGATATAAAGACCAGTTTTTAAAGCAATGACAATCTGCAACAATGCAGTAGCAATAGTGGAGAATGCCTTTCTGTATTTTAAATGCTTCTACTACAGCAGCAATATGAGTTGTATGCCCGTGATAGGGCTTCTTATTGGGGATGAGGAGGAAGAAGGATTTCATCTAGGTTTAGCTCCAGAGAGCTGATCTCTTCAGGTTCTTCTTTTGTTTGGGCTGGCTTATGCAAAGGGGTAAGGCAAGGTCAGGTTATTTCCTGAGTTTGTGAAAGAAATGGTAGATGTGCTTCTCCTGTCTTTGCTCACGTGGTTATGTGGGGTCTTTCTTATTTTTGTTTGCACAACTTAGTATTTTGACTTGTGTTTGTGTAGTTTTAAGTGTTAGATCAAGCTTCATGTATTCACATAACATCTCCTCTTGACTTCAGTTGTGACTGTTCTTTATCACTTTAGCACAAAAAGAGAATCAAATTCAGAGTATGTTTAGAGACAACATCTGAGAGGTCATATTTGTTTCCAGTTATCACATGAGAATAAAATCCTGTTCTTGACAGTAGCTGCCTGTACAGGCTCTTTCTGAAGATGCCTCTCTTCTCTGTTTTGTTTTCAAACCTGGGTGCCAACTGAAGCAAGATCCATATGCACAAGGTATATATTTGCTGTACATGCAATAGGAACAGTGTGAACAAGAAGCTGGTAGGTAGTTTATTTCTGTTCATATGATAAGCAGCCATACACAAACAGTTCATACACAAACAGTAAAGTTCTGTGAAGATATCTCCAGCCATGTGCCTGCCTTCATTGTTGCAGCAGCTCTAGCGATTATCTGGATCACCTTGTTCAAGCTGTTTAAGGTCAGAGAAGAAGTTACCATTTTCTCTACCTTGTCTGCTCCAGGTTATCAGAGAAATCTCTTCCTTCTGTTACATTTCCTCATGTTGTTCTGGCTGTTGCCAGTGGAACCGGTGTCCCAAACCCTCTTAAGACTGGCTGATTGAGCTATATATAGATTAAGCTTCATCAGTTACAGGACTGACATTTTATTTACTTCATGCTCCATGTGCATCAATAGTTGTGTAGTGACACAGATTTGCTGCTCTTAAGAAGAAATGTGAGCAGCAGTTACAATGAACATAAGTACTGTACAGTTGAGGTATTCCCCTTTGAATTTGATGCCATGGTGAAGAACTACGTGGCAGAATGACAAATGGTCAAGATGATGTGCAAAAGGGTAATTTGTAGTTTAACTAGAAGCCATCTACCAAGGACCAGCTTTCTCCATGGAACACTGTTTAAGCTGAGCATGGTATTGTGACACGTCTCTCCCTTCTGCTTTATGTTTCAGGTGTGGCTGCTGATGGACATAACAGACAGAATCCCTTGAGAGTACCTAAGTTTTGAGTATATTTGTGGGAATGAGAGGTTATAAAAAGGTCTGCATTGCAAAAGGCTTGCTCAGTATCTTAGAGCATCAAACCCTTTTCAAAACAAGAGCAAATCTTGACAGAGATTAAATTTTTTAAGGAAAAAAAGGAAAAAACCCCAAACCCTTGTGACCTGTATTATTCCTGTTAGGTGAAGTGAATACAGATGTCATATTATTTTTTTTTCTCTTTACTTACAGCATGAACAGGTTAAACACCTTGCCAAGGGGATTTGGCTCTTTACCAGCCCTAGAAGTTCTTGACTTGACTTACAACAATTTAAATGAAAATTCTCTACCAGGAAACTTCTTCTATCTGAGTAAGAAACTTTTCTAAAAACTCTGCAAATCTTCAGGATATGGTGCTTTGCTTTCTGCAGTGGAAATTTATTTGATGGAGACCAAAATACAAGAGATTTTTTCCCAGTATTTATGTTTTTCTTTTAATATATCTTAAATATTTCTGCATAGCACAGCAATACTTATCATACAGTCACCTGACACCTTTGGACACAAGAAGACTTGCTTAGTAATGGTATATTAGTTTTCTTCTGAGTAATATTTCCTTGGGTCCCACTCAGTTAAAACATCATGGAGGGTTGCAGGCCTTAGGGGAAAATAAACTGTTTTGCAACACAACTGTTGTGTGTTGAGTCTGAAAACAAATGTATTCTTGATGGTTCATTACTAAAATAGTTTTAACAGCATGTGGATGTTGAGGTATCCAGTACGTTAAAACATATGCTGAGGTTACAAAGCTTGGCAGAGGAATGGTAGAGCTTAGCTGACCTTTGCATATGCTAAAAATACATACCCAGAGAGTTGACAGAAAGGTATTGTAATGCATATGTGCAAAAGGGCTGCATTATGGTTGCCTAAGCAACTTGAATTCTGGCACTTTGTGGATTTCAGTGATTCTGCTTTTCTGTGTGCTATGCTGAAGGGGCTTCAGGATCAGTGCATTCAGCATCACAGTGACAGGCCAGGGGAGAGAAGGAGTGCTGCTCTCTGAGGGATGTTGTGATCGTAACCTGGCACAGGGAGATCTTTAAGTCAGCATTATTAAAAATAGTCACTTTTAGTGAAATGAGAAGAGGAGGAGTGAACTACATAAGACAAATGGGATCTCCTCTGGTGGGAAGGAGAGGTTTTGCTGATCTGACCACCTTCTCTCCTGCTGCACCTGACAGTTCTTTGTGAGTCTCCCTTTTAATTACTTTTTCGAACTGTCATGTATGCTTGCTCAATAATAGCAAGCTGCATAGTTGTGCTGGGTCATCTTTTTTTGGTGAATTTCATTGAGACTTTGCATGGAAATTACAAATTATGCAGTTTGAGTCTTCTGTATGTCGTTTCACATCTCTTTCCCAGGGTGGTTTCTGTAGAGCTTAAGATAGATGTATATTTGCCAGAAAAACTCAGAAATTTTTTTAATGTTTGTTTAGGATGCAAATTGATGCAATAAATAAGATTCGGGGGTAATAAAGAGTAATGATTTATTCTCACATCTGAGCATTCAGACTATTTGCCAGAATCTGCCAGAATCTACTGTTGCAGAAATTGTTAATTGTGCTAGTCCTTTTGAATATAGATGTTTTCCTGAACTCACCAACAATATAATAAGCCAGTAAATCTAAGTTTGACCTACTTGTTATTATTGTGAGCCCTGGGTATGTCAAAGGCTTTTCACCAAGTCAGGGTTATTAATCAAACCTGACTCCTTTTTATTGATTAGACCTCAAATGGTTGGGTTATATGCCACCCTGTTTATATATTGCTATTTAATTTGCAGCCACCCTTCGTGCACTCTATCTAAGTGACAACGATTTTGAAATCCTGCCGCCAGATATTGGGAAGCTCACAAAGTTGCAGATAGTAAGTGATTTATCTAAATTCTTGGAAAATCAATGCACTTTTGCAACACTTGTAGGAATAGAATCCAGTCAATTCTAAGGAGTAGTAGGGTAGGTTTGCAGGAATAGATCACTACACCTGGAACTGTTTCTTGTTTACCAGAAGACACTTGTAAATAAATTGGAAGAATTGAGCATTCAGGAGGAGAAAGGTGGGGGCAGAGGGAGTAGAATTCTCTTTTGGGCTGTTTTATGGTAACCGAAAATTGTTCTGACTGAATTTATATTTGCTCTTAGCTGAGTCTTAGAGACAATGACCTGATATCACTGCCTAAAGAAATTGGTGAGCTCACCCAGCTTAAGGAGCTGCATATCCAGGGAAATCGTCTTACTGTGCTTCCCCCAGAACTGGGTAAGATTACACATGATAATTTATTTATTTGACTAATAATGATGATGATGAACTGTATTTCTTCTGAAATTATTAATCTTAAGTCATCATATATGCTAATATTTACTTTCCCCTGAGAAAAGCTCACTTTTTCACTCCTCCTGGATATGCAGGAGGAGCCAGAAGATGATGTGTGTTTGGTTTTATTACTTCTTTTACATGTTGCATTTTTCTTGTGTATTATTACACCTGATTGCCAATTTCTATATAGCACCTTGCTTTATATAACGTGTCATAAATATTGGGTCAGCAAACCCATTCTTATCTCTTACTGGGTTTTGAGAACACTATTTAGACAAAATTATTTTAAGCAAAAATGACAATAGCATAAGTGTCTTCTTAGTGGCTGTGCCTATACAAAGTGGAAATTTGATCAACTAGAGTGAAATATAGCTAAATGAGAGGATTTTTTTGTTTTTCAGTTTGATAGCCTACCTATCTTAGGGAGTTGACAGCTCTTAAAGCAATGGAGCTGGTTGATGTAATTTGAATTTGTGATACTGTACATTTAAATACAGTTATAGGTGGCTTCTTTCAACCTATGAAGTAAGAGTTTTTCTTTGAAACTTAAGTATTGATTTTGCTGAATTTGCATTGCAGTACTCCATTTTATATGAAGGGCATGGTTCCTGTTTGCCCCAAGCCCAAAATTGTTTTCTTATCTTAAAATCTTCAGAAATATTTTCATTGGGAATAATGTAGTTGAGTCAATGACTTGTTTTTGAAACACCTATTACACAGGGTCTATTCCTTGTTTCTTGTTATTGTGGACTGTTACATGGGGAAGCTTCTTCCTACTGGTACCTTCCACATAATAGTTCCCAAAATTCAGAAGGATAGTGACTGAAGTTAGCACGATAAAATAAAATTACTTGTTTTCATAAGAACTTGCTTTGACCCATTGACCCTGTGTGCTTTAATGTGACAGTCTGCAATGAATGCTTTTTGTTTCATAGAGCAAAGTGCTTTTCTTCTGTGAATTGGGGAAGGTATTTGCTTTGACTCTTATTTGTTCACCCACCAAGGGTTTTTTTGCCTTTTCCCCTCACCACTAGTGGATGAAAGCTGCCCTCTTCTTTAATTTCAGATGTTTGTGTCTTGACATAGGTACAATTTCTTTAGGTTTTTGTCAAAATCATATTTATTTATCAATTCTCTTTCAACAGCAGTAACATTTCAGAAGTACATAGTGTCTGTAAATGTACTTTACTGTAGCTCCCTAAATTACAGCTTTTGGGGTTTTTTCAGAAAGTGGAAGGTGAATGGTACACCACCTTCTTTGGCTAATTAAATGTTCTAAACATGCTGCTGCCTTACAAGCATAACAACAAATCCCAATTGAATGGTTTTGCTACCAAAATCATCCCAAATGGAAACATTTGAAGCAAAATTCTCCATATTTAGTTTGTATTGACCTGCAAAATTCAGGGTGGCCAAGGGAAATGTTTTCCTCTTAGCTAACATTTGTTTGCATTATAGAACAATATCACAATCTGGTAGAAAAAGGACTTGTAATTTTGCCCCAGTAGATAAAGGTGAGGTGCATTGACACAGCTAAGTCCTTGTTACCTCTGTTCTTTATTACTCAAATGGTATTTTATAAATTCTACTTTTCTTTCCCTGTATAAATTTTTCAGTGTTTCATTTTATGATCCCACTCAAAATCCTCATTTGTGATCAGTTGCTATAATTTCTGTTGTGATCTATGCCATGAATAATGCTAGAACTACATCGAATTTTTAAAACAGGTCTTGGGGTGTATTTCTAGAAAACATTACACTGAAGTCTAGATTTGTAATTTTTGCAACTTGCAGGCACAAATATTTACTGTGAAAAGCAATGTTCTTGCTTGTTTATTAAACATATGTAGGGTGACCAGACTAAGGTTAGGAAGGCTTGTTTGAGATCAGTGAACAAGCCATAGGCAAGAGTGAATCTCTGCAGCACTGTTTTCCCTTCTGTAAACCAGAGCAGTTTAGAGAAGCATCCCTTTGCAGACAGTTTTAAAGTCTGCCAACAAAAGGTGGTATGAGAGGGTTACAACCTCCTGCATGGGCTGCTAATGCCATAGTCACCATCTGAGGGAGAATGAACTTTGTCTGCTCTCCGAGTTCTCCCTCTTAAATTTTTAAAATTGAATTATAACGTACTTAGAGCTATCCAAATACTTTTTGGTGTGCATATCAGATAAATAGCTTTTCAGTGAGCAGGTCGTATTTGCATTAATTGGAGCTGCTGCTGTTCCATTAAAAGTAAACAATCTTTTCTCTCTCATTATCACTTTCATAATTAAAGATGCTGAAGGCTTTTGACTGGCTTAGTTCAGGCACTGGTGGACAGCAGTGACTCACTGGATGTTCATTTACCACCGAGATGGTCACAATTGAATGATGAGAAGGATGTGTGTGTTACATTAAACTGTTTTTTAAAGGTAATGGAAATAAGTGCAGAAGAAGGAATGGAGAATAGGGTATGAAGAAGGCCACAGACAGGCCTCGGGGTCACAACTTTGGAATGGAGATACCAATAAATAACCCCCTGCCATCAGCCTGTAATGTCACTCAGTGTGATTGAGCATGGCACCAGTACAGGGCTGGGGGAGATCGCCATTATCCTGCGTGTTGTGTTTAGCAGAGAATACCTACTGCTAATCTAAGAAAAATATTCCTGCCCAGAAGGAAATGAGAGGACTGAAAGAGTGCACTGGTCCCTGGGTGAGGTGCTTTTCTGTAAATACAGTACATGTGAGTGATGAACAGAGGAAATGGCCGGGAGTAGGTGGGTGGAATTTGCAGCTTGTTTTTATCATTTGTCTCTCAAAACCCCATTCATGAGAAATGGTGGTGGGCAGTCATATATAAACTTTAAAGAGGCGCTGGCATTTTTTTCTCTAACATTTAAAAGGTTATGTGCTGCATTGCGAGACAAATAAATCATGATTCACTGCAACAACAGAGTTGCAGTCAGTTATATAAATTGCCAAGGAGGCACTAAATCTGTTGCTTTGTGTGTTCTGACCATTTAACAATGAGAAGGGTTTGGAAAGAAAGTAGAGTAGAAACAAGAAACCACATAAAATTGTAGATGCAATTAGTAACATCAGTGATGGTGCTTTAAGTTCATTGTTTGTTCATCTGGGTGGACCCATATGTGCCACATAAAAGATTTTCTCAGCAGAATGAGGAGTGTCAGAGTAGTATATGGTGCAGAGTACTCACAAAGACGTTACTGAATAACCACCCAGGGAATGTAACCAGCTTATCTGTAGGGTTTTTTTGATGTGAAAACAAATGCTATGATTTTTAAAGCCCAGATTCTAATGTTGCCTGTGTGCACTACCTGCTGCCAACACACCTGTGCGAACACGTAGCTTGCTCAGGTTTACACATATGGAAGAACAGTTATTTCTAAGAATACATTCCCAATTACCATCCTTCTTTTTCAAAACTGAATTTGGCATCAGTGGCTTGTAAGTTGCTGTTCAATACTGTTCTAGTTTATCAAATTAATTTCCTCAGGTAAAGAGAGACACTATCAAAATTGTAAAGGTAGTACATACTAGAAAAGTGGAAAATTCAAACCTTGAAAAAAAAAATCTTGATGGGGTAAGTAGCCATGTTCCTTTTTAAGGAACATTAAACATTTTGTAAATTAAATTTGTATATCAGAATAACTAAGTAATTCTTTCATAAAATTTTAGTTTTGAACAGCTAAATTACCTTCTGTGTATAAAGGATTGTCTTTAAATACAAAGTTTAAGGAATTGTGACAAAAGTCTCGATATTTCCATCCCGGGAAGACCTTTTAAAATTTAGGCTTTTGAAATTACTGTAGAATTTGTGAATTAATATTATATTACGCAAGTAGTAGCTGCAGTTGTTTGTTCAAGTAAATATTAATTGAAATAGCCATTTACTCAGGTAATTATAACAGGCATGTGCAAATATAAGAATCACTTACTTTACAAAAGATTTTTTTTTTCCAAATGTTGGAAACTTTCCAATAGTTGACGTAAATGCCAAACTTTCCTTATTTTAGTATAAACTGTCACTGCACTCTGCTTGTGTCACAACACAGTGCTACTCACACCTGCAATACAGGTCATTGGTGCTTGTTGGAAGTCTGAACACTGGGGCTCTTTGGACAACAGTTCTGAGCAGTGGAACAACTAATTGATACCTTACAGTTTCAAAAAAAGACATGTTTCTACTTTTGGAACTAAGGTAAAGGTGGATAAACAAAATAACTTCTAGGACTGCTGATTTAGCAGTTATCAGTCAAGAAACAATAAAAAACATGTATGTAACAAGATAGGTTATAGAGAGATTATTTATGTAGAAAAGCTTCTCTGACAATCTATGCATAGTCTAACTGTGATTCTCATTTAAGGTTTAAGTTGAAAAAAGAAAAAAAAGTCAAAACCATTACATCTTACACCCCACCTCTTGTTAATTAGTTAGAAACCAGGCTGAATTCAAAGTACTTGATGTACACTGCTGTAATTCTTGCTAAACTTTCCAAGATTCAGATTTGCTCTTGCATTCATTTTTAAAATATGCAAGTTTTAAAGTCATTTCTCAGATGACTACAGTGTGTGTGTGGGTTCTCCTCATGTTGACTGTGCTCTGATTATAAGTATCATCCACATAATAATGATGTTTCTGTCAGCAGATACTTCATCTGTTGTGTCAGAGCTGTAGTAGGTAAGAGTACTGTAATTAGAGCCAATCTGAGCAAATGTTGCATTTGCTGTTATATTTGGCTCATTTTATGCATTTCATGGTACTTAAAAGCCGTTTCGCTCTTCTGAGTACTTGGCAACCTGTGTTTGAATGGAAGTTTCAAACTTTTGCAGGGCAAAAGCAATACAGTGAGTCTTTTTTGAAGTAATTTTTTTAAATTAACTAGATTTTGGTCTGATAGGGACGCTTCAAAGTGCGAATGCTCTGTTGAATTCCCATGTAATTGAGAATCTCAGGGGAGTTTCTGATGCTGGAAGAAATGGCAATATATTTCAAAATAAATTGGTGTGCTGATCCTCTAAGCCTGTAATACTTCCTGTGCCATTAAAATGTCTTTGATGTTAAACTGCTCTGACATCATGTTAATTTCCTTTGTTCCAAAACCCATCTGCTGCATAGTGTGTTTCTTGGGTTTCTTCACTGGGAACACTTAGCAGTGACTGTTGGTTTGCCCCTTGGGATCCCAGTCAGGACTGGACATTTGTTACACAGAGCAGTGAAGGAAGTGGTATTTCTAGCATACCATGTCACCTTTCAAAGAAAGAAATCGGTGAAATTTAGCAGTACTTGTAGGTCTTCTGGTAATTGGTCTTGCTCTTACATGAGGAATGTGGGAGAAATTAATTTATTATCAAGTTGTAAGTAATAAATAAATAATTTTAGAAGATATTTTTAAAAATACATTTTGAAAGTACATTTTGAAGTAATTTCTTGGATTTTTGTTAAAGTGCTCTTGCTTCTGCCTTTCCTCTTAGCTACCAAGACAATGGCACCAGCTGCTCTGGTTGCCCTGGTACCTGCAAGCGGTGGAGTTCAGCTGTTAAAACAGCCTGATTTGTCGTGTGGCAGTACAAGCTATTAGCAGAGTGTTGCTAGGTGAGGAGTACCTTGTGTGCTCTTGAATAAGTTCCTGTTTTATGGCTTTCACCTGTGAATGTTATTATTATTTACTTTTTCTACTAGTTGGCCTGGTAAGGTCTAATTTGTTGTGTACTGTGATGGTAGAAGTTTCCAGGATTCTCCCCTTGTTCCCAAAGAGTTAACCACTCCTCCTGTCAGCTGAATATGGAAGTGTGAGTTTGCCCAGCCAAGTTAGGTCTATAATCTGCCTGTATTTAATACCTGAAGTATGGTTTAAGGTAGTAATTCAGCATTTCATCCATCCTCTTCTTTTTCCCAGGCTTCATCTTCAGTCCTGACACATCTGAAGTGTCAGACTTCACATTACACTTTGGTGTAAAGATTCTGGCTGACCTTTGCTGTGATGCTGGAATTTTGTATAAATATCTCAGGACTACATTCACTTTGTTTTAAACTCTCTCCTATGAAACATGCTGGAGGATAAAATTCTTTTCCAATACAATTGTAATAGCTATAGCTGAGGCAATACCAGTTTGCCCTGTATCACTTCACATTTACATCAAGGGTAAAGAATTCAAGATTTAGATAGTCTGCTTTTACTTGATTTATTTCAGCTATGTTCCTTTTACTAAGAGCTGAAGCAAATAGAGTAGCTATTATGGTATCACTGTATAATCAGAGTATTTAAACTATCAAAGTGAAGAGTGAGAGGACACTTGGCTGCTGATCCTCACTCACTCCATGAGAAGAAAGCTTGTAGGAGTGGGAGCAGCAGTGTTTTAGAACTAAGTCAACTTAGTTCAGCACTGAAATAAAGAATGTGTTTTGACAGTGATGAACCATTAGAACTAGATACAACTGGCAGAGTCTTTATCTCCTGATGTTTTTCAGACCAGATGTTTTTCTGTTGGAAATGTGTTTGTAAGCTCTTCAATTATTGAACTGACACAAGGATCTATTGTTAAATGTGTTCGGGTGAATGCTGAAGTTGGGGTCTCATCTCTGAAGTCATTATTGGAAATCATCATGTATGTCTAAGAAGTTGTAAGAATAACGTGATGTTGCAAAACCTGTTTTAACTCCCTGAAGGTATTTGTAAAACTGAGGATGGACTTAGGCTTCAGTGTTTGGCTTTCAGATTGCTCCCTCAGCCTTCTCTTACCCTGGGGCTTCCTGTCTAACACTCACAGAGGAGGTTGCAGGCATTCCCATCTGTGTGGTTAGGAAAGGAGGCAGGGAAGACTTCCAGCCTGCTTCTGTGTGATGGATGCTCTGGAGTATCTCGTTTATTTGCATGTACAGAATCTGATTTCTTGTTATCCGAGACTTGAACCTTTTCCCACATTATGTAGAAACACTGCAAATGCTATTTCACATTTCTCTGAAGTGCTGGTGACTTGAAGTGATATGGTTAGATCTTCTTCAGTATAAGGATGTAGGGGTGAGAGGGCAGAAGCATTGCTGGGATTGATCTTTCAGAGGCATTTCAGTCTAGGTTTAGGTTTACTTAACTTAGATGTTCTCTTAGTGCACAGAATCTCATCAGTAAGCAAATTTGTATTTTTGACATATGTTGTGGAGATGTACATTTGTTTATCATACTGAGTATTTCTGTGAATATTTCTGCTGGTTCCAAAGAGATTGAGTCACACTTCACTTAGGTAAAAGAAGATTTTGCTCTTTGTTGTCTTACTGCTCCTTTATAAATACTGTTTAAATCTACTGTATTCTGTTGCTAATCCTTCAAAAGTGCTGTGTCTTCAAAGCATAGACTATCTTACTTGTTTATAGGAATGGTATGAGTTGCTGGTGGACGGCCTTACATGTGCTTAAGATTGGGGTAAAAATCATTGGCTTTTGATAATACTTTGTGCAGAGAAATGAGTATATATTTTCATTTTTTTTACATAGGTATTAAGACATCATTCACAATTAATTGCTTTGGTATCCTTTTTATGACATAATTGTCATGATATTTCTTTTACCCCCACACTTAAAACAATCTCTCTCTCTATTGAGACAAAGCAAATGCCACAAAAGTAATAAAAATTATAAGCCCTGTAGTGTAAAGCAAATCTAAAACAAGCCAGGACAGACATATTTTTACGTATAACCTAAGTTTAAATTTAGCACAGTGGATTTATCCCTTACTTAGCATTTAATAAAAGAGGATTCAAAGGTATTTATATCTAAATAAATTACTAAAACTAATTTTCTTCCTCATGTCATATGTGCAACAGAGAGTAAGACCTTTGTGTTGTAAAGGGAAAGAACATTTAAATTGCAGTCTTAAGAGGAATCGCTAAAAGGGATGTGATACAGCTTGAGGACTCTCCTTGAGGTCAGTGAAGCAGAGTGTAGGCTGGGAGGGAAGTCAGGGTATCAATAGGACACAGATGTGAAGCTCAACAGTATACAGGCTAAAAATTATATCCATTGATTTTAATGGAGCTCCACTGGGGATGAATTTGAACCATTACAAAGAAGTGTTGATCTGGCATTTTACAGCTAGGATCATGTTTCTTATGATGAATGCCAATGTTCAGTTCTCAAATGTCAGAGTTGTTTAATTACTTAATTTCACCTTTTAATTTTTGAGAGTATTTAGGGTGTTGCCAGGGGGCACTCAAGTGGAAAGGACAAGTCAGGTGTGTGTTCATTCTGTTTCCTTTTGTATGTATTGAAGTAATGCCTATGTACACTAGTCATATCTTACTGTACTGTTGCGGTGTCTTTTTTAAGCGTGGCACGGCGTAGCAATCCACAACCTTCCCAGAGAGCGCAGCCCGGTGGCAATAAAGGAGGGGAGGAAGGGTCTCCACATGGGAGTTCCACAGAAGAACTTTATTTACATGGCGTGAAGGTTCCCAGAGGCCAAGACAAAGACACACCAGGGTCGTAGGGTTTTGTATGGGGATGAGGAAGGTGGACAGAGCACGAGGGCCAATGGTCTCAGGGCACAGGGGCGGTGCATGGGCCGGGTTAAGGTGCAGGGGACAACAGCAAAAACCGGAAGGAGTGGCCAGGAACAGGGAGTAATGGGAGAGCGGGGAAGGGAGAGCAATCTGGAAGGGGAGACATATAGGGTAGAAAAGGGGAGGAGAGACACAAAACCAA
>VZRO01000675.1:75434-131675 GCA_013397915.1 Daphoenositta chrysoptera | reverse complement strand
ATCTGGAAGGGGAGACATATAGGGTAGATAAGGGGAGGAGAGATACAAAACCAATAGCAGTAACGAAAGGTGTGTACATAATAATGAGGGAACAAAGGATCTTGGGAGGAGCCAATCCGCTTACCCTAACCATGAGAGATCTGGCTGCTGCCTTTCAGGAGGAGATTGAGGCTTTTGCTCTTTGGCCTCACAGGCCACCACACAGGTCCCCACACTGTACCTCCAGTATACATCCATTGGGTAAATATTACACACTTTGTAGGTCATACATCACAAGAGGATGAGGGGCTTGTAGTTGTATGTAAGGGGTGCTTGCAGACTAGATCTAATTTACAGGAGTAGACTGGGAGGTCTGAAGGCACCCTTGGCCAAAGTGATGGGTAGTATTATTACTGGCTCTGACAAGCCTTGCAAACACGACTGCGGGAGGCAGCATTTTATTTTCTGTTATGAGCTCTTTTCTGACCTTTGGAGGCATTTGAGAAAAACATGAATGTTCACACAAACCGCTTTTTATTTCAACACTGCAGGAAAAAATATAAAAAAATATTATTTTATAATATTATAAATATATATATATATATATATAAGTATTTCAGCACTGCAGGAAAATAATAAGAAACGTTCATGATCATGTTTTAGCTCAAGTGCAGGATAGATCCACTCAGACAGGAAAGTCTGGCTGTCTTCTTATCCTTTAAATGTCTCTCAGGATGAGGTGTGCCCACTGTCATATGAGGTGGCCCTTCTGCCCACCCATGGCTGTAGAAGCTCTGAATTTATGAAGTGGTAAATGGTATTTTTTGTTAATGGATCACCTAAGTTAGAACGCATTAAAATAAAAATATGCATATTTTGATTTTGCACTTGAATTTTCAAGAGTTTCGGTGTAGATCTATTTTTTGTAGCTCCCAGGTGGCAGCTAACATGAGATTTGGGTAGTAGACAGTTTTCAGGTCTGCACAGCTTGGAGTTGAGCATTAGGTGCAATTTGGTCTTGAGGTGGGGTAAACAAAGAAGTTAAATCACAGGGATCCAATCAAACTTAAGGGTTCAGGATCATCTTCAGATACAATGAGTGCTGAGACAGAAATAAAAATGCCAAGAATCAGGCATTTTTAAGACCACACAGATGGCTCGTTTTAGAAGGCTTTTGGTCATTCTGTGCAGGTTGTCCACAGCTGTTAGATCTCTGCTCTTGCCTTTTCCAGGTTCTGTTCTCTTTTCAGTGTCCACTTTGCAGTCTTCCTACTTGGAAATCTATGTTTACTGAAGATAGAGTAAAAAAAGTGCCCATTGGATTTAGAAGCTTCTATAAGCGTATTAATCCTGGGTTCTGGGATGTACAGCTTTGATGATTCATTAGAATAATTTTAGAAGCACTCAAAAATAATTTGAAAACATTTCTGTCCCCTGGGAAAGGGGCTATGCTGACTAGCCTTGAAGATGGCCTGTTCCTCCTTGCTTACCAGAGGCACATGACTGTGATGCCTTTCGGTGGAGCTGATCTCTTCCAGTATGACAAAATAGCAAGAACTTTAAGTCCATAATGAAGAAATACAATTTTAGTGAAAAAATTACGCCAAATTACAGAAACTATAAATATTTTTTTAATAGGCAATGTGCATGGAAAGAACAAAATAGCAATGACCAGTGCAGTCTCCAATCCTAATACATTTTATGATTGAATCTTCAGTGCTCGGGTTTTACTAGAGGTAATTCTGTATTTTGCTTACTAAAAGTGTCTGAGGGATTTGATGTGATCTGTGTAGCAGAACAGTATATAAATTTCTGAAAGCTTTGGGGATGGTGTTCTGCTGATGCTGTTGTTAGACAATATGCATGAAGGCGCATCTGCCATGGTTTTCTCCCTGGCTCTAGTGCTGTAGGGGTGGAATAACAGCATTTTCTAACATGGTGCTGCCATAAAAAAATCACCTAGGCAAGGAGACATTTGGGGTGGGGGGACAGGGACTTGTGTGAGGTGTCCAGTTGCTCAGCACTCCTGAGGTGAGCCTGGTACCAGAGCCATTGCTTCAGGCGAGTGTGATCATCTCTTCCACACTGCTGGGTTTGTCCTGAGCACTGCAGCAGAAGGGTCCTGTGTGTTTGGCTGCCCCAGCACATACTATTCCTGAGATGTTACTGAGACATTGCCCTTGTGCTTGGGACTCCTGGATGTCCTGCACCCAGAGTAGAATTAGGTACACCCTTGATTCATGGATTTTTTAGCTGTAAGCACAGCACAGACACCAGGATACGGCCCCAAGCAATGTACGGTGATGCAGGAGAGACACATTTCCCTTCTGTCTCATTTTTAATTATGTGGCTTCTTTGTGCTCAAATGACTTGCCTTGTGTCAGGAGGGTTAGCCTCCATTTATTCCTTAGTTCTGATGAGGTGGGGCACCCTCTGTGTAACTTCTTGTCCTACTTATTTTTCTGCCTTCATTTCCAGATGGAAATTTTGGTATCAAATGGGGAGGATTTTAAAGCATTGGTTGCCCTGTCCTTTCTGTCTTCTGTAGGGCAGCCCTCCTTCACTCACCTGCAGAGAACCTGGTGCTTGCCATGAGTACAGACAAGTTGTTCTTTTTCTCACTACCATACTTGATTAAATTCTTCACTTAAAATCCCTAGGCTCTCACTTCAGCTCTAGGTGGCCACTGGGATGGGCTGCCAGGGCAGCTGCTGCTGGCAAGGCTCCCAGAAGGACATCCTGGGCAGGGAGGGGTGGATTTTGGTGCAGACCCTGAATTTTTGTGCCCTCCAGTTTCCTCCGTAATCAGATTAATTAGGACCTCTGCCTCCCTCTTCCTTGTGAAGGTGAAAAGAAATATTTGTACCTGCCTCCAATGTGTTTTGGGAAAAAAGAGAAGACAGAGGAAAAAGCTATTACATTGGCATGGGACCTACAGGTTATTCTGCTTGAGCAGTCTTGGTTTTGCTGTAAGATTCCTTTGGCTATAGTAGAGTAGTAATTATTACAATTAATTATGTTTATATGGGCCATGTGGTATTTGAAATGGAAGTGGGCACACTGCTGTGGGAATGGAAACATGCAGCAGCCTTCCCTGGATGGTGAATTTCTGACACAGCTTGGGATGAGAAGATTCAACTGAGACCCCAGATAGTGAGATTTTCGGCACATGTAACTTAGTCCTATAAGCAGCATTGAACTTGACCTGTCATGGAGCCAAGCTTGCCTCCCCAAATTTAACTGGTTTTATTAGTTGTACGCAGATTGATCATTCTACCTTGATGCAGCACCTACAGAGAGCTTGCAACGTTGGTAGTTTCAGAGAGCAGCATACAGGATTTTTTGCAGGTAATAAAATGGGAAATCCAATTTGCAATTGCAAAGCAAGGCCCTGAGTGACACAGGATCTTCCCAGCAGCCCCGGTGAGAGGGTTAGGGCTAATTGCCATGCTGGCCGGCTTCCCCAGCGGCCTCCGCTTGAGAGCTGCATGGCAAGAGCACCAGCCCGCACCTTCAGCCAGCACAGATTTAGACACACTGCTTTCTAGCTTATTAGGTCCTCTTTGTCACAGTACTTAATCCTTTTTCCTGATCCTTGTTAGAACAGGGCTGCCAAGTCCCTTAATAAAGCAGATGAGGTGCACTGAAGTGTGTGGCAGCGGGCAGCTGCTGCCTGACTGACGGCTGTGGGGGATGCTCCTGCCACTGCTGCCTCAGACCAGCCTGCCACAGACAGCTGGCAGATGAGCTTGTTAAGGTAATGGTGATGCTATGATAGGCTGGTATGAGATGCTTGGCATGTTTTCACACCATATAATGGCTTGTCTTTTATTGTGTTAACCCCTTTTACAGAGAAAAATACGCTGAAGATTAGCTGTCATGCACAATGCGTAGCCAAAGTGGACAGTGAGCACAGGGCTTGCAACAGCTCCCCTTGCCTTCACTTGCACAGCTCCTTTTATTTTGGAAGGCTGTGGTGTCAGGTTGATTGCAGATTTCACCAGCAGCTTGGCTCAGTCAGTCTTCAGAACCCTGTAAATATTTTTTGTTTTGTTCTCCATACTAAAAGATTATTTTATCTAATTGTGATTTAGTTATTGTTGATTTCTGGGGGAAGGGTAGGCCCCTCTTCAGTGTGAAATTCACAAAAATAAATTGAAAATGTGCCACAGATTTCTTAATTTAAAGAATACAAGAAAATATTTCAATGGCTAGACTGTCCTGGAATTCAGCCCTTCATATGTATAGTCATGAGGAGTTTCAGTGGAGGATATACTGTTTTGGGGTTGGATGGTAAACTTTTACAAAATGAACAAACAAAAAACCCCAAGCAACCCCATAGTAGGTCTGTTATGTCTTCTGTCAACAGAGTAGGTAAAACTGCCATGTTATAAGAACAGCGCTGTTTGTTTGCTTTTGAGAGTGTGTGTCACCCTAGCCACGGATCAGCGTGGAATCTTGGTGCAGACAACATGCCAGGCACTGGGAAGGCAAAAAGCCCCTGGAGCAGGGATTGAGGAATGCTTTGCAATGCCAAGCTTCAGCAGAGCAGACTTCTACCAGAGAATCATTCTTTCATTCCTGCACATCATGGTGGAGATAATGAACAGGTATATTATCAAGCCACTGAATCGCCCCAAACCGGGCCAGGAGACACTTAAGAGACAGAGTCAGAGAAGTGGGAATTTGCTTTATTCAGCGGCGGGTGTGTAGGAGATCGCTCCTCTAGCAACACACATGCCAGCATTTCTTACAACACAGTATTATGGACAAAATTCATGAATATTCATCACAGTCCTTGGGATACGAGTGGTAATACAAATTACTTCTCAGAAGTCATTAATATCATTAGCATAGGTGTCACGTATGTGCAGTGTATCTTGGTGGTCGCACTGAGGAAGGTTTCTCTTCTTCCTCGGGGGTCTTTCTGATGAAGGCTAGCAGTCTACTTCACAATGCACTTTTCACCTTTCTTTCCGGGGCATGTGTGGTCCTTTGTAGAGTGACTCAGCAGTTTCTGAGATGATCCTTTCCCCTCTGTCTTGACAAGACTAGGGCAAATCTGGCTTCTTAGGTTTTGTAATTAACATTTGCTGTTGGAATTAATATTTGCTGTCTCCTAATAGTTAACTGTGCTTACATGAGTTCGCTATTAATCACCTCTTTCTCACCACACTTAAAACTAATTTAATAAATAAGTGGACAGAGTTCAACCCTGCTTTGCAGTGTGTAGCAGCACTGAAACAGAGTGGAACTGCATCCATCATGGTGGGAACGACTGTGTCCTTCTTTTCCTCTTTGCTAAGACTGAAATATTTGCTTTTATTATGGTTGTACTCTCTGAAACAAAAAGTTTTTATATTCACAGCAAGGTATTTCTTTCAAATTTTTCATGTTTCAAATATTTTTCATATGCTGTTTCATTTAATCTCCTTCAGGTAATTTGGATTTGACTGGTCAAAAACAAGTCTTCAAAGCAGAGAACAATCCTTGGGTTACCCCTATTGCTGATCAGTTCCAGCTGGGAGTATCTCATGTTTTTGAATACATTCGTTCAGAAACATATAAATAGTAAGTATTACATTATATACTGTAGCTGTGTTGTTTGGTTTTTTCCCTGTAGTGTTTTGGGCAAAGTGTTACCAGCTACACACATCTTTCATAATACATGCAGTAACTTGGTATCCAGGACAAATATGCAAGCCTGTACACTTATATTAAGGAATTTTGCTAAGAAGGAGGTAACTGTCATGTAGACAAGTTAGGAAAGCACAGAGACTGTTTGATACTGTCCTGCATTTTTTGTTTATTTCTAAGAACTCTTATGTAACTTGAGAGATGTAAAAGAACAAGCATTACAAGCCTTTTGAGAAGTACTAATTTTAAGAATGTTTGGTACGGCTTTATAGATTGAAATAGATATTTGTTAATGGTTTTGGATGCAGGTTGTTTTGTTTTGGGAGATACCCAGACTTCAAACCTGTTTTGATCTGGACTAATTTGCAAAAGTCTACAACCTTAGTAATTCAAATACAGGTACTAGTGTTTTCTTCAACAGTGTAAATGTGTATGCTGGGCTTCTCCATTTTAATGCAAGATTCCATGTACAAATGCTGACTACTGGTTTAGGAAAAAGTGTCTTTAGTCATTCACTGAATTGTAATATTTATTTTAAGTAAAAATCTCGATGTTATTCTTTAGATGGAAAGTTATTTTTCAGTGTCCAGCAGCAGTCTTCATGCTGTCTCCCTAGGAGCAGTAGGTGGTACAAGAACAGCACAGCCTCTGGATTGGAAAGTTAGTTTTTGCATTTCACCTTTATTTTAAAAATATATTTTAATAATTCAGAAGCATTTCTGACAATGTTTGCTGTCTGAACAAAATTACCAGAGAAGACTATTTACAAGTGACAGATGTGGGATGCCAATTAAGTAACTGAGATGTAAATTTCTATATGAAACTAAATGACCCAACAATGGCTTTTGTCAGCTATTGCTCTTCATTTACAGAATTTTAAATGAAAAGAATCACAGATGGGAGAGTGGTTGCAAGAGTTGTGTGTCTCAGAAGGGTGCTGATATTTATGCTGTAATGCGTGTTCTCAAGACAGATTTATTCATAGATTTAAGTAGGCTGCAACACCCTTCTTGCAGTAGTACTCTGTACTATAGACATGGTGTAGGGAAACAGCTGCCTATCTCCTTGGACCATCCCTTCCCCACTGGTCATTGTGCAGCTGCATCTCAGTTTCTTGATAATGTTTTGTAATTTTGCTTTATATTGTCAATTTTATATTTCTGTTTGTTGAGCAGTGTAGGTTAGGGATCTTCATGCACTTCTCACAGGGACCATTCTGGACATCATGAAGACAGCAAAATTTTTGAGAATTTGACCTATATTTATGGAGAAGGGGATGGGGGGGGGGGGTCTTTTATTATGTATCTATTATTAAAAAAAAAAGTAAATCTGGGTGTAATAAACTGCTCTGTCAACATTCCTTGTGTGTAATCAAAATTGACAAGAGGGTTTTGTAATTCATTAGTTACCTCAGCTGTTGTTCTTTGTTCTAAGTTAGCCATATTGTGTTTGTTGTCTTGCTCTTTGCTGAGGTGTAGCAGTGTCTTGTTGGGTAATGGGCCAATTTTGATTTTGTCCTCAGTAAATATTTGAAACCTGTATAGTTAACAGTGTAAGCAGAACCAGACTCTAGTTATTAATAGGGAAAAAAATCAAAACCAAGTAATCTTTCTGTGGTTTATTTATGGTTTCTACTTTGATCTTAGCAGCTTACTACATTAATTTGTCATAATTTTCAAAGTTTAGTGATGAAAACCCAATGCATGGAGATGTTAATATTCAGGTTTCAAGTTTAGATTTTCAACATATGGCCATTTTATATTTAAATCATAAATTAAAAGTATGAGTATAATTTTGTTAGAAAACCAGTAGTAACTTTTTCTGAGTCTTGATTTTCCTTGTTTCCCCTGCTATAAAGAGAGTTCATGGATTTTTCTACTGAAAAAATACTGTAGTTTTTATTTCCAGTTTCCTCTAGGTATGTGATCTGAGAATTACTGGGATGCCATTTTGCGTTTGGGTTTAGGAGTTAAAAGCAGTGGCATGGTCTAGGTAACAGATCTAGTAGCATTATTCTGCACAAAAGCAGATAAGGTGTACACTCAGAAGAAATTAAAACTGGTTTTTGTGGTGGAATTTTGATCTTTCCCTGCTAATGATTATACAGCTTCTTCAACTGCCTTTTTCTTTCAGAACCTTTGAACAGGTAGTGTGTCTTTTTTCCTCTTAAGCAAATCACAAGGTTGATACGTGAATTAAGTATTTTTCCGTGAGGCTATCTAAATAGGAAAACGAAGTTGTTTTGTGTGTTTTATTGCTCATTCTGCCAAAACAAAAAAAAATCTTCCAACATTTGATAGATCCAGGCAGCTTAACTTTTACTGTGAGATAAAGCAGTACAGTTAAATGATTAGATAGGATGCTGCTTAGCTAACCTCACTTGCAACACTGAGAAGACAGAACATACATCAGCAGCTGACCATCATACCAGTAAGTTTGCTTTCAGGTACTGGAAGATGTAAACTCTCATAAACCAGAACTATGCATCTGTATGGCAGATGAATTTTGAGCTCCAGAGACAGAGATTTGTTTCTCTATGCCCATTGCTTTTGCTAGCTGATTAGAAATACTGAGTTTTCTTTATTTACAACTTCGACATTGTCTAGACTAGCTAAGACAGTGAGGGTAGGCTCATACAAGTGCCAAGTTTCAGGAGCTCACGAAGTTACATTTTCACTAAGGGGTTTATGCTAATACATTTTATTTTGTGTTTGCAAGGGCTAGAAATTCATGTTTGCTCAATTGCTGTTAACTTAGCCAGAAAGCAGTAACTCAGTAAGTCCTGGCAATGCACTGACTTGCAGTCATGTAAATAAACCTTGAGGTTTCTACTGGTGACTGGCACAAGCCATCACTGCAGTCAATGTCAGGGATCTCCATTCAGATTCTGTGAGATTGCACTTGGGAAGCAGCTAGCAAATAGATCACAAACCTCTTCTTTCTTTTGTGAAATGTACGGGCTGTTTCAGGCATATTTAGTGAAAAATTACATCCCATTTTTAGCCTCGTCTTGGGATATTCATGCTCTAGTGATTAATTGATAAGTAGGGATGACACCCATGAGGGATGATTATGTCTAAAGATAAAATGTCATTTGTCTTGCATACTTTTACATTTCCACATCCTGTTTTACATGGTACTCACGCATGAAGTACAAAACTGGAATTGCACTTTACTTCAGAAGCACATTAACCAGTAAGACCCTCAGATCAGCTCTTCTTACTTTGCAGCTTCTTTCATTTCCTTTAATTTCCTTACCTTTCATGAGAAATGGTACCCGGTGATTTTTTCAACCCTAATTTTTCGAGGAAGACTTGTGCTGAGAAAAAGACGGGCGATGTATTGTGGTGGAAAATGTGGTGGAGGGGCTCTTAATTCTTAACAGGAAATTCAGCAGCTCTTGGCACTTTGCTAGCTTTTGTTGGCTAAAATACGCCCACTGCACATATCATCTTGTGACAGCATAGTTTGGAAATAGATCAGTTTGCCAAGTATATAATGATTCTTAATCTCTCACTGCTGTGTAACTTTCTGAAACTTTAGTAAGCTGAATTTTGGCTTTGATTCTATATATACTCAGGAGCTGCCATTAAACTCTCCATGTGACGTCACAGTAGTGTTGAAAAGCAGTTGAAGAACTTGCTTAAACAGTGAAGGATAATGGCAACCTTGTCTCCTCAAAGGGCTTAACTAAATGTTTTATTTTTTATTCACGCCTTTAGTCAACTTTCAGAGTGACCTTTATGTTGTAAGCATATTCTCAGAGGATCTTCTCTGTCTAGGATACTGACAAAGAGATGATGTATTGTGTGATTTAGTGGTCACGATGTACTTAGATAAGTGCAGACAGACATAAATGCTTGAAAGAAAACAATGAATTAAGCTCCTATGAAGAACAAAATTCTATGATGTTCCTTAGAATTTCTGTAAGATAATTAGTTATTTGAATAAGATGAGATAAAACTGAGATGTGCAATTGGTACCAGTGGGTGGGTTTGGTTGTTGGCATTTACAGCAAAGGTAATCCAGAAAGCTGCTCTTTGGGTACATTTCTGGAATTATTCATGTGCTCTTGATCCATCTTCATGAGGAACTTGTTCTTTGCATGTTTGTTTCTGTAACAGAAAGAATAGTGATTTTGATTTTACCACAGCAGAGTCTATTGCAAACATCAACACCTGGTAGTGTAATCCCAGCTAAAACAAAAGAAATTGCTGGGTCTTGAGTACATTTTTTAGCTGCCCTTAAACTCAGCAATCCCCTTTTAACACATTATCTAATGATTGTTGTTTCCTTGTTTGACCTCCATATCCCAGTGAGGCAGAATTACAGTAGAACAGTCACACCATTTTTAAGTCTCTAGAAAGCAGATTTTTCCCACCGGACAGTCAATTTGGAGTCAAGAGGCTCAACAAGATGTGTCATGAAAGGAAGTAAGTTGCACTTTTCACATTTCCATCAGGAAAGGTAGTAGAAGAGCAAGCCATTTTCAAGACTGACACATGAACTCTTAGCAGAGGAAATGGTTTGACAAATGCAGTGCTGAGCATATATCGCTTGGCAGCATTGGAACAGAGGTTTCCCTGGACAGGCTGCTCTGTGCTAAGCATTGTAATTGAAAACCCCATTTCATCGGCAGTGACAGTGTGGAAAAATCCAGTCTTGATTCAGCCCTCTGTGTAGAGACAATCTCCCCACCTTCTTGGGAATGAGTTGTACTGAACCCCACTATTATGCAGCAGCTGCTTCCAGGGCAACAGACACAAGTTGTGAAGGAGCAGATTCCTCTTCTGGGTTATATTAATGAAGAGTATTTCAGCATTTATTTTTAACAACTCAGGGAGACCAGCAGGATACTCGGAGTACTGCAGAAGAATACAAATAGCATCTTGAAATAACTTGTGATCTTATTCCACAGTTGCTAATCCTGTTTAAGTTCAGCTGCATGGTTAGTGCTGTCAAAGATGTAAAGATGATAATCAGTAAAACCACCCATCAAGGAGTGGAAAAGAGGTCAAACAAGTGAAAAATCCAGGTGTTGGTTCTTGGGAAGCATGTTGGGAAGTAGGAATTGCCAGCAGCTGATACAGAGGCATCAGCAGCAGGTTGAACTGATATGAAGAGAGATAGTCCTGAAATGGTGTTACTTGTGCAGCACAGTCTAGGACCCGCAAGAATCCCATTTTATGTTAGCACAAAAAGCAGGAATATTTAAAATATGTTTGCTGATGGTACAAAGCTAGCAGCATAGAATAGAATCAGCATACCACACAGTAAGAATTAGCAAACAAAGAGGAAGGCTTGGGTGTATTAGTTACAGGTGAGCCACCAGTGTGATATGCTGGAGTGAGGGGAAGAGAAAGATAAGCACAATCCTCAGAGCTTGGCTAAAAGAGTGGAAATTTTCCAGTACAGAAAAGGAAATGTTTCGCAGTTGTGATCATTATGTTCATGAAAGATGAATTCAGGCAGGAACAGGCAAAGTGTAGATATATAATAGGATAGTAAAATGAATGAAGAAAGAAGAGGAAATTTAAAAGGTATTTGATTTATTTAGCAAAGTAAAGTCTGATAGCAGAGGTCATGGCTGTCATTGGAAGGGAGAGGGGGAGGAAAAAACTTCATTTAAGGCATTAAAAAATGGTGTATATAGGAACAAATATAAATAAGCTGGCCAGGTGTATATTTGAAGGAAAGTCTCTAATTATTAAGGGAACAAGGTAATAAATAACCTTCTGATGCTAACAGTCTTCCAACAGAAGAATTGAAGGCCAGAGTCTGGTTTCAGTGAGCACTGATCAGTTGGGCAGGAGTACATGACATGATTATATGTGGCAGAGGACAGTGCGTTTGTGATGTAGGCAGACCTTGCATTCACATCGATTTTTGAGTGAAAAATTCAGATGACGCTCCCATATATATTGAGATAACTGCACAGTGCCACTCACACTAAACTAAAGGAGGCAAAGCTCTGTTTTCTGTTAATATGAAGAAGAATAATTACACATATTCCTGCATTTAATAACCTGTTTAAAGAAACATTGCAGTTTTGTTCAGTAGTTTATAATTCCTGAAAATTTTTCATAAGCTTAGAATTGTTATTATATAAATTAAATATTCATTAGGAAAAAATCATGTGAGGTTATGAAAATCTTCCTAACATTTCTTTTTGCACTTAGACTGTAGCGATAAATAGAGAGAATGCTTTTCTTTGGCTCTAAGTAAAGTTAAATTATCCAGTCATTATCTAATCTTGTGATGATACCGAAAAGAACTGGGCCTAGTTGATTTCAGGAGTAATTGCAAATGGTTAGTATTCTGTACTCCCTGGGAGAAATAAAGATCATTAGAGGAACACAGGCCAGTTACTTGAAACATCTATAGATCCGATTCAGTCGAGCTCAGTCTGACACCTCAGCTGTTTGCATGATCTGCAGAGGTCAGTGAAGATCTAAAGAACTTGGATAGTGTGAGTCTACCCCACCTTGCTAAGAAAAACAGGCCATAATAAAGGCCATTTACCTTCTTTATTTTTTTTTGCTTCTGTCTCTAGTATCTTTGGTAGTTTGTGGATATAGTGATTTAACTCCAGACAGCAATTTAGAAGCACACAGCTGTTCACTCCTTCCCCTGCCCTCCACGGGTTGGAGAGGAGAATCAGGGAAGGAAAAAGCTTAAGTTCAGAGCAATTTAATAATTGAAACAAAGTAAATACAATATTAATACTGTTATTAAAATATAGTAATAATAGCAATAAAAGAGAAGAATAAACCCCAACAGGTGTTGCACAATACAGTCGCTCACTACCCACTGACCAAGGCTGAGCCCATCCCTGAGCAGTAATTTGTCCCTCTTGGCCAGCTCCTCCCAGTTTATACACTGGGCATGATGTTCTGTGGTGTGGAATATGCCTTTGGCCAGTTTGGTCAGCTGTCCCAGCTGTGTTCCCCCTGTTTCCTGGCTTCTTGTGGAGCTCCTCACTTTCAGAGCATGAGACACTGAAAAGTCCTTAGCTCAGTGCAAGCACTACTCAGCAACAACCAAAACATCAGTGTGTTATCAACGTTATTCTCATCCTGAATCCAAAACACTGCACTGTACCAGGGACTAGGGAGAAAATGAACTCTACCCCAGACAAAACCAGGACAGTGGAATAGAAGGCTTCATGGATTAGTTTTCTCTTAAATGCAGCTCTACAAATACTTCTTGAACCAGTATTGTCACTGTTCCTTGAGGGATTGCTCATGTTTATAGACTCATAGCATGCACCATTAGTGAGTACTTCTTTTCCTTTCTCATTTGCATTATTTGGTCTTCCTGGGCCTGTACAAGAAGTAAGTTGGTGTTGTGTGTCCAAGAGTCCATTGCTGGATCTCACTTAAATATTTCAGTGACTTTTTAGCTTGGCTTCTTTACCATTTGACCCCTCACATGGATGTACCATCTGTGCCAGTGGTAGCTGTGACCTCATTTATTTTGGCATGGTTTCAAAGACTGGGTAAATGTAGTAGAAAAAAAGATTACCTCAGTGTTCTACCCTAGGTGGGAGTCTCTGAGGTGCCACATCTCCCGTGAAGATGAACTCATGACAAATTATACTTCTCTCAAAGGATGGCAGGAAGCAAGATCCATCATAGCTGAGAAGTAAACAAGTGTTAATAGTCCTGATTCACACATTTTGATCACGTACCAGTAAAAAAATTTAAATTTACCAATAAAAATCTTTTATCAACCTGATGTGGGGAAATATAAAAATGTCATTTACTTTTCGTTCTGTTGTATTGAAGACATGGTACTGTATATTTTATATGAAAATGCTGATTTGTATTCCAACCAAATGTTGTATTTATTGGCTGTATTTTAAAAATTGATAAATATATTAGTACATTATTTCCAACAAAGAAAATAGATGACTCAGAGTCCTGACATCTTTAGACAACATTTACATGCAAATCTGTAACTCTCCCCTAAAGAAGAGCTAACTGGAACCCACGTCGAAAGATAAACAATATAAACACTATGTCTGTATATTTTTGTTTATATATTGCTAAGATGGATATGTAATAAAACCAAAGCTATCACTGATGTATCTGACAGATACTGCACATATAAATATTGGTGTAACTACTGATACTGCCATTCCCTTTGATATGAACTTCATATAAAGTTTAGAATATTATGTAGTAATCCATTAACCACGTCAAGGATGATAACCTGGGGTTTATGTCACTGGGGCAGATATCTGGAGCTGTGTTAGAAGTGAAGTTGGAATGAAGTGAGTTAAGTGCAGAAGCTGAGGACTTGATGAAACCAAAGCTAGGGTAACGGTGGTAGGGTACAGGATTTGAGTAGGGAAACAAAACAAAGTTGCATCAAACTATAGGGCAAGGCAAGATCTGTAGCTGAGTTAAAAATCAGTGGTAATTATGGTAAAATCCAAAACGAGTAACAGGTAGAGGGGTGTACAAAAGAAACTGGCAAACAACAGGATCAAGGACCTGGCCTAGAGAACAGGCTGGGGTCTAAGCAGGCAAGCAAAGAGTGAGATATGCAGCTGCAGGCAAGTGGCACCTTGGGCAGGAAAATTGATAGAGGAGATTAAAAAAAGTTTCTGCAGTGGGAAAGAGGGCCAATCCAAAGTGGGATCTATCTTGTTAGGCTCTTAGCCAGTGGAGAGACTGCTTATAACTATCTGATTATTATAAACCTTAGAAACTAAATGGCCCTTTTCTGTACTATGATAGATTATTAATGATGACGAGGGAAGGAAAGTCATGTTCTGTTACACTTCTGTTCAGTGCAAGCTGGATGATAATTTAGCAAAGATAAGTTATTTCTCAGTCCCTCAAGTAGAAGCCTGACCAGCATTTTGTTGTGAGAAATGGTTTTAAACATCCAAGCCTCTGGGCATGTACCCTGCAGGTTTAGAAGACTCGACTGACAGAGTCTGGGCTCACCAAAGTTCAGTCTTAATTATAATGTTGTGTCAGTGGAAGACCCAAAAGATGACATAAGTGCTAGTATCTTTCCAACATCAAGGAAGGTGAATAGACCAAACTGGGTTATGATGAGCTAGTTTACTCTGAAATTAATTTTGGGTTAAATAGTGAAAAAGAGACTATAAATATAAATAAATTCTACTTGTGATGATATAAAGAATGTGACTGTAATATGAATGTAATTCCTACACTTTAAAGCATGACTGTGATTTTGGGAACTTTTTCCTAAAGAAATATTGAATATTATAAATATTATAAATTTGGTCATCAAGGCAACTCTTTAACCATAGAACTTTGTGAGGCATTTAGCTTGTTACACATTGTCATTAGAAAATGAGCGCTACATAATTTCAGTAAAACACTAAGAAGAATTAACAACTCCCTGATAGGTCTTACCAAAGAGAATGTTTCTGGTGAGCTCCACAGAGAATTGACCTGGAGTAATTAAATGTTCTCCTCAGGTATTTGGAAACAAATACACAGTTGTTTTTGATGACCTGGAAGTTGGTAAAGGATAACAGTCAAGGTGCGGGCTGTACTGGATCATTTAATGAGCTGTGCCTGTACACAGTGTATTTTAAAGCAGCTCAAAGAAGAATTATGTATCTGTGAATAAGATATGCAAGATAAACCTCATGGTGTGGTTAGGATTACAGGAGGAGATAAAAACAAGTGAATATACTTTTCCAGAAGGCAGTCAGCACTGAAAAACATTTTAAGTGTTTTTAACAAATTAACAAAATTTGTCCTAAGTGCACTGTCAGCTCACAGTTCAGTGTTACATCTGAAAGGTCTAACTGAATTCAGCATCAGCCGCAGCTGATGTGGTAAGTCGAAAGTTCTTATTCCCATACTCACTAATCTGGGGCTGATGCTGAATTCATTCTGGTGTCAGTAGTTTTAAAGGGATGTTAAAAATGTGTTTAAATGCAGACATTTCAATTATTTGAGAGCAGAAGTCAAGCAGGTAACAAAAGGAAAGCAGGGTACAACTTACTAGGGCAAGCTGCTAGGGAAAGTAACATTCATTTTTTTCTTATTGTCCTCCGATTGCCTCAGGATACTTTCTGGGAAAATACCGTTTAGAGCAACATCTCAGTATTAAGGTTATTTGTTGTGGTGTGGGTTTTAATTTTCACTGTTAATTGCTCTTTCTTCCCCAAATGGTTTGTCTCCTGTTTTCCCCATAAATGTTAGTTCGTCCCGGGACTTGGTACCCCGCCCCATTCCCTGTCACTCAGTGTGTTAGGTCTCCTCCCCTGAGCTTCGTGCTGCCCCTTACTCTGGAAAGTTCTTTACTACTCGGTGTCCCATTGGATATTTTAAACACTCCACTCCTTTCCTGTTCCCCATTGAACCCATGTCATGCCAATTCTACCCTGTACCCTCCCACATTGTGTCCCCATTGGTTACTTTGTCTGCACCACCCTTGGTACCACCCCCCCTGAAAAACCCCAGCACACCCTCAGCACACTGTCTTCGTCCCTGGAATAAAACTTTGCTGGGAAACCGTACAAGGTCCTCTGTCTCATCCTTTGCCCTGGCCTGCACTCCCTGTCTGGCTGCGGTGTGAGCCACCGGCAGATCCAGCTCAGCTCTGCCGCGGAGGCTCTGGGGACACTCGCTCGCCTCGTGCAGCGAAGGGGCCGAGTCCGGGCTCACCCCGAGCTGCGCAGTTATTGTATGATCCATGATGGATTTTAGGACACCGTGTGTGGTATCCAAAGGTGATGATCTATTGCCTGATTTTAGACTTTACCAGAACTGCCACAGTTGTAGGGCCTTCTATGCAGTAGTCTGTTCTGCTGCTGTCACTGCTCTGGGCATGGTGGGTCTATCATCTCCAATGGATTCAAGGGATTTTCTCAGCATTTCTAGGGGGCTGTTGTTGCTAACCAAAGGCAGTGTGTCCAAAATAATGTAATTCAGAAATTCAGCTGATATTCTCTGAAGGTAACTCACCTAATTTTGTTTGGGTAGGGTTTTTTGTCTGTTGGAGAGGAGCGTAGTGCAGAGAACAGAATTTGGACTTTACAGTAGGTAACAAAAAGAATAGAGCATTTTAAAGAAAATTCTCAAGACGGCAAAGAGGAAGAATAATAGACTGGAAATGGCAGACAGAACAATACTAGTTGAGGACTAATGGGGAAAACACTGGTTTTCCACATAATAAGGGGTTTCTGGTAAAGTGGTGTAGCTAACAGTAGTGGTAAGTCTCTTAACCCTTTGTAATCTTCAGAATTCATTTTATTTGCTTTCTTGTTTTCTTCTTCGGATTGGTTCTTTATAACCAAACAAGAAGAGTTACTGCACACATTTGCTGGTTTTATTTGAGAGATAAATTAAAAACTGGCGCTTTTATAATCAAGCAGATCTGTCTGCAATTTCTATTCTCTATGCAGTCATATCTGTTTTACTGCATGCTGGTTTTTATTGAACTCCAGTTTCTTCTTTCAGTTTCACATTATTTCAGAGTTTGTGTGATCTTTAGCTATTTCTTTGTCCTTCTGGTGAAGGCTATCAGCTAGATGGAGATATGTCCCTAATTTTATGAATGCCTTTATCAACTATTTATCCAGTGGAAGGCTGACGTTGGAATTATTCTGGGGTAATTTGCTGGAGCCACTCATAATGCAAGCTCTGATAAACTTCTTAAAAGCCATGATTTTATTTTAGCAGGTATGACTGTCATCCCGTTTATATGCACTTTTACAGCCTCTTACACCTAAACCACACTGTTAAAAATGATTATGATCAGATTTCACTTAAAATTCTTGTCGTTAAAATTAACTTTTTCTTGAAAAGTGTAAGCTGAAAAGCAAGAACTTCTGCTATATATGACACAGGATTTCTCAGTCCTGCATTTCAGTGCTTTCCCTGACCAAACAAGAAATGCCCTACTGTTAAAGCTGGGGATAGTCGAGTTTAGGTCCTGTGTAGACAACACCTTTTGTCTACAGCTTTGCAATGGCTTTTTTATTTTTTTTATTCTGTATCCAACCACTTTAATTATTGAACCCTAAAAATCTGATATACTGAAAATCAGTATCAAGTATGCCAGGAAAAACTACCCTGTAATTTTTCTTCTGTATTACATTTGATTGGAAAAATATTTAGTGTAAAGTGAAGTATGCAGGAGCATAAATAGTAAATAGAATTATATAGTATAGTGACCATTTCACTTGCTCCAGCTTCACAAAAGCAATAATAATAAATGCAGGAATATTAGCCCTCTTCATAGTTTTGCCACATTTTAAGAAGCTGTCTCCAGTTTTGAACGTAAACAGCAGCTTTTGTTTCACTGAATGTGGAACACTGATTCCCTAAGTCCTTTTGATTATCTATAGAAATTTTTGATTGGGTAGGTTTTCAATCCTAGAAAGATCCATCTTGCACCAAATTGCTGTCAGAGGATGGTAAAGATATGCAAAATTAAATGGAGCAAATAGTATACCCAGTGCTTTAAGTATGGTTCCTCTTGGTAGGAAAAGGATATGCTTGATCTGTATTCACGTGTATACCCAGACTGCTACCTCTGACCTGCTTCAGCATCTAATTTTGTAGTACTTTCTGCAAATTAAATGTTTTGGGAGTTATCCAAAGTAAGGGAGTGGGATCCAGACCTCTTCAAAGATGCGCTGCAAGAAGCTGCTACATACAAAGATCCCAATGAAGAAAGATAACAGTCTAGAGGGAACAGGATTTAGGCATAGATATGTGTGTGTCAGTTTTTATTCTTGATGTAAAAGGGATTTTGATTAAAAAACTGCAGCTTTTAGAACATGGGTTCTAGTCACCTTTGAACTGGATATAATTTCCAAGCTGAATTCCAGTGAGAGTTTTGGGTATTAGGATGTTCTGTCTCTTGTTCTTTTCTTAATTCAGATTTACATGATTGTTGACTTTTAAAAAACAAAAGGTATGCAAGGAATGACAGTGATGATCCTGAATATAAATTATATCAAGCAAATTGATGCAAGATAAGGTTATCAAATCAACCTTTTTTAGTCTATATTTTATGGAATATCTAGTGTATGTTTGGCAGTAATTTACTCATGCCCATGAATTTCTGACAGTTTCGATTCTTTGGTCTTATTAATCAAAGTAGTCAGCACCAGAGCAATTTTTATGAGACTCACTAGTCATAAAAAATTTATTATCGGATAAATCAAAGAAACAACTAGCATCTTAATAGGGTGAACAAAATGGCATGTGAAAGATCATTCAAGACTACCTGCTTTTGACACTTGTGTATTGCATTTACTGCTAGGGTCAGGGGTTTTGCTTGCATTTTCATTAAAATACTCATGACCATGACACAAATTGCTGCCTTTAGTGCAGGATTTTTCTTCCTTCATTTTATATGTGTGTGTGTATATATATATATATATATATATATATATATGTATATGTTTGTGTGTGTGGGTGTGTGTACGTACGTATGTATGTATATTTCATTGTTAGCACCATTCTGGTAAGGCATGAAACATCTATGTAAAATGTAACATAGAAGTTTAATTAAAATTTGAAACTTTTCTAATTAGTTGCAGTAGATCATTTACAGTTCAGGAATAGGGTGGGATGGAAGTACATTGTGAGTAGTACTGGAGTGACACAAACATACTTCAGTCTCTGGTCTAGTTGCATAAGGACCTCTGATACTCATTCCAGTTAAACCTCTAGTGTCTGATTGGATACAGCAATCTTACATGACTCTGGTTTGGTATTTTAAGATTAATTTCTTGGTCATGCCTCTTGTGGCTCTTGTAACCAAGTCAGAGCTGAGTACTTCTCAGACCTACCTTTTTGTTAAAGCAAAATACTCATCTTACTGAAACTCTCTTAACTTTTCTCTGGTTGAGTCTCCTCCCCAGTCAGTGGGCTTCCCTGGCCAGTTTGGCTGCAAGGGGATATAGCCACAGGAGTGTGATAAGAACATATTTGTGACAGCACAGGGAGCGTGGCTGGTGGCTTCACCTTCCTTTGATAACTGCTGCTGGCTCCGTGGCATGAACATGTGGAAAATCCACATGCAAGCTGGTAGCCTTGTCCTCAGAGGAGGACAGTGTCCTCAGAGTGTTTGGGGAATGATAAAAATGGAAAATTGTGTTGGTTTATGGAGCCTGGTTTCATCTCATTACTCAAATGTAGGCAAGTCAAGCAGTCATGAGAACAAAGAGTTGCTTTAGGGTGTCCCTGTACTCAGCTGAGCACCTCAGGGACCAAGACAATTCACCAAGTAACTACGCCATGCTCTTGAGGCCCAGAGGGGAAGGCTGGGCCCTTGGGCACCACTGTTGCTGATGGCATCCTCCTGTGTGCCCCAGCTGGTGCTGGCTCTCATGTGACTGTGGAGCAAGGTTGTTCAGGGACTGATACAGCTGGAAACTTATTTTATCAGTTTTGATCTGAATTACCGCCTTGAACTCAGTGCCTGACAGCCAGCACTAGCCCAGAGGGCAGTGGTGCAGCCACACCAGAGGTGCCCCAGCTGAAGCAGGTTTAAATTCCAAGGGCTGGTTACATCAGCATGTGTCCAAAGGCATGAGGAGGAGAACCTGAGTGTGCTTCATGCACCAAATGAAGCAAACCTCCTATGAAGAGAAAACCAGTGCTTTCAAGAACTAAAAAATTAACCCCCCTCCAGCATCAGTAAACTAATCAGGAGTCTGGATTTGTCTTGTGCTCAGGAAATAGGGGGAGGGAGAAAGTCCCAACAGCCTGTGTTTCACATGAATCCGGTGATGCTGAAAATATACAAGTCTCATTAATGGAATTCTTGTAGGTAGTTTTCATATGTTTTGTCTAATAGAAAAATAACTGAAGGGAGATTGAATTTATTCTGTGTTAATAACCAGAAAGGATGTTTCTGGATAGCTACCAAGTGATGCAGAACTGTGAACAATACAAAGGAAACCCTACTGTTCCCTATTCCACTCAACGCATGGTTTTCCAGGAGAAACGTATTTAAATTCAGCATTGTGTTTTTCTGTGTTTGTGGTCCTAAGTATGACTGAAGATAGGGGGCTCCCTGTGGGTTGAGCAGCTTACAGAAATGCTGTTGTCTTGTAGCCTTGAGTGTTTATCTCCCTGGTCTGATTCCAGTTCAAGTGATTTATGGCTGAAAATGGTTGCTGTGGGTTGTTCACTTCGGTGTGTACGTAAGGCATAAGGGAACCAGATACAGTTCTCTTATTTCTTTTCTAGATAGAGCTTTAAAGGTGTGGTGGTTTTAAAACATAGCATCCAGTAGTCAATGCTAACATTGATTGCAGCTGCACATTTTCTTTAATTTTCTTTACTAGCCTAGCTACAGTTTGATCTGTGTGAATCTTTCTTGAAAAGTAGATTTTTATCTTCTTTTTATTTTTGGGACAAATCTATAATGAGACATGGAATTTCTAAGCTGTTGTATTTGTCGTTAACATGTCAAAATAACTAACCATCCCTGTGTACTTTCTACATGCCTACTGCTCAGTAGTATGCATTCAGAATAGAAAGGACTAATCTTCTCTGGTCTTGATTTTAAGGCAGACTGGGGTTTGGACTGGTCCATGTTTAGGACAGCTTTGTGGTTGAATATATAAATCTACAGTTAAAAGAACTGTTAAATTCTGTGGATTAAAGGCTGTAATTTGGACAGTGGCTAAGGAGGATTGCTTAAAATACATATGTATTTCAGAGTACTCTCAGAGTAAATCTGGAAGCATCCGCTGGATGAACAGTGAGGTGAGCATTTGAGTTTCAAGTCCTTCTATAAATTGGAGAGGTATCCGGAAGCTGACAAGGTGTAAGATAGAATATCGGTTCCGTAATGTGTCACAGATCTCATGTGTAGCTTTATTAACTTGTCAAAGATCTCAAAACAAGCTGTCTCCAGCTTAGGGCTGTAACCTCCCAAAAAACCATAGACAGAGGTGTACATGGATTTTGCAGTGGAGAATTGGCAGTTCAGATGGCTGGTAAGAAATCAGCCAGTCAATGGCAGACCGGCATTGGAGCACACAGTTCTGTTTGTTCCCTTCACTGGAATTCGGTTCACTTCATTCCCAGTGTGAAATCTACCAAGCCAGGCCTTTGTTTTCCATAACTTCACCAGGATTTTCTTGAGTGCCATAGAGAGGACAAAGGCATAAAGATGTACTTTTCAGCACACAGAGGTCAAGCAGAGTTTAGGTCCAAGATCCCACAGCCCCTTTGATAGGTCTTACCACTGATGGAAAGACTCAAGAGCTGCTCTAAACACTAATACAGAGAACATGAGGGACAGATATGTTTTTGTTTTCATGAGGTTGTCTCTTGCACCTTGCATTTTTATTGAAAGCTATTGAGGATGAATTCTGTTCGGTGTGTTTGGATACTTGCTGTACCTGACCTGATGCATTTGAGGTGGCCTCTGGTGTGATACTTTTGCTATAACGAGGAGCGGTGGTTCAAAAACAGTTTTACACACTGGTACATCAAATCATGCTATATTGCCTACTGATTCTTCACTGAGCTGTTTTGCTTTTTTTTTTTTTTTTAATAGTAATATTGATAATAATCCTTTTTCTTTGTTTGTTGGTTGACTTTAATTTGCAGTTTCACTCTGGGAATTGAAACAAAACATTTCCTTTCTGCAGGTGAAATTCTTGGAAATTCAGTCTGGCATTTCACAATTTAGGTTTTGATTAATTTGTTTACTTTTTGCTTTAGTTTTGAGACTTTTCTGTAGATGCATGCCATAATGAGATTTTAATCTCTTCCAGATAAGTTGATTTTTCCTGCTTTCCTCTAAGTACAGTCCTGTTCACATGGTAACGTACTTCCAACTAGATTGCCCTAGAGATTCAGGTGTGCCTGTGATCAAAATCTGGCTGGTAATAGTGTATCAGTTCCAAGTGATTCACTGCATAGATTCATAGCTTTAGATGTGGCAAATATGTGTTTAAGTGTTGCAATAATCTGTACATTCCACATTGTTTTATGGAGGAAAGTTTGCAGGTAAAAGTTCTTGTCCACCAACCTGAAACCCACAGGTGCATTTTATTAGAATAGTGACAGTGACTTGAGCAATCATAAATATTCTGACACTTCAGTTTGCAAAGATAAACAATGGCCTTTTACACGTTGGTGTTGTGTTTGGATTCCCATTGGGTTATGGCTGTACTGATGGTTGCTTCTTTTTAAGCATTGCACTACTTGATTTTTTTTTCAGTAATATTTGCTTATGAGCATATAAATGCCAGGTATTCTGTGTTCTATTCCGTGGTGTTAAGAATGGTAATTGAAACTTCATACTCCCTTTGCTTGGCGACTCCTGTATCCACTAATCTATACAGTTATTCATAAACTTAGTTTCATTGCTTCATTAAGCCTAATGTTTCGTTTTAATACTTTGAAACTTGATTTACTAAAGTCAGGTTTACCTGTGTGCACAAAGTAAGTGGTGTGAGTCACTTTCATTATTACCTCACTGAAGAAGATATTAGCATTTATGTGTAGGAAAATGAGACCCTCGTATCAAGGGTGAACATTAGTAATTCTTGTTTCCCTTTAAAGGATTTGATATTAGATAATACTAGGAGGTATTTCACACCAAATCCTCCTCTCCATATGTTTCACAGACAATGGAGCTGGGAATCAGAAAGGCTGCTTTCACTTAAACATTTGTACCTTAGCATGGGAATATATATGTGAGCACTAAAGAGTGTATGTATTGGAAAAGGAAGGAGTCTGCATTAAAATAAGTTGAAACACCTCCTGTGTTTCTCGTAGAAGGATAGAGGTAGACTTCTAAAAGGCTTATATGTTCATGGTGTATGTGTCTCTACACGCTCATCTGTGCATAAATACTCTCCCACATTCGTGTATTTGTTTGGTTTAGTGCTGAAATTACCTATTGTTCAGTAAATGCATCCATTAACTCAATTCCAATTCATTCTTTTCCAGGAGAAGGGTAGATTTAGGAAACAATGGGCATTGAAGTGCAGAATTCTGTTGACATGAAATTTTTTTTTTAAATTGTGTTAAAAATAAATTTGTAAAAATAATATTCACAGGTAAAATACTGAGATTATCAAAATGAATCATGGGATGACCCGATGTAGATATTGCAGAATCCAAATTACTATATTCATGAGGATCATCATAAATTATGTAATTCTAAATACACACATACTATAGCCTAAAAATGTATTGTAGGTTTACAACTGACTAGCTGTTTTATGTGGCAGAATGTACTCTTTGCATATTTATTAAAATTATTCATAACTGGTTGCAGTATAGATGAACTGCTCTATTCTTATGTCTTGCTTCAATACATTTTCTGACCCATTTTATCATGACATTATATTGGAAATTTTTCTTAATTTTAGAATGACCCATGGGGCATTTTCCAAAACCCCTATCAGCATCTCTTAAAAATGTGTATTTCCAGTTTACATTTAAGAATACTTTCAAAAGGTTTAGTAGCAATACGTATTTTCTATATATAATTGTTTACTGCTCTTTTTTATAAAAAGGTTTTATTTAGATGAAAAATGGATATACATTGAAAAATTAGGGCTATGCATTTATTTAAATTCTATGTGCTTATCCATTCCCCAGCTAACAGCTATAAATCGGTTCTTTTAAAAATATCATAGGGTGGCGAAACATGTTTATAATGCATTTTTATGGCTTACCCACAGATGTCCCAGAAAAGTTACAAAAATCAATTATATACCTATGGAGTGTGTGGTGCCTTACACCTCCCCCAGGTTTGCCAGGGCAACAAGGCTTTTGCTGAAATAAACGAAGCAGGATGGGGAGGCTTTCTACGAATGTGATGTGCAGTTAGAGTGACTATAAGATAATCACAGTTACCTTATCTGGTGGCTGATCTATAAACAAACATGGGTAATTTGTGTACACAGGCCAGACATCTTTATTTCCAACAGAATTCAAATGAAAAAGTCTGCCTGTATCAATATCCAGAAGGGAACCTAAGGTGATACATACTGTGTATCTTGCTTTGTCAACCACATTGGTTTTTGAGGGTTTTTTAAATGTAATTTGTTGCAAGAAAAAGTCTGTCTTTCAGAAAGCAAAATACAACTTTTAAAACATTTCCACATTAGCAGTGTAGAATAGTTGTAAGGTGGTTGGGTCTTGTTCTGTGAAGCTGGAGGAGTCTGATAATGTAGCTGAAATCTTTTGCTTTGTGGTGAATACTTTGGAATTGGGTTACTGTGCTGCCATTTGCATGGTGATGCAGATGTTTTTTCGCTTGTTGTCAAAAGCAACTAGAATCTAATAAAATTGGGTGCAAACCATCTGATAAACACTTTTATTTGATAGATGTCTTGGTGTTGAATAAAGGAACAGTCCCTTTTTATGCATTATTATTTTGTGTCATGCTGGAATACACTCAAAATTCCTGTTCACAATTATGTAGAAAGCCATTTAAGAAAAAAACCAAACAGATCAGTGTAAAAATTAACCATGACCAACCTGCATGACAAGCAGCTTTGTGACCACGGCTGCCATGACCGTGGTTTGCCTGCAGGAGGCCTGGGCTACAGCAATTGCTTGTACATTGAAACAAAAGACACAGTCCCAGCTGGGCATTCCCTGTTCCCAAACAAGTGCAGCTTCTTTGTGTTTATCAAAAGATTTTGCGAAGCATCAAAATTGTTTAGACTACAAGTGATGCAGGAAATACTGTTGCAAGAGTGAAGTCTTCCACTAGGCGTAATTTTGCAAATAAAGTGGGGAAAAAATGAGAAATACGGAAAGCCAGAAGAAACATGGTGCAATACATCTGGTTTACCTTATCTTTCTGTGCACGTTTCTGGCTGGATTTGCTGGCCAAATGTATCCATAAGGAGAAATCCAAGAAATTTCTTTTTTAGCCAGCTTATTTACCCATCTCCTGTCTGAGCTCACCCTTACATAAACTAAGTAAAATATTTTTCCACACTGATGTTCACTGATTAATTCCTGTGCTGAAATGTTTGGGACTGATGGGGGCTGCCTTCTCTTTTAAGTTTTCAGCAGAACATTGTAAAATTGTCTTTTTCCTCTACACAACGTGTGATACAGTGGTTCAGAACAGTAGGATCACAGTGCAAGTTCACTGTTCAACTTCATTTTCTCTTGGGCAGAACAAAAGCTCCTTTCACAAATTAACCCTGTGTCTCTTCCTGACTTGTCATAATGGTTTGTATGCCTAGGTACGCTTCTCTGAAGTGACGTTATAACAGAAATCAGTGTTCAGAAGGTGGTTCCTGGAAGGTTTTGTATAGCAAAAGGTGGACAAGAAAAATGCCTGAAGCGACTGGATTATGAAACCTTAGAACTCAGTAGCAGCAAATGTCAAACCATGCAGTGATTTGAGAGGGTTGACGTGCCTCAAACCCTCTGTGTAGCAGTGTTTGTCTACGGTTAGCAAAGGGATTTTCTCTGTGCACAGTCCAACATTTTACACCTTTAGTTGGGTGGCAGTTTGAGAGAAGCACTTTCTCTGAATGGCCTCTCCCATCTGTTCTGCCAGCACAAGTGGTGTAGATAAAAGATATTTGATGGGCTTTCTGGGAGTTTTGTAATTAGAAGGTGTTTCTCAATGGATATCCAGCACAAAAAGAGCCAGACTAGCTGGAAGCTACTGAGACCAGGATGGGTTTGCACTTACAGGCTAATAGCAAGCCAGTGGTATTCATTTCTTTGTTAAGTCTCTGCAAGCAGTGACACTTCTTGCTACCTGTGGGTCTCAGAGTGGTGGCAGGCTCATGGTTTACTGTCAGCACAATTGTTTTGGGGATAAAAGATGGACCACTTGGAAAGCTTAACCTTTCCTTTCTCCTTCAGAGGGCAGACAGCCCTTTTCCCTCTCCGAACAACATGACATCAATTTTACCAGGGAAGGCTGAAAGTTTTTCAGTCTTGTTTTTTTAACCAACATAATGGACAATTTGGGCCAATAACTACCCTTGGTCAGTCCTTCTGTAACAGCTGCCAAGGAGATATTGTCATCAATTTTATTAAATCCTTTGGTTTCCTGTGAACCTACTCTGTTTAGGGGAAATGCTTAATGCTCTTGCTTATTACAATCTCAGAAACTTTTAGAGTCAGTAAAGAGTAACACTAGCGCAGACTCTGGACCTTGTTCCTGAACTTCGATTTAATGTAATAGTTATTTACAGCATTAGAGAGTGGTAAACAGCTGCTTGTGCCTGCTGGGGTTTGGGTTTTTTTTTTTGCTGTTGGTTTGTTGGGTGTCATGGAGGTTTTTTCCACCTAATGATGCCAACAAAAGTGACCTGGCGTTTTTCTTTTAATTAAAATGGGCCTTTGTGAATTAGTGTGTGAAAATCACGGGATACAGCACTAATTGGAGTTTAGGCAACTGTTTCCCTAACCTTTCACAGTGAAACTTCTAAATGTTTCAGTTTAATTTAGTAGCTTGAGAGGTTTTAATAGCTAGATATAAAATAATGATTCTTGACCTTTTTTGACAAATAATACTGGGGTTTTTTCTGATAAAACCTTTACAGCCTCATTCATATGTGGCTAGTCTTACCTGTGGTGTGACTGCTTCAGCTCCCATTTGACAGTAGGCATCCTAAGGACACATGAAAAGACTTTCTGTTGTAGACCTCTGACTCATTGAGCTCAGCAGCCTCCCCCAAGAGGTCGTAGGAGATAATGTTCAGGCTGAGCCCTGTCCAGCCTGACTTTACTGTTTCCAGGGATGGGGCATCTACCACCTCTCAGGGTAACCTGTTCAGTGTTTACCGTCCCCACTGTAAAAAACTCCTTCCTTATATGTAGTCTGAGTCTACCCTCTTTCAGTTTGAAACCTTTACTCCTTATCCTATTGCAAGATACCCTTCTAAAACGTCTGGCCTCATCTTTATTAAAGGCCACCTTTAAGTACTGAAAGGCTGCCGTAAAGCTTCCCTGGAGCCTTCTCTTCTGCAGGCTGAACAACCCCAACTCTCTCAGCCTTTTCTCATAGGGTTGGTGCTCCTGCCCACTAATGACTTTGTTGGCCCTCCTCTGGACTTGCTCCAACATGTCCATGTACTTCCTGTGCTGAGGACCCCAGACCTGGATGCAGCACTCCAGGTTGTGCCTCACAAGAGCAGAGCAGAGGGGCAGAATCACCCCCATCCACCTGCCCACCACATACTTGCTTCACGGAAAAAATCCAGATCAAGAGTAAAGTCATTGATCACATTTACAATTTTCTTAAATCTTTAGGCTATGATTATTTATATACCGGAAGTTCACAAATCAGATGTATGTCAAGGGTGTATAGAGATAGCAGAGGCTTTTGACAGTGTTAATGGGTTTTAAGTACAAAATTGTAGATGTCCTAATTGAACTAAGAAAAGTGCTGAAAGTTGCCATTTTTTAGGAGAGCACTCCGCATAGATTTTGAACTCCAATTAGCAATCTACACTGCAGTAGACTAGATCAAAATCAATATTTCTGCCTGGAATTCACACAGCCTCTTTGAGAGACGAGATTAATATGGTTACTGTTCGACTCTGTTCTCAATCAGCTAAGTGTGTGCACTTGTCATTCATATTTTGTTTTTAGCTTGTTATTCTGACAGAAGAGTCTCTGAGGAATGAAAGGAGAGCCAGTTTGAAGAGTAGAGCAGTGTAACATTTACATATTTTCACACTGTTACGGAAGCCGGCTGTTAGGCTTTGAACTTTATTTATTCATTTTATGCTGCTATTTGTTATAGACCTCTGAAATATGTTACTGACAGTAACTAAACCATCCGTCTCACTTTAGGATTTCTACTGATAGCTAATTTTGTTGACTAAGTGGTGGAAGAAGCTCGAAATGTGTTAAAACTAAAAAAACATGGTTGTATTAGGGTTTGGGGTTTTTTTCTAATACCCTGCTCCCATACTGAGTTGAAAGAGAAGGTTTTTTTAATGTTGGCACACGCACTGACAAAAACATCATGTTGGAGGTCTTGCAAATCATGCAGATCACTTCAGTTTGTGCTGGTGTGTTCTAAAAACCATGCAAATGAGCTTTCCATCATGGTTGTTTACCCAGTGGGTAGAAATGTAACCATCATATTCAAAGGAGTTGAACCAACTCATTCTAAAAGCAATTACTGGCAATATTGATTTTTCCATTAATTGGCTGAACCCTGTGAAACATGAAGTCTCCAGGGACAGCATCTGAAATGTGCTACTGCTTTTATTAGATTTTGGATGCTACCAAAATGTCCTGGACGATATCCAAAATACAAAACAGTTCCTGATCTTGAGAACTGAGGAGTCTGAAAGACAAAATGTCAAAGGGAATAAACATTTCCTAAGTGCTTTATAATGTCATGATTATTTTTGATAGCTGTTAAGATGCTTCACAATATAAATGGGGCCTTATTGAAAATGTTGAGTTATAATGGGGTAATTCTTGCCATAGTATGTCCAAAGAGATTTGTACGTACATGGGTTGGTGAAAGCACATCAGGAGTTTCCTATTTGTGTTGTGGTTTATCCCGAGCTGGCAACCTTGCAGCCACTCACTCATTCACCACTCCCCACCCTCAGGTGGGATTGTGAGGAGATTTAGGAAAAACATAAACACTCATGAGTTGAGGTAAGGACAGTTTAATAATTGAAACAAAGTAAATTATTGTAATAATTCTTATTATAACAATAATAATTATAATGAGAAAAAGAAAGGAATTAAACCCCAAGAAAAAAAGTGATTTGCAATACCATCACTCACCACCCACTGACCAATGCTCAGCCCGTCCCTGAGCAGTCATCAGTCTCTCACAGACGACTCCCCCAGTTTATACACTGGGCAAGATGTTCTGTGGTGTGGAATATCCCTTTGGCCAGTTTGGTCAGCTGTCCTGGCTGTGCTCCCTCCCAGCTTTTCGTTCAGCTCCTCACTGTCAGAGCGTGAGACACTGAAAAGTCTTTGACTGGGGGTAGGCACTACTTAAAAACAACCAAAACATCAGTGTGTTAGCAACATAAATCTTGTATCAAATTCAGTACCACCTACTAAGAAGAAAACTTAACTATGTCCCAGCAGAAACCAGGACAATGTGGGAAACAAGTAAATGGGGCAGTAAAGGCAATATGCTTGCTAGGGCAGAGGAAATGGGATTGATAGGGGGGGAAAAAAGATGGTCCTTTCATATCAGGTTGAAGTTGGGCAGAACCAACTAAAGAAGAATAAACAATTGAGAACAATGCAGTGAGGAAGGGTAAATTATTTTTGATAACTTCTGGACAGGAGTGACATAGGCAGAGGGAAATTATGCTCTTTGCTATATGGACAGTGGAGAATGGCCAGATCTGCAGAGTATTGAGAAGTGTACAGGAGGAATTAACTCCACACAAATTCGCTCAAGACCTTACTCACATTATCCAACCTCTGTTCTATTTACAGCTTTATACCCGCTCTTAAACTCCCTCTTTGTCATTGCTATGCTTTATGGAGCACATGAATAGAGGTGTTGTATAATTCTTTTAATAGCTATAGATTCCTACACCTGCCAGGCTTATTCCTGCTGGGCATTAATTTTTGCACTTTACTGAATCAGAGTGCAGGTATTGGCGTTGGAAAATGATTCTTCAGAATGACTGTGAATGTTTAAGAACATTTTCAAGTTTCCAGCCTTTTTCATGAGCCAAAGGCAGTGGCTGATTTCCTAGGATAGCCAGTAGTGCTGTAGGAAAAATCAGATATTTCAGTAGATCTCTGAAGCAGAAATTTCCTGGATGCTGTTTATAACCCCATCTTATAGTCCAGGTCAGATTGTCTTTCCTCCAGTCCTGCTTGTTTAGGAGAAGTTTTTGTTCTACTGTACAAAAGGCTAAAGTACATTCCCTTCTACTGCTTGGTCCTGAGTTTGCAATATAAGCAGTTGCTAGCTAAGAATAAAGAGAAAAAATTAAAAGACACATGAGACCATAAATAATAGAGACAGGGTATATCAGTATTTATATCAGACATTCTTTCTTTTTTTCTACTTGCTCTATTGCTTGCCTGTTGACTGTTTAGTCATACAGTTAATTTGTACTGAAAGTTTTCCTCTGAAAAATCGGGTATTTGTGTATTTGATAAGTATTTTTTCTGTAGACGTGATAGCATGTTGAAGTGATTAGCAGAGTCGAAGAGAAGATAACAGGACAGGAGACCGAGTTACAATAAAACAAAATCACCCTTGATGATTTTGGAAAATAAAAAAGCATTTCAAATATAATTAGTACTGTATCTGTCATGGGTTGGAGCTAAGTTGATTGACAGTTTCTCGATCCAATTACGCTTATCAAATTTGCATATTTAAACCTGCGAGAGGCACGGGAACTTCCTCTTTGAATCCAGGCTCCTGCGGGAAGAGGGGAGGGGGAGGGGGGATGGCTCCAGGCCCAGCCCTGGGGGAGCTGGGCCAAGCCTCCCCTCTCCTGATGCCAGGGCAGGGGTCCCGGGCATGCTGCAGGGGGCCCCTCCCCTCAAAGCTGCAGGCAGCTAAAGAGCATTTATGGGCTGCACAGCCGAGACCGCCGGAGCGGCTTCTGAGACCCAGGAGGGGCTTCCCCTCACCCACGCCACAGGGTCCCGCACAGACTCGGTGGGAACCAATTTGCAGTTTTCTCACTCTGAAGAAACTATCAAGCAATTGGCAGCATACAAGGAGAAGGGCTTTTCCGTCAACATAAGCTGTTCACCATGGCGTTAAAAGTCGGAGGAAGAAGGAGAAAGTGATTTATGCAAGATGGAACGGAAGATGGTGGCAGAAAGAAGAGAGTGGAGTCGCAAGCTGCGCAAGCTTAAAACGACCCTTTGCAACCATGGAAAAATCTGTAATACCATAAACTGTTCTTTTATCCATTTAAAGGACATGGGGGGTGGGAATTGAGAACACCCCATGTTTAGATGTTCAGTGCAACGGACTGTTTCTGAGCAGGCAGGACTGTTGCAGGTGGCACTGTAAAAACCACGCTGGAACAGAGAGGGGAGCCCTCTTTTTTTTTCTTTACGTTTGGCGAGACTTTTTAAGCACTTTAATACTGACCAGAAATTCCATCTTTGTTATCCTCCTCGCTCTCCTGGGCAGCCTGCACAGAGGCTGTATGCCCTGGTGTGATGGGGGATGGGGGAGTAGGGGTGCTGGCAAAGAAAGGAATATTTTTTTCTTTATTTTCTTAGTGGTTTTTTTTTCCCCTTTTAATCATAGTAATAATAAACTATCTTTATACTCTTCAAAGTTTCTGAGCCTGCTTTGCATTTCTCCTATTTCATGTCTCACAAAAACAAATAAGTGAACTAAACCCACTACAGTATCCTGAAATGAATAGCCTGCAGTTCAGCAGAGCTGAGTGTAAAATACTGACTGAAGGAATACATGGTTGGGAATTACTGCTGAGCACTGGATCTACAGAATGAGCTCTGGAATCACAGAGGGTCAGCAAATGCCATCACACTGCTGCAGAAGTGCCTTATGTGACATGGAAGAAGTAATGTACTTGGTGTACTCAGTTCTGTCAGCCCTATTTAAAGGTATATATCCAGCTGCAAAAAGATGGGAACCAATTAGAGAAGGTCCAGAGCAGAGGAACAAGCGAAGTCAAAGGTTAAAAAAGTTCACTTACGAGGAAAGATGGATGAAGTTGGGGAGTCTTCCCTGAAGAAGTATGTTGAAATATATTCAAGCAAGTCTTTGAAGAAGAAGGGAAAAAAGTGTGATCTTGAATGAGAATAAGACAAAAATTGTTCCTAGTCTCAAACAGACTCAAATTGACTTCTTTCATCACTGGAGATCTTTAACAGCAACTGTTCCTAAAGGAAACATGAAATCTGGAATGCAGGTTCAGTTTGCTTTCAGCTTTCTCAGCAGAGTTCTTTGGAAGGCAGTAACCTCCATTGTCTTAACCTTTGCCATGGAGTTGTGGTCCTTTTATTTCACCCATCATGTCACTTTATAGCATATGTTTTGCTAGAGGGAGGTGTGAACCACACATAAGACTCTACAAGAAGGTTTTCTAATTTTTTTAAAATAATTTTCTGTCCCAACCCTGAAGACTCTTTAACATAGAGGAGGGAAATAAGTTTGTTTACTTTAAAAGTAAATAAAAAGTTAAATAAAGTTAAAAATAATAAAGTTAAATAAAAGTTAAGAGCTTTTAAAATATCCTCATGTAGCTGAAAGCATAACTTTGTCAGTAAAGAATGTGAGCATAAAACTTCCAATTTTCTTAGTAAGCAAAAATAGCAATTTTGCAGTAGAGAAATGTGCTACAGCATACTTTGCCTACCTTATGAGGTTGTCTTCTGCTCTTGTCAAGTTCGGCTTTCAAAAGATTTTTCCTTTGGAGATTTTTTTGGAAGCAGCAGTGAAGCCTGAAAAATTGCCTTCTGTAATCATCTTTGGAAATTTCAGTGTAAAAAGATTAAATAAATGGAAGTTCAGTGTTTTATTATTCAGCATTACTTTTTATTCTCAGAGATGACCACTGTGAAAAGGAAAGAAGAAAAACCAAAATTGATGCATCAAGCATATAACTTTAGGATTGTTGGTCTTATTGAGGCAATTACTGTGCATATTATAACGAAAGTAAAAATATATTCCTGCAAGATTGATGTACTGACAATTAGTTTTACTGGAAATTCTTAACTTACTGGAGAGCAAAGTAGTGTGTGCTGTTCTTTGCTTGTGATGGGAGTTTTCACAGTGCAGTGAGAAAGTAAAATATACAAAAATGCTTAGTGTCAGCTGTGCAAACAAAATGCAGACTTACTAATGCAGGTTTTCAAAAACAGGGAAGTCTTTTGTTAGTTAGAGTGGAATATGTGGGGAAAAAAATTCTCAGTGAAACAGGAGTAAAAAATAAGGGGAAATATCTTAAGGAGTTAAATGTACTGTCAGATTTGTTTGACTGTGCACAGTAGCCAGGTCAGGAGCATAGGACACTGCAGTGACAGAACAGTTACTCATCATGTTCATTTATGATCTCAGGGAAAGATGATTTTATATTTAATTTCTGGCACTCAGTAAATCACGTTTTCTTGTACCAGTACTCTTTGCTAGTGGGGGAGTTCAAATACCTTAAGCTCCCTCACACAGGGGATGGTGCCCATCCACAGACCTTTATAGGCCCTTCATGAGGCGAGGTCCAACACATTCCAGCTCCCTCAGCCTTCCTACAAGTGCAGAGGGTAGGCAGAGTGTGGAAACTGGGAAGTGCAATGATGCCAGACATCGTAAATACCAAGTATTGCAGCTGTCTGCAATTCAGTCTTTACCATGAAGTGGCAGCTATAATTTCCTTCCTTATCTCACCTCTCCTTGCTGAAGTTTAGCCATTTAATAGTTCATCTCATCCTGAGGCAGATGTCTCAGAGAGATACCTATCTGCCTCCTCTGACCTCTCATCAAATCTTAATGAGTGACTTGAATTACATGTCATTTCACTGACAGGTAAATGTGAAACAAATCCGAACCTCTAACTCTTAAAACACTAAAGAGCCTGTCCTTGTTGAGATTTCATGGTGAAATACAGTTTCCGCTCATAATATTTAGACTCTCCCTTTTAATATTATAAATTTACAGGACATGCAGCCAGCAATTCAGTGTTTAATACCAGGAATGTATGGATCTGCAGCATCTCAGACAACTACCTCAGTGTTGTACAAAAGGTCTTAAAATTAATCAGATTCAGAGACCTGTGTGCTGAAATAAAGTATTTGATATGGTTATTGAAAGATAGATGCAAACTTCTTGGATGTTGAAAAGCTTCAGTAGTAATTGTTACCCATGTTTTATGGTGGCAGAAGAGAGGGGAGTGAGGCAGGAGAAATAACTATTTTAGGGACTGAAGCTGGAGAGGTGACAGACACCACTTCATCAAACATAAGCACAACTTTAGTAAAGAAGAGCAGCAATATTCACAGCAAAGCCCAGCAGTTCAAAAAGGTGTGCTTAAATATACTATGCATTTTATCTTCTTGGTCTTCTTGTTCATTTACAGATACAGTACCTGATTTTTTACATATAAGCCAAATTTAAAAGCGCTATTTCAAGATCCATAAACCTGATGATGTTGTATATGCACAATGAAAGCAGATATGTTACTCTGTATCCTTACTGCTTGTAGAATTATTTAAAAATCTACCTAAGTGTTTTGTTGCCACCTTTCCTCTGTTTACACCTCTTAGATTTTTGGTTTATGAGCAGCAAAAGCAAACTGTCACTATTTGCTATAAATTGAAGCTTTTAATAACTTATGTCTGTTCTACAACATTTGTCAGCTTTGAGTATTCTGTCAGTAGAAAATAAAAATAGCAGGAAACCTCAGCGATAGTGACATTGAAAATTTATCTGCTTATGCTCAAAAGGTGTAAAGTGCAGGTTTCAAGAATAAACAATTGTAGTTTTCCTTTAAAAAATTTGCATTTGCTGTGGCTAACACTAATTTCTATATATATCACCACCAAAATAAATTACAAAGAATTTGTATGCAATGTAGTTATCTATACAAAACACTATTAAACCCTTTAAACAATAAGAAACAGTCAAAGAGATACTGTTTGTCAGACTCCACATTGGGTGCACTGTTGGACACAAAGATGAAGTTGCAGAAGTGCTGTGAAGAGTAGTTCTGCTCAATAACAGAGGGGTTTTATCATCTTGTAAAACTTGACTGTCATGTCACAGTGTTTTAAAGTGAAAAGAAGATACTTCAAATGTAAATTTTTTTCCAATAGCACTGTTTTATTTAACCTGGAAGAGATGTTAGTAAAACAGGTATGTTTTTATGTATAAAAAAAGAAATTAAAAGTTTACATACACTGTCATATTTTGTTGCTCTTATTTTTCAGTGTGACTGAGGGAGATGATCTTTCAGTAATTTTCCTGAATTTTTCTTTTATTTAAGGTTTTTTTTATTGTTCAGTAGGATTTTTCCCTCCTTAAGGAAAAATATCCCAGCTAATAGTGGGTATTAGCATCAGTGTTTTTATTCATTAGTGAAGCATGCTTAGAGCAACAGCACGAACTGTGAGGTTCAAATGTGTTATGTTGTGTGGATCACTTGTTACAGAACAGGAGTATTTTGGGATGTCCCTGGCCAGATTTTTAACTGAAGTGTTTTGCTTGCAATGGGACTAGTTGAGTTCTTCCATCTCAAGTGTGTTATATCTAGCCTGGAACGCTGTTTTCCACCTAAAACAATTTCCACTTCAGGTTCACTTTTCTCTCATTTTATTTGCGAAACATCAAACAATGTAGTTATGGTTTTAGTCTTAGGAGATATTCTGGAAAATACCTGTCTCTTGTAGTATTTCTGTTCAATAGTGGATGCTAATGTTTTAATTGTGTTCTTCTTTTTTGACAGTCCAAAAGCCAGTAGCTATCATTTTGCTCTCCAATAAACCATCTTGTTCGCAATCCTCCTTTGAAATTGTGAAGCTCATTCTGTCAGCAGATGAATCTGATTATAAAAATACTTTCCATTTTAGGAGAGGGTCTAGAAAAATTTTATCTGATCAAAAAGAAGTGTCGCAAGATCGAATTCATGTCCGCTGCAAAAGTAACTTTTGTCCGACAGTGCCTTCAGTCTGCTGTCAGTGTCTTTAAAGAGTAATACGGGAATGTGAAGATGGAGGGGGGAGACTTATCTAGCGGAGGATAAAATTATTCCTCTGGGAAATACTTTTTGTTTGTTTATTTCACAGCAAAGGCTTGAGTGTTCTTAAAGGGAAGGGCAACACAACCTAGATGGGCCCAGCAGGGAGAATGTGACACATAGGACTTGTGTAATTTAGATAAAGAAAAAAAATTTCTTAATTCTCTCTTTTTTCTGTTGGATTTTGCTCAGCAGAAATTGTGTATAGGTGCCCAGTCATGATAAAAATAATGTTTTTGTCTAAGAGTTCATTGTGCAATTGAAGCCTCTAAAACAATTTTTCTTATTCTGTAACTTTCAAAATATTTTTAAATTTAAGATTATGTATACCTGTATCTAAAAGTGACTTGTATACTCCACATCTTAAAAAGTGTAACAAAATCTCTTCAGCCTGGAATCATATTGAAAAAAATGTGAAAAATTAGTCTATTGGGTGACAAAACAAATTTATTATTTTAGATTAGATGTATAGCAAAAATAGTTGAGGAGTTACAAACTCAGAGCTTATAGGTTTTCAGTGGCATTACCTAGTTTGGAAGGGGAGGCACTTAAATTACTTAAAATAATTAATATTGGAGAACTGTATACAATAAGAAATACAAATCTGCAGAAATAGACCTGAACTCTCCACCCTGGAAAGGAAATGATCAACCATGATGTGTTAGAAATCTGTAAAATGGTAAGTGGCATGATATAGTGGAAGAAGGAACTTTGGTAAATATTTCTCATAATTCAGGAAATTAAAGAAATAATCTGGGACAGAAGTAAAACAAAAGGAAGAAGGGAGGTGGTCTGGATTTTAGCATGGCATTCATTCCCAGACTCATTCTGCTGCTGTCTGAAGGCAAGATTACTCCTTTTCACATTCCCTTCACTATTATTCCCACAGAAGAGAAATTGGGCTGCATGGACCAGTCAGAAATCTGCTCTGTAGTAGCAGTAGTGGTCCATGCCATCATCTAACCCAGGCACTACATCTGGCTACATCATTACCCTCCAGATGGCCACTTTTGCCTTTGGAAGGAGGTGTATTTCCGTCTCCTTGGCATTCCTTGGAAGCAGCCAGAATACTCATGTTCAGGGGTAAATGCGTAACAGTCAGGTTATTGGAGATGGATCCACCTAAAGCTCTGTGAGCAAAAAAGCTTACTATTCAGTGATATAGGCATGGAGTTCAAAGGAGCAGAAGTCACCTGTGATTGACAAGAGGGCACAGTGACAACACACCGAAGAAAGATGCATTGAGACTTAGCTGGGTTTTCCGTCCCCTGGCCCGTGCACCTGGTGTTTTGTCAGCCATCTGCTGGCATGGGCAGTGCAGCAGTGAATTGCAGAGGGTCACGTACTTCAGGTGCATTTAGCAGAAGGGCAGCTGAGGTGTTGTACTGTGCCCAGAGGTGTCCCAGAAAAGTAGCGTCTCTGGCACCTGCTCCCCACCAACTTGCCATTTTGGAAGAGCTTTTTCCTCCACAGAGGACAGATAAAAGGAGCCCTGTTTTCCTCTGAGAAATAGTGTCTTCTGGTACCTGTTGGGTTTCTGTGATTTGGATACATGCAGTCTGACATGCCACTTGGGCAAGGTTGCTGACCCATGGTCTACATAGAGTCACTCTGTAGCTACTGCACTGGCTGAGATGCTACAATTAATTCAGGATCAGTTCAGCTTTTGGGCCTGGAAGCTGTTTTTAAGACCTCAGCTGCTAGAAAGTTCCCTGCCCTTTCTTCAGTGCTGAGGCTCAGAGTGAGGGTGAGATGGATGGTCACAGGGTCATGTGAACTTCCAGTGTACCAGCTGAGACCCTGAGACCTGCCAGAGCTCACCTTCATGTCCTTAGGCAAATGTGCTGTACCCCTCCAGTGGAGTCACCTGCCATTTACTGGGTGGCTGAAGGACACGTGCAGGCAGCTGCTGCGGGAGCAGCTCCTCAACTGTAAATCCACAGCTCAACGTACTGATGGTGACTTATTTTTCAAGTCATGCCATTTATGGAACTGTAGTCTGCACCTTAGATAATGTAGGGTATCTTTGTCCATCTCATTTTCACATATGGTCAGCATGCATATGGTTTAGGCAAGTTTTGAAATACATAGAACTTAAAAAATATTTTTCTTGTGTTTCACAATACTGGTACCTATAAAATATCTCACCTGCTATTTGACAGAGTTATAGAAGCTTCAAAGCAACCCTGTAACGATATGAAATAGTTTTCTTCTAATAACATCTAATGTCCCCAGTTCTTATTTATGTTTTCTAGATTTGTAACTCCAACAACAGTATTTTTAAAAGTCAGATAAAGCAGTCTTATCTTTTGGGTATATTTTTTGATGCTTTGGGAGATCTGTGTAGTTTTTATGTTGGAAGCCACCAGGCTGTTTTAGAACCTGATGAAAAACACTGAGAAGTAATCATAAAGCAAGGCTTTGGGAAATCACAGGAAGCGGGGTTCCTGGTAAATTTATTAGATCTGTAGTACGATTTAAGGACAGTACTTTCAAGAAGTATGTGTTTTGCAGAAATAACATTTGTCATCAAGTCATTCTGCCTAGGTAAGCACCCTTCCTTTAGTGCATTGCATGAATTCCTGGGCATGTAAATAACATCAGGAATGTCTCTTGGAGCAGGGCCTAATGTGGAACAACTGCTTTACTGGTGCTTCTGCTCCTAGAGAACTCTCACTTTGTGTTTCTTATTGCAGTCCAAGCTGCTCAAACAGTTTTAAGCTTTTCTTGCTGTCTTCTGTCCCCACATCTTGACACACTTCAAATTTTGAGCAATTATTTCTTCCTTTCAGTGCAGCTGTTTCCTAGGAACTGCCAGTTGAAATGGTTTTCCTGTGCTCATTGTTTCAGTAGCTTTGGTGAATTGGTTCAGTGACAAATGCCTTTCAAAGTTGTCCCTCAGACCCACAGAACAGTGCTCTGGTGTGACAGGTAATTCCAGTGCCTTTGAAACAGGAACTCTCAATATAACTACATTTTATTATTCATGCTTGGGCGATGGTGATTTTTTTATTTTCTTGACAGTCTGTGTGCAAAAGAATATGTATGTGTGTGTAATTTATAGAATGTGTCTGTTGTCCTTTTCACCTCACTACTTTCTCCCAACCCTAAAAACAAAAAGGAAAAAGAAACAACCTACTTCTTAGAAGCAGTTTTGATTAATGCATTTTTTCAAAATTCTAGCATCAGGAAATAGAAGGAAGATATTTTGGATAACTGAATTTTTCTGGAAGACCTGCCTTTAAAAGTGGGTTTATATCTTTGCCTGGGTTAAGTGATATGGCAAATGCTTTTGATATAATATTTGTGTTTCATCTGAAGGCTGTAAATATTTCTTTTCAGATCTGCCTCTGATATCCCTGTGTCTAGCAGAAATTCTCCGTCTGACTGAAGCATATCCATCATTCCTTAGAGTATCCATCATTGCACATTCTGATTCAATAAGAGATTATATCTTATTATCCTTCCAGTGAGTCACTGTATTTATGGATTTAGCTGGTGTTGTCCAGATGTATCATCTTTGATTCAGTGTTTTGGGTACTGTGGGACTTACTGCTCATACACCACATACTGTGGATTCCGGTTATGTGGTGCTGAGCCATCCCAGGGACCACTTTTATCTATGAGTGGTACCAACAGATAACAATTGAATTTTTGTTAGTGCAGAGTTTAGATATTCAGTATTGTTAAAATGAAATGTTAAGGAAAGCTTCATTTTGTCTTGTAATGCTGAAAAGTCTAATCTGATTTGGCAGTCAGGGATTTTCGCATAGTTTCTTTTTCAGAGGGGATTGCTTCCATATTTACCATTGTTTGGTTATTCCGTGTTATGCTAACTCTCAATAAATATTCATGGATTCTAGGTGGATATATCAACTCTTTTGGGAATTAAAAGGCATGAGGCATATTCAGATTGAACTTCAGTAAGTCTTAATTGTCATGGAATATGTGACTCTTGAAAAGTTTTAGGCTTTTTAAAAGGTGATGCTTTGCATGTCATTCAGACATCTGTTTTAACTCTCTGTGCATAATTACTTGAAAATTGTTTGGTTTTCTGCTTTTTGTAATTACAGTAAATTACCTTCTAACCTTGTTAAAATCCTAAAAAACCTACAGCAAATGAAAACACAGGAAGAATGCAGAACCAGGTATGCTTTTTTAATGATGACAAATACGGTACAGATTTCACAAGGTTAGAGGTCAGTCAAGACATCTTTTCTTACTTGTGTATTTTCAGAAAGTAATTTTTGAAAATAACTGAGAAGATGTATTTGAAAATAAAGCAGAAGACATGAGGAACTGTGCTTCTGTGGCAGTAGTAGTTGCCAGTAAGGCAGTAGGGGAAGGAAGTTAATTACAGAATTGTAACAGTCTACAGATGTTTAAAAGATGCAATGACTAGTCAGAGTAATATTTTTCTATTGCTTATATAAGTGAGATACAGACAGTTGTTTTGGGGTGACTTTATGATGTGTATCCCCTATCGCCACTCTATGCCCAGAAGATTAATCCTGTGCTTTTCTGTGTCTTTAAGACTGGGTGCGAGAGAAAAAACTGGGCGAACTTTTCAAAACAATTGCTCGAGGACACACACAGCTCTCTCTGGGCTCTCAGCGGCAGAGAGTGTGGAGGAAGCAACCTTGCTTTCCAGCCAGGCTTCAGCTCTTTGCTCCAGAGAGAGTTTTCCTGAGACTGTTGGGGTTTTTTCCTTTCTTCTTCTCTTCGGGACTGTTTTACAACATCGGACCACACCGGGGGAGAACTTCTCTTCTGGCCCCCACCCCCCACCTCCCAGCTCTGAGGAGGAGAGAAGCCACACCCAGAGAAGGACTCTGAAATCTTCCCAGGTTTCTCTCCGCAGTGAGAGATTTTTATTATTTAGCATTATTATCCTTTTCTGTGTGTTTGTTAAATAAATAGTGTTTATCTCTTTCACTTTCCTTCGAGGAAATTCTTTTTTTTCCCGAACCTGTTTTTGGCGGAGGGGTGGTGGTAACCTGCCTTCCCTCAGAGGATATTCTCCTCCAATTTGGCCAAACCAGCACAACAGTTTTAACCTGAGTGCCAAGAACACCTTTTTATAACAGTATGCAAGTAAATTAACTCTTAGATAATGCTTTTTCCTGAAGTACTTAAAACACATTGTTAGCAATATTTAATAAGGGGAAACTCTTTCGTATTGCTCAGAGCATGGGCTGGGTTCTGTTTCTAGCTACTCTGGTGCTTAAAGCACTTTTCTTGAGGCCATCCAATTACAGCAATCTGTTAACCTCTTTGGAGGAGAAAACTGAAACCCATGTCCAGAGAGATGAATGAGATGGACCTGAGGGCAGACAGCTCACCAAATAGGCTTTTGATTTAAAAATTACCTCGTTCTTAAGTACTGATTGTGGAATTTCTGAGAAACAGATGAGAATCTGATATAGAAAAATTCTTGCATTTCCTGCCAGAGAAGACTGTTCATGCAGGCTGCACACGGCCTAAATTACCAGCTTCTAGAAAATCCTCTTTGCAGGAGTAAGTATTTTCACTGCATTTTTGAGACATGGTTGCTAGTTTTCCCAACAAGTGTTCCTGATGGTTACTGCATGCAGGTGGCAGCCAAGCAAAGAAGTAAAGTAATTCTCATGGAAGAAAAAATTCTTCTGTTCAAGCAGCAAAGACATGATCCAGATTATTTATTTATTTATTTACTTATTTAGTAGTTTATCAACCTTTGGAGTCCCTTCACGTAATGCCATAGACTTGCCAAATTAAAGGGGGTGAGAACTTAAGTGATGAAAAGCATCAGATACAAATTCCCCAAGTAAATTCTGAGAGAATGTTATGGTCACCCAGAGGAGGAGGGTATGCTTCAGTGAAGTTACTGGGGTATTTGGGGAGGGAGCTGGCTGAGGCAGCAGAGGTAGGTGTTGTTTTAAAATTCAGCAGTTCAGTAGGCAGATGCAAGGCAGAGGAGGACATCTCTCCAAACTCTTCAGCACTCACAGGCCACTTCAATAGTATTGGCACTCCAACATACTTTTGCGTACTTCGTAAATCCAGTCTCAGAGGAATCTTTGTAGTGCCAAATCCTCTGGGCCAGTGTGGCCTTCTCTATCCTGCTTTTTTCTGACTTATGGTTGGTGAGTTTCTGTATTCTGGGCATGTATGGCTAATTTTAAAAAGTTTCCTAGTGGCATCACTGTGTGTTAGTGGTGGATCTAATACTCAAGATCACATGTGTCTAATGAGGTCAGAGCTCATTTGATCAGTGTCTTGCAAAGTTGCTGATTCTTCCTGAATAGAGACTGGCAAATCTGAATTTTCCACTTATTATTGTATTATCCAAGCTGCCCCATTATGTCATTTCCTTAAAGCTGGAATTGGTTTTAAACTTTGCAAAACTAGTTTCTTCCCTTCTGGTGGGATTTCTTCAGATCCCATCAAGTTACAAATCAGTTATTCCCAGGAAGGAGTGTGAGAGCAGGTGTGGAGAAGATTTCTTACCTATGTGCCGTTTCACTTGCAGTGGTAGTTCTGGCCATTCAGCTGCTGATGTTTGCTGAACTGCTTGGTGTGACTTTTCTGCTGTGTAAGGAGTCTGAAACATACTGGCTGACTGGCTTGGCAGGTTTCTTTGAATTGGCTTTGTATTCCTGGATAAAATTTCTTGCAAATGTAGTGTCTCCTTCTCCTCTATCTGGCTGATTTCCCATGTGGTGCTTGTTGTCAAGATTTTGACAGGAGTTTTCATAGTTTGGAGTACCTGAAACTGTGTGGTGCTCACTGGTATTTGGGCCTTCCTGAGAGGCAGTTTAAGTTGGTAGCTTATGGACTTGGAGCATTCTTCTCTGTCAAAGAAGTTGTGATTGTCAGAACAGGAAGTTCCCTCACAGGTACGTAAAAGGAATATAGAAGTCCTTATTAATACTTACACCTGTAAAATATCTATGACTCTTTTTTCAGTTCTTTTCTGCTGTGTGAAGGAAGGACCTTCAGGGTTGTGTTTCATTTTGTCTATTTTTACTCTGTCCATCTGAAGCTTGTATCCTGTTAATTAAATGTAAACCTCCTTGCAGTCATTTCAGTGGATTTTAATCTACTCTGCTGGTGTCTTTGTGCACTGTTTGTGTTCCCAATGTGACTGCAAGGAGGTAACATTTCTCAGTCATTTGTGGGCTTGTTTGTTTATCTCTCTAGCTGGAATTTTTGAGTATAGTATTGACAGTGGTGTCAAAGGCTAGATCTTTTACCCTGGAGTGTTAGAAAAGGGTAAAAGGTATATCCTGTAATCTCCTAACTTCTTAAAGTAAAACAGAGAGATTGTCCACTGATGTAAGAGGTACATCATGCTGTTGCACCTTACACCTAGCAAGCATCAGCCTTGTAGTATGTAAAACAGAGCACACTTACTGCCTTGCTTTTGTCTGTTCTTGAGAGGAAAGTCTGATACCCAGCATGCCAGAAAGCATTCGAGCTGGCTTTAATGAGTACGAATAACAGTAAAGATACAACAACATACGGCTCAGCAGTCTTGTGCAGCTGAAACTTATAGCTCTGCTTCTTCACTGCTTCTGTTGTCTGTGCTGCCTTGGCTGGGAAATCACTTCTTCCCTTTTAGTACAGATCTGCAGTTAAGGAATGACTCATCCCTTTCTTGCACTGACATTGACCTCCACAGTTACTCCTTTTCTGTGTGAGAGCAAATGAGAGGGGAATCAAGCCTGCAATCCTGAAAAGAAGAATTGCTTAAATTTGATCTCATGAATAAGTACTGAGTCCTAATTTCATAATATTTCTGGTCTTCAGATGGAGACAGCAATATATTAGGAATTAAATAATAGTTTTGAAGCAGGATTGAAAACGCAGCATCTGCAGTTGCTCTGCTATGACCTTAATTGTGTAGCTGCCCCCAGTGATGTGACCCCATCAAGGAGACCACACTGACTTTGTTCAGTTCTTCATGATGTTGGCTGCTTTTGCCATCCAGCATTCTGTTTTTTGCTTTCTTCTGAAACAGATCAGTAGGACAAGAGATTATGTGCACTGAATGATGACGTACATTTCTGTTGAGTTACTGTAATGCTGCCCTGTTTTACTACTCAACAGTTACATTTTAGGTGAAACCAGCACTTGTGCCCTAAAGCTTGTTGTTATGTACTAAGTCCTTAGTAAAAGTCTTCTGACATCCCTTTGAGATGCTGGGGTCCAGCTTCCTGAGCTGGAGCAATGTTAGCATGGGTTGGTCAGGTATTAATGTCTTTCCTCTCAGAGAAGGCAGGTTTGAAATAGGCAGTGTCATTTCAGTGAAGTCACATTCAAGACTCAGACACATGCAGTGTTAGTGCCTGGTGTTTGACACTTCGAAAGAAGGTGTTTTCATGTTAGTAATTATGAGTAGGGAAAAATAAAATCCTTGAGAAACAGCTTCCAAATTGTGGGGTAGACTTTCTACTGTCCAAAAGATAATGCATTTAAAATAAGAAATTATTTTTTATTTATACATCCTGTGTCTGTGACTAAGGTACTAGTAATAATTACTGTCTGAACTCTCTTTGGACTAATAGCAATACTGTTCACAGCAAGAAGATTAAAACTTAATGGCTTAACTAGAAAAAAAAATGAAATTTAGTTTTACCAGGTTAGACTTTAACAGTGAAGCATTTTTATTAAAAACTGAAAAAGAAAGATCAAACCTTTCTGCCCCCTCCACTCAAACACCTTTCTGTCTCTAAGAGGAAGTTGGTCTAGGAGCTCTGTAAGAAATACTTGTTTCCCAGTGCTAATAGCTGAGATGTCGTTTCTTGGGTGTTTTGGTTTGTGTCTGTTTTTTAACAGGTCTTCTTGATCAAGTTACGTGTATCTACACTTAGATTTAGCAGAGAGTAAAAACCAGTGTATTTTTATGGTAGTGAGATGTCCTGTGTTTTCTTTACATTTGTGGTTTGTCAAAGTATGTTCAGGACGATACCTTAACTGCTTCCCACTGTCTCCTGCTTGCCAGGGGCAAAGACCAGATGGAGTGAAACATTTGCCAAAAATTGCAGCCCAGTGGTGGGAAAGGACTTGAAATGAAACTAGATTATGAGATTAAGATCTTTAACAATGGTAGGTAACAGGTAAAGCTGTGCTGCAGTGTGGTCAGTGAAAGGTTGGGGATGCATCATTCCAGCATCCCAAATCAAAGGACTTTGCAGGCATCCCCATGTCTCTCACTGCAGCAGCTCCTGGTAGAGCTGCCTGATATGAGTGTGGTTTTGTAAAGTTACATTCCCTCCTGAGCAGTGTTCCAGTAAGTGGATCCTGAGGAAAGCTGTGCATTGATCTGACAGGGATGTTGAAAGATCATTACTGCTGAGCAGGCCAGGGCCTTGTAAACCTGTCACATTAACGCAGCAGTGCCTGTAACAAGCTGTGTTCCTACGCTCTGGTAGAAAGGGAAAAGCACTTCCTCTTCCAGATGTGAGGCGAGATGTTCAGTCAGCCTGGCCTTGTGCTCTCTGCTTTATGCAATATAAGAACTTCAGCATTGTTGTCTGGTTTATATTTATTTGTATGCCACGTGAACTGCAAGCTGCAGTAGTCAGAGATCAGCAAGCCAAAGATAACAAAGTATTGTAGTGGGAAAAAAAATGTCTAAAAGTGATCTGCTAGGAAAGGATCGTCAGCATCAGATCGAGGATGCCCAGCTCAGAGGAGTCATTTCTACTTTCACACATAGGACAAGTGGACAGGGCTCTGAGCATTCCCCTGACAGCCACTGCAGAAGCAGCTCTATGCTGGGGGCTTGTCCCTTGTAAGAGGAGAACACCTGTCACTGAGACAGATGTGTAGATGGTCTCAGAGAGCATTAGGCACCTTGCTCTACTCACAGAGCAATTTAGCCAGTAAAAGAGACCCGCAGACTTGTTTTTATTAAGCTGCTTGTGGTGTATGAAAGAATGCGCTGGGGTGGGGTTTTTTTAAATTTTGTTTGTTTGTTTCAAAGCTTTTTTTATGGAAGAAAACCCAAGTGAAACAGCAGGTATGAAGAGTTGCAATTTTAAAGTCTCACAAGTCATTCAACTTTCATCCCTGCCAGAATTTATCTATAAACAAAGGGGGTGATTTGTCTGAGGTGGGACTTGATCTGAGATTTTAGATAAGAACAGATGACATCGAGAAATGTTTCATCAGAGATAACTGATAAAGTGTGTTCATAGCTTTACAAAAGGTAATGAAGTTGGTGGTAATCTGCTCAGACCATATTTCAGCCTGTTAGTTTTGCTTAGTATACATGTGGCATGGTATGAGTTTAAAGCATAAATTATGCTATGTTTTTAAAGGCCAGCATAAGGAGGATGGGCAGCAGCGGAGGTTTGAGTGAATCCTGTGGTGATAGGGATGCTGGAAATGGATGCTCAGTGCTGAATAAAAACCTTTCTTATTTGCCAGCTAGAACTGGCAAAAAAAAATTTATTTATTTCTGTTGTCTGTGCTAATTTATTTATTAAAAATAATATTTTATTTATTTTATTTGGCATCTAGAACTAAGCAGTTGATCCCACATCCTTTAAATTAGATGGTGGAACAACACCATTGGTAGATTGCTCAGGTAAAATGGCATTGATGTACGTAAGGTAACTTCTCTGAGAAAAATTGTAATTACTCAGTTTAACTCCTCATTTTTAGATATAGAATTATCAATTAGGCTTAGAGGGTTTAAGCCTAGAATCCAAAGGAGAAATTAACCCTGTTCAGTGCAAGGGACTGGAGTTCTACCAACAGCTTGAATTGAAGTTGGGAGTTCTTGCTGCTGATCTGCTGGGATGAAAAGTGTGCCTTGACTGGAGAGAAATAGTGGCATTCCTGGCTTCCGCCACTCCCTTCACATCAGGTAATCTTAGCCATCTTGTTTAGCAGTTAATTGGGGGTTTATGCTTATATATGAACAAAGGAATTGTGCATACAATTTTATACATAAATCCTGACTGAGACTACTTGTTTCTGGATTTGTCAGGTTTAGGCCATTGTGGACAGCACAGCTGAGCCATTGAGAGCACCAAATGACTGTTCTCAACTGAGGAAATTTCACAGTAGGTCACTCTTCCTGCCATCTCAGGAAAAAATTTTGAAACCTGGGAATTTTGTTCAACACAGAAAATAATTAGAAGCTTCAAGCCAATCAACAGGACTCAGATTCCTTTTTCAGGAGCAGCAGGAGTGTGGATATATTAACCCATGGTGTTCTACTGGAATCCTAGCATCTTACCTAACTTGATGATATAAAGGCAGCATTTTGTTAGATTCAGTCCCCACTCAGTTAAAAAAAACGGGGGCTGGGGGAGGTGAGAGGGGGTAAAAGAGGAACTTGAGCACTTGAAAACAAGTATCGATTTGTAGCCCTGCAGATGCTTGATATAAGGTCAGTTATTATGGAAGTACATGGATTTGGTATGAAAGTCTTCCAGAAAATATATTGGATCATTCATATATAGATAAAGAGATAAATATTCTTTTAAAACTAGAGCTTGTGAGCACCTATTTTTTACATATTGTAGCAATAAAATGTGAAACACTTGTTCCTGGGTTTTAAGCTGCTCGTCTGCATGAATTACAGTGCTGCTGTAAATATTTCTCAATATGGATAGGTAGATGGTATTGGAAAAACCAGAACAAATTCTTAAGTTGCCGGTATTGTCACAAAGTCTCCCTGCAGAATGAAGGTGTTTGACAAAGTGTTTCCCTGGTGATTTCGCTGCAGATGAAAATGTCTTCTGCAATAAAATTCTGTGCTCAGGTCTCAGTTCTCTGTGCTCATCAATCAGCAAATGACACATCAAGGATTTTTTTGCTGGATTTGTTAATATGGTGGGGAAAATATGTGAGGCATTGATATTCCTATTTTTATACATAGAGGGTTTTTTGCTCTTAAATATACATTATTTTTAAATACATATCTTTTGTTGTCTGGAGCTTCCTTTATAATCAGTAGTGCTGCAATAGAACTAATATAAAACTATTTTTTATGTACTCAGATTTTCTTGCCCAGAGAAAATGCCTACTCTCTGAAAATCACTGTCAATCATAGGAAGGAGAGAGCTGGGGGAAGGGTGGAGAGATGTACATTTAGTGCCAGCATTTCTACCCGCAGTGCACTGTCCTTTGTTGGTTAATATGTTAATGTTTTGCCAATAAATGGCATTTTGTAGAATTTTTGTGGCTCTGTATGTTGTAAACACAGTTTTGCTGGGGATAATCATGTTCTGCATCTGCTGATACTTTCATAAGGTATCATTAATGGCTTTAGAAAGTTCAATTACATGGCTGCAAAGAAATAAATCACCTAGTTTAATTACCTCTAATATAACAGCAGCAAATATCTCCTGGGAAGCTGCCTCCTGTGTTACTAAATGACTGTCAATGATGAAGTTGCTTTCCTTAAAGGAGGCTCTATTAGAGAGATTGTTTCACAGTGTTTTATGCTACATCTGTTGCTGCCTCTACTAAAATTTATAAAGGAATTTAAAATACGACGTGTCAGTAATAACTTTTATTTCATGCCTGCTTTTTAAGGGAAAAAAGTGCAACTTACTGCAATTCCCATAAAGATTTATATGAAATGTTTAATGGGAAATCCTTTTAAAATACTTTTAAAATATTTTTGAACGATTATATGGGATCCAGGAAAATATCTTAAAACATATTTTAGCAGATCCCCTCTGTGCAGTGTATGCCCATCTGCTGTGAAAAATATTAAGAAGAGACCTTTATTTTCCTGCTTTAGTGTCTCAAAACAGAGTTACTCCTCTTCAGATCCAACCACCAGAGAGGCAAAAAGGGAGCACAGATGGAAAGATGAGTATCCAAATAAGAAAAGAAGTGATAAAGGATGAGAAACAAGGAAAGGAAAGAAAAAAGCATAAAAGTGGTACAGGAAGAAGACCAGTAAGAAGATGAAGGCTGATGAGCTGGAAAGAGAAAGAAATGGGAAGAGCCAAAATCCTGAACAGGGAAGATAAATGAGAAGGATTGGTTGATTAGGTAAAGGGAAGAGATAGGAGGAAGTGAACAGCAGAAAAATGGAGCATTTAGTAAAAGCAGAAATCAAGGATACAAATAATCAAAGGATAGGATATAAGACAATATTTTCTGCCTTTTCCTCCTGGTGCCAATCAGTAGGTTGGAGAGAGGTATGATGGACAAAGGTGAAAAGCACAACCAACTTGCATTTTCTTACTTGTCCTCTTAGGACTGTAGTTTTCCTTTTTGTGATTTTGGTTCACCATGTTTGCTTTGGGTCAGCTCCACTTCCTTTGATAACCACTAAATTGCTAAATTCAGTGACTGCCTTGAATTACTTAAATCATATTATTTTAGGGTCATAGCTCGAACTAGCAGGCTTTAAAATGATTCTAAGCCATTTTGAATCATCTCTTCCTCTTGCTTCTAGAAAAGTGCAGGTTTCAGTATGTCCCCTCTGCTCTTTTAATCCAGTAACTAGCAAACGCTCTGGCTTGATAGCTCAAGCGTGTAAGGGTGTGTGGCCTTCAGTGTAAATACAGTGGTGGTGCATAATCTCAAGCATCATCCTGTCCCTGGGGTGGGGAGGTGGCTCCAGAAGAGGTACAGAGCTCCCAGGATTTAGATGCTGACCAAGATTCATGAGTGTGTGCAGGGATGCAAACCCTGTGGCTGTGCTATGGTCCACCCTTTTATTTGCGGGCTAACAAAGGTTAGGTAGCACGGGAGGATAAAAGAGCAAGGCTGGTTGAGTGATAAAGCCCTGGTAAATTTTTTCTCTCCAGATCAGAGTGGACCAGGGTGTGTGCCCTGCCCTTTTCTTTGGGCAGTTTCTGCACAGCAGGGGTTCATGCTTGTTAACACTTTACAGGGTAATAGGTAGGTTGTTAACTAATGGGTGTGTTCAGTCTCTTAAGTTGTAGGCCATGACAACAAGAATACATTCTATTTCAAAGCGTGTTTTTTTAAAGGAAAAAATAATTTTTTTTTTCTGAACTCAGGAGGTGGGAGTTAGGCAGCACTTAATGTATTGAATGCAGTGAGAGAAAATTTGAGCATAAGGTACGGAGACATGTAGGTTGGGTTTGGATGAACACATTTGTGTGTGGAAAATTATATACCATCTCAACGAAAATTACTTTTTCCTTCTGAAAGAAAATGTTTTCTTCCATGCGCTGGAAGAAGTTACAGATCTCCCATTGTAGCATGTTTAGTTTTTCCCCCATACTCATAAACAGAAGTACTATTAAACTGATTTTTGCAAAAATAATATAATTCCTTCAAGAAAGTTTCTTTCTTCCTTCAAACTGTTTTTATTTTATGCGTTGATTATTTTATCTCAAAGCTGTGAACTCCTGGCTTGTTTTTCATTGTTCTGGCAGGAATAAAAAGTACACTGCAGATATATCCCCCTCTTACTAAAAATAATTTCCAAATTAGAAAAACATTGTTCAGAAAGGTTCTGACAATATCTGATTGAAAGTTGCCAGTACTGAATATAGTAAAAGAATAAGAACAGAATCAAGTTAAATGACATCTTCCTGATTCTGCCAGGCCAGAATTAACATAAGTACAGAATGAGTATAAAGTGAGCAGTAATAACATATAATCACAGGTCATTTAAACAAAATAGCAGATAAGGAAGATGTATCTGGAAAAAATGTAGGTCAAAGAAAAGTCCTGCTGTTTTGTCCTTGCCTCCCTGTTTTTATTTCGGCTATCTACAGCTGATCTTCAATGCCTTTACTTATCAGAGATAGCTTTTAAAAGGGAAAGCTCTCACAAGAACCAGGATTTTCAAGAGAAGGTCTGCAGTCTACCTCAAGTGACAGACAACATGTTTGGGTTTAATTTTGGCTCTGTTACCTGTTCTGGAGTGGGACTTCATTTGGGGCAGCCATAATGGGTTTGTGACATGGAGCAGTGGAACTGTGTCAGAGATGTGGGGACATCAGCAGGGAGTAAAACTCTGTTTTTAGAAACATTTTACAGGGAAAAGAGGCGATTCTTCAAATATCTGAGATGAATGAGTGCAGAGTGAGCCCCGAGCTGGCTCATGCTGTTTGCAGGATGCTGGGCGTTGCCATAGAGACCAAGAAAGGGGGAACAGAGGAGTTTTGAAGAGAATATCAGCTGTGGCTTTAGTAATGCTAACTTAGCATGTGATGGCTGCCAAAGAACCCTGCTGGGGAGCTGGGCACTAATGTGGTGTCAGAGCAGGAGAGCATTGAGGTCACCTGGTGTCTGCTAAGAACGACTGAAGTCACATCTTTGACATGTGAGGAGGTGGTGGAAACAAACGTGTGTTCACCTATGCAGGTTATTTCCAAGTTATCTACAGGCACATTTCCTGACAGGGTAGGTAATTGCGTCTGGTACTTCTCCCATTCCTGAAAATATTGGGTTTACCTGTAACAGTGACTGCTATGGAGATAATTGCCAGATCCTTAGTGTCTTGAGATTACCACCCACACATCCCAAAGGCTATATAGGCTTTCCTGTTCTGGCTGCCTACTTCTCTTGGCAAATAAAAAAAAATGCAGACCGATCTTTTCCTTGTGCTTCGGCAGTTGTTTTGTGCTCTCTGTAGTTTTTTCTGTTGATACGGAGAAAATGCGGAGTTGACATTGTGTTTGGTTTGTGTTAGTGGAACAGATTTAGGAAGATGGGCTATGTGCCACAGCTGTCTTCACTAGGGTCCTGCGTCTGAGCTCTTGGATCTTCAAAGACAGATGCTGAGTGATACTCATAAGCAGCTGGCTGGACCTAGCACTTATCCCTCAAGACTGGAGAGGCACCCACTCTTCCTGGAGCTGCAAATTTCTCACAAAGCTGTTTGGGCCAACTGCTGTGTATAGAGCTGGGTGACTTCTCTCTTCAAGCAGATAGTTTTAGCTGTATGGTGTCTATACTTTACAATAAGTCACTATCCAGGATTTGCAATAAAAAACTCATTTTTACTTTAATAAGAATTACTGTCTTCTACTAAATACATGAAGCCTATCAAGGGGGTACAGTACTAAAGATGTCGAGTAAATTAATCATGTGCAGGAAGGAGAGTCAGGACAGAGTTTGTCTCTACAGCATGGAGTCAGAATCTGGACAAGACTAAGAACTGTTCAAGATCAAGATATATGACTGCGCTGATACAAAGTAAATAGCATTTTTAAAATTAATGTCCTTGGCATTGGCTGTGTTAATACTTCCCTTTTGCAACATTTATTTTTTCATTAATGGAGCTAATGTGACTGAGAGATGGATGTGAAGAAGTGACAAGCACCATGTATGTTTAAACGGGGAGCGGTCTGCTGCAGTGTGTGCTCATGCTGACTGTGCTTGCTCTTGAAGTAATGGTACTGAAAATCATAGAATAAGGAGAACAGCATTTGGGGGGGGTATGCTCCTTGCATCAGTCAAGAGCCCCCCATGTTCTTCTATTCTGTACCATAAGGGCTTCATGAATTCACATGGCCCCTGTGCTCATTTATTCCTTCATTCCTTCCATGCTCCCTTTCTTCACTGAAATGAGAGTTGCCTGCAGGTTTCTTGCAATATACCAGCTTTGTCTTCTTTTGCCAGGGTCAGTTGCTGTTCCATTCATGAAGCTTTGTGTGTCTCTTATCCCTCTTCTGACCTCATAGCTCTTCCTTCCTCTTTTCCATCCTTCCCCTAACTTGGTCTTTCTTCCTCTTCCTGAGGCCATTATTTTCTAGGTGTCAGCATTCCTAAACTGTACTGCAAGTCCTTCAGGGATATGGAGGAAATGTGGGTTCTTCTTTGCCAGACTCATCAACTCTGGCAAAGCAGGTGGCAGCCATTCCATGGCTCTTTGGTCTATAGACCATTACCCCCAGACCTGGATGGCTGAAACAGCTGCATCTGCTAACCACTGCAAGAGGTCACAAACTCTGTGCTTAAATGTACCTTTTTCCTCTCATTTTCTTTTTTTTCATCAAAGTGAATATAACATTTTCCATTGCCTTTGAACATTCCCTGAAATGTTGGGATCTATCAAATAATCTAGCATCCTGAAATTATCTTTTAATAGACAAAAGCGTGGGAAAATGCCACATGTCAAACAATCATAGCATCCAGGGATGAAAACTATCCTGCTGTACTCACAGGTCAGCTGTCCTTAAGCACAGTTGTTTTTCTGGGCTAAATCAGTTACCTTACAAAGCTGTTCTACAGACCTGTCTGATAAGTCCTGGGCAAGAAATCAGGCTGCCCATTATTCTGTGGGTCTCTGTCCCATTGTTCTCACTCCTCACCACTCTTTATGTCAGCATTGCATGGGCTTATGGGCTTTGAGTGACAATGAAGTTTTCTCCACAGCATATATGCATATCCCACCTTCCAGTTCTCACCATCTGATTTGTGGGGTGAGTTTTGAGTTAAAAAATTGATTGATCTATTTTCTTTCCTTTTCCTTTTTTCCTCTGGTTAGGGCTTCCCACACCTCCATCATATTAAATCTGGTAATCAAAGAGCTGCATAGACACATCAACTTGCTGACCTGACAGAAAGAATGCACCCCAAAACAGAAGCATTTTCTAGAGCAGAGTAACTACAGTGCTGGGAAATAATCTGAGCAAACCGTACCATGAGCACTAGACTAGGCAAAGAAGTAAAGTTCGTATACCTTTGTCTTTGATTACTGAGGTTTAGTTACGTTTATTCTGAATTTGCAGTGTGGTTTTGTATTTGTGACTTCTGTTCTGCTTTGGTTGGGTTTTCTAGTTTGGTTTTTTTATGAAAGGATATATTTGCTTTTTGTTCGACAGAAAACTAATAAAACAGAAAAGGGAAATTTTCATGAACAGAAAGAAATATGAGTGGTTCTGGAATTTGCTTCTTTTTAGTTTCAGTGTAAAATATGTCAAAAAGACTTGTAGTTCGGAAGTTGACATGGAGCATAAAAAACTACTTGAGTGTACTTTTGAATTAAGTATTTTTCATTAATCCAAAAATACAGTATATATATTTCAGTTTGGAGTTCAATCTTGATCCAGTTTACTTGCTGTGATGAAGCCTGTAGTCCATTGAAGCCCAAAGAAATTCATAGAGAGCAGTTGTTCACCACAGTATCATTTCTTGAAGATAAGTTATGCAGCGGTAAAGACAAATTCATAAACTTCATTGTATTGCTTTAGTAGCAGTGCTTTAGGTTCTACTGGGAAGCCAAATTCAACACTAAGGCCTTCCCCGACGTTTATTAAACTGTCCTAAAAGCTGCCAGTGTCTTTTTTTTTTCTTTTTCTCAACATTTTTTTAAGCTCAGTAGTGGGAGAGGGAAGAAGAGGATGGTCTTTTTTTCTTGGTCTTCAGTTAATCTTTCTGACTTTCTGCTTCCACTAGCATGCAAAAGAATCATACTGTGAGAAGAAAATGATACTCTCTTTACTTGATTGAGTCAAACACATACAGCTTTTTATAGGCTCACCATTTTTCTTCAATAGCATGCATCTTTGTCATAGTTTAGTTTTTACCTAGAAATAGTACAGTTACAGTTCTTAAAATTATGTGCGGCTATGAGCAATATGTACCATCCACATTTTCCATATGTTGAGACAATGTTCTCGTTTTATGTGTAAAGTAAAAAATTACAAGGGGTAAACAGTCAATTGAGTGGAACTTAACTGAATACTGAAAAACATAAGGATCAAAATACTTACATTTGTATTCAAAAGAATTTTAGGAGCAAATATTTTTCAAGCCTTTATGTGGTAATCCTGAAATATTAGGTCTTTCTGGCCTTTGCAAGCTATACAAATACAATGTTGGCACCAGATGATTTGTGTATGTTTATCTTTAATTGATTCATTTTTTCTTAAGAGTTTCAGGAGATCTTTAAGGAGCTCTCATTTTTGCTATTTATCTCTGGGTTTCGTTTTAACTAGAATGTAGGAATACTGAACTATTGCTAATCTAGCTGATGTTGCAGTCTCCTCAGAGACGTAGTTCAAACTGCAAGTTACAAGACAGAAAGATTCAAAGAAGGATAAGAGGGAGAGTTTATGTCTTCACTGCCTATGCAGGTATATCTTTTACAGCACAAGTGCAGTTTTCATGTGAAATCCAAGGCACAGATTTTTTTTTTTCAGCCGCAGTATCTCTGGGTGATTTGAGATCCAGGGAACTGCCTACCTACATCATGGTAAGTGGAGCTTTGTCCCTGTGAAGGTGTTACAGAGAGGGAGTAAACAAAAGCTATTTCCCCTGTAGTAAAAGTCTCATTTTTGTAGTAAGACATAGCCAGGGCAGAGGGCTGCTACCTAGTCTTTGAGTCATTTTTTAACTTTCACTGCCTTTAGATAAATCCTAGGAGGTGAACATCAGGAAATCAAGAGCAATCTCAAGAATGCAAGCAAAAGTCCTGGCAAAAGGATCCAGATGTTTCCCCTCTATGGGAGCAGCAGTGTGGATCTTGAACCTCATTAATCCCTTTTCTGAGTCCTGTTTTCTAGACCACATGCTAATCAAGGGGGAAGCTGTCTGGAAATACCATTAGGCAGCAGCGGTGTTGGGGTTTTAAAAAAAGGGTTCTCCGTTTGGTTCTTTTTCTTTTTTTCTTAAAGAATTTTTCCCCATACGTGTTGCTAGGAAACAAATTGCTGAGTACTTAAGAGAGACAAAAGATCTGGCCACAGGGAGGGGTCCAGGTGGCTGCCCTCTTTTACCTGGGATTTTATTGTGTGAGATGCCACGAGATTTGAACTGGATAAAAGGTGGTGGATGGGACCCCTAGCTTCTTGTTCTTCTGGCAGTGGAGAAGAGAGGAGCTGCTCTCGTGGTGGAGGGAATTCATGGCTTTTGCGTTCTTTTGCCAGAAAAAAGCTCCGGGATCCCTAGCTCACCTTTCCCTGCCCCACCAGGAGCCGGGCCGCACCCCCGCTGTTCCTCTGCTGCTGCTTCTCTGCTCTGCACCACCACACCCCCTGCCTGCCGAGACCTCCCGGGGCTCCCGCTGCAGCTCCAGAGCTTGGTACATCTCGCCTGCC
>VZRO01000675.1:35562-75293 GCA_013397915.1 Daphoenositta chrysoptera | reverse complement strand
GTATATATATATGTATATATATATATATATGTATTAGTAAAGAACTGTTATTTCCATTCCTCATATCTTTGCCTGAAAGCCCCTTAATTTCAAAATTGTAATAATTCGGAGGGAAGGCGGTTGCATTTTCCATTCCAAGGGGAGGCTTTTGCCTTCCTTAGCAGACACCTGTCTTTCAAACCAAGACAAGCAGTTGTTCAACTGTGCAGTTGTTCAACTGAGGATGCATCTTTTCTGTATCTGAAAACATCTGTTGGTCAGCTTAGAGCACTGAGCAGTGAGCTGAAAGCAGCTGGGTGCTTCAGTGGAAATACAGCTCTGATGAGTGCTGGAAAATACATTACCTGAGATGAGACTAAGGGAAGCAAGCCATCATCTGCGTATGCTCTCTTTTTGGCACCAAGCAGCTTTCTGACTTTTAGGGACTCAAATGTTTCATTTACATGAGCACCTCTCTGTTGATGCTGCTCATTTTGGTTGTCATAATAGAATAAAAAAAAGCAGGTGAAAATACAGTGCCAAATTCTCCAGGGCCTGAGTATCTGCATACAACTGTTGTGTCTAGGCAAGGTTGGTATCTATAAGGGCTCTGGAGTGGTGAAGAAATGAGGCATGCTATGAGGGAGAAGATATTTTAGGCCTTAAAGAGGGATTGATTTGTGGTTATTATTGCTGCCTTTGATCTGTCAACAGGGATCTGAAACTAATCCACCAGAGCAGCACAAGTCTAATATATAAAGCCAGATGGACATGCCAGAATAGGTTACGCCTGCTGTCTTTGACGCTGCCATATCATGAAGTGATAAAACAGGTAGTACAAAGCAAAGCAGGCAAAGGATGGGAGCGTGTGCACTGCAGGAATGCTGCCAGCGGTGTGAAGTGACTGCCAGTTGTTAAAGCCACTGCAGGATCAATTAGCCATTTGCAGCATTACCCTGTCCTGGTGAGAGGCTGAGGCATGGGACCACACAGAGCACCTGGTACCTTACAGCCCTGAGCCTCCCTGGGTGCTTCCATGCTAAATTGAGGGAGTAGAAAATGCAAAGTCCCTGTATTTCAAAAGTAATCCCACAAGTACATATGGCCATAGACGTAAAAAACAGTGTTTGCATAACGACTTTTACTTCATACCCATACCATACTTTTACCCCAGCTATGGAGTGTATCAAAGTGAATCTCATTCTAAAATGTCCTATAAGCAGTGAATATGATATAGCTGCTGAGATGTTGGTGAGATTTTATCACTTCTGGTTTCATTTTGTTTAGAAATTAGAGCAGTTTGGGGCTTAGTATAGCTATTAATTCTCTATAGATCTCATCATCATCTGAGTCAGCAAGCTTGTTGCATAAGAAGAGTTTTATATAGATGTTGGATCAATTGGCAGTAAGTTGTCAATAAATGTGTCTCCTAGACACTGCAATTGACTGGTTAATGAAGTGCATTCTCAGTGACAGAGAGCTGTTGACAAATCTTTCGTCAGTTTGCTTTTTCCCACTCCTTCATTTCTCATAAATCTGCTCCATATTGCAAGCTTGGGGAATGCTGGGACTCAAATCATAGAATCACAAAGGTTGAAAAAGACCTTTGAGATCATTGAGTCCAACCATGAGCACAGCACTGCTTGTTTGCCACAAAACCATGCCTCTAAGCATCACACCCACATATATTTTGAATACTTCCAGTGATGGTGATTCCACCACTTCCCTGGGCAGTCTCTTCCAATGCTTGACCACTGTTTCAGTGAAGAAATTTCTACTAATATCGAATCTAATATCTTTCACAAGTAAAGGGGTGTCTGTTTACTACCTTGTCTGCATAGGCTGGGATTTGGAACACATATTAGTAGCCTGTTGGTTGAGAAACCAGAAAGAACCAACAACCATGTTTTCCCTCCCTGCAATGTGTTTTCCAGCGTGTTTCAAAGAAGATGCAAAGTAGGTTATCTGCAGTTTGTCTACCAGGACTGCAGCATTGTGTTTGCCTCCCTGTTGTTGCACTCTTTCTGCCTTTGTTGTTGCTGTGGCACTTTGATTCAGTGCAAGTGTTTTCAACTCCATGTTCTTTTTCCTCTTGCCCAGAAGAAGGTGGAATCACTGCTTTATTTTACATCATGCTTGAAGGTTCCCGTGGGTGCCATTTGCAAATATCTGATGAGTAAACTAGTTCTTGTCCTTTTCAGTAAAAGTTCCATACTTATTCCTTTAACTCATGAGCATTTGTAAGCACCAACAATTTAGGATAAGTGCTGCCTACCTACGGCAAAAGGATGTTGAGCAACACCAGATCAGTATGCATAATCCCACCTTCCTTGCAAGAGAAACTATTTTGGTCAATGCATGCATTAAGAAGTCACAGAGTGACTCATTGGCCTTAGCTATTACTAGCACTTGATGAGAAAGCATAATTTTCACTCCACTATTCATAGCCAGCCTAGATGTTGTTCGTATGTTGTTGTACATAGTTTGGGGTTTGTAAGCCACACTACAACTGCAGTTTGCCTTTTTGCTTGCATGGATAATTGACCTTAAAGGCCAAACCTTGAACCCAATGAAATCAGAAGCAAAACTTGTATTGATTTTGTTGAAATCAAAATCAGGCTGACACTGTATTGCCATTTCATCTCGACAGACACTGAGGGAGAAGAAAACCTTTTAAAAGGCTTTATGTTGTTCACACTGTGGGCCCTGAAAGACAGTGAAATCAACTTGGGAAGTCGTGCAGATTGGATGACATCAGAACTTAACTGATGTCAGCGTTACTGCTCTTTTCAAGCACGTTGGTCAGCTTCTTGCTTTGCAAGAGGGAAGGAAGCCAGTGTAAAAATCTGCCATAGATTAGGGATGAAGATTCACATAAGTAAGTGAGACTTCTTATCTCACCCACCTCATCTAGCACTATGGAACACAAGTCTAGGAATAACACTGCTGTCAAGAAAACATGACTATATCACAGTTTGTTTCTGGTAGATGAAGGGAAGACCAACCCTTTGCCCAAGGTGTTAATGGTATGAAAAAATACTATGTGATCTTCCTGTTGTTTTAGAACCGCCTCCAACTGTGAGCAAGTTTGTTTTACAGAACAGACCTTTAAGAAAGAGGACAAACTAAAAAAGAAATTGTAAACATTCAAACAAATGTTAGTGTCTTGTGTTACTCAGGAACTGGTTCAGTTTGCTGATTGTTCAGTTTCAGTGTGGTCTGAGTAATGAAGAGCTGACTAGTGAGCCTAATTTGGGGTAATTCCCTGAGTACTTTGAAGCATAGCAAAGCCAGAAAAACTCTAATGAAAAATAATGGAAAGGTAGCTGGGGGCTTAACTTATGATCTCTGCTTATTACAGTAAGCGACATTTTCATTGCAGTGTTGCCATAAAGATTATTGGCTGCCACATAGCATAGGTCCCTCATGAAAAGATTCTGGAACAGCTTTGTTGGCACAGCAAAAGCCACGGAAAATCACCAAAGATTTGCTTAAAACCCAGTAATTGTTTGCCAAATACTAAGGTTGTGATGCTTTGTTCAAAACTGGCTGGGAAATTAGGTGAATAGTCTGTATCATTTCATTATGTGGTTTCTGAGTGACTATCTTTGGTCTTCCACAGTAAAGTTACATAACTGGAAAACCGTTGTATTGATATTTTTTGCTTCCATATAGAATACTTGGTCTTTAGCTTTCAATATTTCAGCATTTTAACATATACGATAACAATGATTTTGAAATAGGCTTTGAATCACCTTTTTCCTTTGCATGTATGTTGATCTGTCAGAGCACAACTACCAGGTGTCTGTAGGGTTGACATAATTGGCATGTTTGTGCCCGTGTTGGCCAGGGAGTAGTCGAAAGGGCTGCACTTGGGAACTGGAAAGACCTGCATTGACCTGTTAAGTATGTTCAAAAACTCTATTCAAGAACAGCTTTTCTGGAAAGTGTATCCATCATGAGTTAACCAAAGCCAACTCATGTGGCCGAGTGAAATTGAAATGTCTGAGATGTGTAGCACTTCAGATGTGCTCCTTTGTGTCAAAAAGCGACATTTTCATTGCAGTGTTGCCATAAAGTGAAATGAGTTTCTTCCATTCTTCATCTTCCTGGTAGTGCTTTTGAGCAACAGAATCCAGTGTCCTGGAGGAACCAAGTAAAGTCCTTCACTGATGGCAGTGAGCAACTGCTCCATATCCCTATTCCATTGTCCTGTCAGTAGCAAGGCTACCCACAGACTCAGAACACGTATGTACACATGGCAAACCATGGGCAGATTAGTATGATGGGAGGACAGAGGGACACAATAAACACAGAGAGGACAAACAACAGCCAGACTGCATTCCTCAATATATTTTCCTGCAGTGCTCAGGGAAAACTGTGTGTCAGGGATCCCTCTGAAACCTGGCTCCCCAATCTTGATGTTTCAAATATCAGGCCCCCAGACCCAGTCTTACCAGCCTACACCCCTCAGTCTTTTAAGGGGCTGATCCTAGAGTCTCTTGGTCTCTCCAGTATCTGGGACTCAGTCTGTCCTGTTGACCAGCTGATCTGTCCTGAACTTTGCTGATGGGACATGCATGCATGCTGCCAGAACAGAGGGCACACTCACACAGAAAACAGCTAGAAACAGGGTTTAGGCAGGACAAAGTGAAGGTGATTTGGCACAGAGTTCTACCAAACAAGTGTTCTGACTTCCTCCTGCTTGCACACTCTTGACCTCACTTATTCCCTGCCTCATCCTCTCTCCTTTTCCCTGCACTTGTTCGCTGCTGCCATCCTTGGTCACTCACTTCCACTCTCTCAGTCTGTCCCCATAAGTCCTGTATAATCCTTAAATACTCTTGTTCAATCCCAAGGCTCTGTCTAAGTATCCCACAGTAAATCCTGTGCCCCCTTTACACAGTGGTCCCTAGAGCTCACACAGCCTTCCAGAATTTCTTGTGTTGGGTTACGCAAATGAGTTGTGTGACAGGACTGGGACTTCTTCCTTTCCTTTTGAGGGTCTCAGAGGTGGTGATTCAGAGGGGTTGGTTTGTTTGAGTTCCCCACCTTGTCATTGTGTCCCTCGTCACTGCTTAGTCCTTATGTTTATTTTAAGGAGCTGTTGGAGAGCTGGCCCTGCAGCCAGTTGGGATGGCAGAGGTGGACACCCTGGGAGAGGTGTGTGACCCAGCCCAGCAGAGCAGGGCAGCTATATAAACCCTGTGTGTGGGGAATTGCAGTCTCCTGAATGTTCTCTGTGCTACTGCCAGTGAAACTGGTCATCCTCAGTGTGCAGCAGAGCAGGCTCAGATTAACTCAGACACTTCAATTTTGCTTAAAAAAAAAAAAGGAAAAAGAGACTCTCTGTATCAGTATTTCCCCAGAGTCCCCTCTATACATTTTATTGGTACACTTCATCTAGTTACTGGAAAAGAAATACATACCTGCCAGACATAGAATAACTTAAAGAAAGTTCCTTGGCTTGCACTTAGCTATTTTTGCCCTCTGTTTTCTTTTTTTTAAATGTTAATTAGGTATACAGCAAAATGCATGTAATGAATCAATAATAAAGATTATGTAAGGGCATTTATCTGAGCAGTAGTGTAGCATTCAGAAAGGAAAGTGAGCACTGTTCTACTGAAGCCCAAAGGACTCCACGTGGACAACAACATTAAAATAACATAAGAATGAAGAATACTGTGCTCAGCTGTTTCCAGGAGGATGTCTGTGCTGCATGCCAGTGTGTTTTCTGTACCTTGTTTGCTGCCTGTCCAGGGTTAGTTTGAGATCAGGCTGGTGGCCTTGGGTGTTGTCCCAACATAGTTTGGGGAAATGGAGCAACTGTTGATTTATCTACTGCATGCTCACAAATTACAAATACATAAAGGTTGTGATGATACAGATTACTTCAGTAAACAGAACACACTTCTTTCTCACTTGAGTAGTTGTTTTCCTTCTTGGTGGTGCATTTTTCTCTGCAGCTACCTGTGCTGGCATCTGCCAAAGAAGCTGAGCATGCTCATGCAGTTTCTGTGGCTCCTGATTGCTTTTGATGAATTAGATGTAGGATGCCATTTGTTCTAGTGGATACCTCAGCCCTCAGAGTTTAAGCCGATGCCTGTATCTGGCACTAAGTTGTTTCTTCTGGTCCTAAGTAGGAAAACACTATTTGATCTGTGAAAACAAGTAGGAAAATATTACACTGCAATCTGTGGGAATTCTTACCCTTAAGGACTTCAGTTTCTGGCCTATGCAGTTTTTTTGTGCCTGGAGTGGATTCAGGGACTGGTCTGCACATGCAGTCTGAACAACTCATTGCTCCATTCGAAATGTAGCATGAGAAAAGAGATCAGGCCTCCTGAATGTGCTTGAAGATCTGAGTCTCAGGTGAGAAATTCTTCAGAACTGAAGTAATCTGATAGGACTATCCACATACAGAAAGGAATTGTTCTCTCCCTGGTCCTCTCAGGCTACTGTTTCATTATACTGGGCTGTCTGGGGTTTGTTTTATCAGCATAATAGATTCTCTAGATGAAATCTTAATTCCTGTTTGTCTCTGTTTTCAAAGAAATAAGCATAAGCATGCCCTGTCATTTCCATCTTTGTGACAGTTCCATGGAGGCTCCCCTTGTGTGTCTCTCTGGATTTGTAGTACGGCTGAAGATTTTCAGTGCTGGGCTCCCTGGGTATCAAGATAGGTCTGACTTTCAGAAACTAAATGCCAGTGTTCCTTGTGCTTTCAAAACAGTGTCTGCCAAAAGCCACACTTCTTTTAAGGTCTTTCAGGTTGGGTATGCAAAGTCATTAGCCAGCTTTGCAAATCTTGGCCTGTACCTTTTCCTTTTAAAAAAATATTTTTTTTTGCTAGGCTTCTATGAGCTTCCAGCTGTGCTTCCCTAACAAGCCTCACATTTAAAGTACTTGCTTCAAAAGGCTGCTAGCCTCAGAGAATATAAGGAGAAGGCTCTCTTTTATTACTGTGTATTAATTAAAGAAATACCTAACACTCACTTGGAATTCCTTTATGGAAAAAAACCATTCGTTCCCCATAACATGCAAGATGGTGAGTTCAAAGAAGCAAGAATTAAATTAACCATTTTAAGAGCAGATGTGTCTGGTAGAATTACAATTACCCATCAATTGCCAGCCCTATAGGAGAGCAAGTGTTTGTAAATCATAGTTACCTCAGCTCAAATCTCCTCTCACTGACATATCGGGTCAGGAACCTCTGATCTGAGGCCAGAGGTCCCTCTGGTCAGGGTCTGTCTCTGACAATAGCCTGTAGGGATAGGGGATAGGAAATGGGGCACATAGAGGTTGAGTCTTTTTTTTTCTTCAGGTATATAGAGCAGCAAATGTAAAGGGGATAGACTGGGGTAGAGGGGTCCAGAAGAAGGGAGCCCTGTGGAAAACCAAACAGTGAAGTAGCCAGTATGAGACACATGGGATTTATTTTGGAGGGTGCATGTTTTACATGGATGCTGCAACAGTGAGCTCCAGAAAGTTTTGGCAGAATACTTTTTTTTGTTTATTGAGATTTGGAGTGCTTTTAGGCAGGAATTCTGAGTAAGTCAACTTTGGACTGCGTGACTCAGCAGAGACTCTAATGTAAGGTAGCTAACAGCTTGTGAGAGTGCAGAGTGGGAACATAGAGGGAGTGGTTGGGTGGACTCCATGTAGCACTTTAAAATAGCTAAACATGAGAGTCTGCGTGTCAGCTAGCTACCCACTGTCGCTGTAGCTGGTGAAAATCTTTACAGAGCAGTGCAACTAAGCATCTCACAGCAGACACTTGCACTTGAGCATCCAAAAAGCTCTTTACTCCACTGGCTTCATTAGTTAGATCTCTCCACTGACTGGGAGACACGGGCTTGGATACTTATCTCTCCACCTATGCTGAATCCTCTTCTTCCTATCTAATTTGGGCTCAAAAATGTAACTAGCTAAAAAAAAAAAAGCTGATCCAAGAAGGGAAGAGATGATCAGTTCCCCTTCTCAGTGCCTGTGGGGTGAAGACCCAGAAAAACATTTGAGGGTATTAAGGATTTCTAGTGATGCAGAAAGTCTCTTTGAAAGGTGAATTGCAGGACTTAGCATGAAAAGTCTGCAGGAACTTCAGGTTATGGAGATAATTGAGGCAAGTGAAAGGAACGGAACAATAACACAGATTGTTACACTTGGGAGTGTCTCAGGGCTGGGCTCTGGCATGTGGAGATTTGGGGCAGTCTGAAGCATTAAGCATCCCAGAGTGTCAGTGGGCTATAGAGGAAGGCACGCTGTTAACAGACCTAAAAATAGTTGAGCAGTTTCACAGCACATTGAGAGCTGCAGGGTCAGTGGCCCAGGGGCTCTTGCAGCACGTGGCACTGCCAGCACCTGCCCCTTCATCCAGCCAGTGCTGCCTCCATCGCAGAGCAGGAGGTGAGAGCTGCACAGACAGGGACAGGCCCAAGCTCAAGGCTTTTGAAGAAATTTGTGAGAGCTTCAGATGATGAACATTGTTGACATTGCTGCCATCTGCTCTCAGAGCGCTTGAAAACAAAGGGCAAAAAATTAGCTGAATAAAATGAATGACTCGTGTCTGGTTCTCCTTGTTAAGAATCCTAAAGCTGCAGTTTGCCATTTGGGTGTAAGGAAAACAGATACTGGTTTCACTTACCCATGCAGTGTTCCTCTTCAATGAGATCATCTGACTTACGTCACAAAGACTAAAAACATTGGTGAACTACCAACATACTTGCATAGTAATTTTAACCTCCACTGTTTCCTCTCACTGGTACATGACTGACAAATTAAATTCAGGTATCCGTCCCTTTCCTGGGAGGGGGGAATATGTGGTTTTAGGGGACGACAGGTTAGCAGCTCCCACATAGAAAAGGTCAATCTGAGTCACTCGGAGGGGATACCAGAGCAGCAATTAGCTACTCAAAAATTGCTGTGGCAGAAGCACCTTGCCATAAGTGCATGTGAACTGTAACTAAGGCAGGGTAGCCAGCATATATCAGTCATGCACGCACTTCTTTCAGCTTCGGGTTTCTAGTGATACCATCTCTGATACAGCCTTTCCCCTCTCCGGCTTCATCACCTGGGGCTTAGGACTGTCCTGTTGAGGTCACTGTGAATACCAACTTCTGAAGCTTCATCTGAGTACTAAATATCTGCCTGAACCTGAGCTTCAGCTTTTGAAAAATCGAGCAGAGCTGGAATGCTTCACCTTTGTTTCCCTGACTACAGTACATAGCTGGAGGTAGCATCTCTCCATGACCGTATTTAACTGTGTGGTCCTTTTTATACTGCATACTCACCCTGTAGGTCTGGTGCAGACATAAAGTGAGACCAGTGTGTTTCTCATGGCTCAGTCTTGAAATCCTCTTTCAAAATGCTTAAACTCAAAAAAGTCAATGTGTGCATCAAACACTTTGCACTAGTTCCCTAGCTTACAGAAGCTCTCTCTTATCTCTGGGAGCATGTAGCCCTTGGCTAGTGAGGATTTTGCTGTACGAGAGAGGAAAGTTGGAGGTGGTTGTGCTGAATTTGGTTTTGAAAGTGACTCTTTTGACCCTTATGAATTTAAGAATTTAAATTACGGTTCTGTTTTTAAATTCGGAGATTCTGGTAGCAAGACTGTATGCTTTCAAGTTATAAGGTTCCATGCCTGATCTTACGCTGTAAATTGCAACATTTAGCAGTTTGTGGTTTAATTTAGAAGGATCACCTACTTTCCTAAATGCTTAAGTAATGTGGCAAGCTGTGGTTATTGATTCTCTCTGAATTTATTACAAGAAAGCTGTATTCACTCTCTCCTCTTGGGAATGCCTCTCCTGAACTGCATACTTGCTAGTGACAGCTTAGACCCCTGATACATAACCAGAGACCTTGCCTAATATCCTTGCAACTACTGAGGGAATTTTTATTAAGTAAAAGCATCATTAAAGTAGACAGAATGATGAAGTTTAATGAGCATCTTTCTCACTTGATGTTGTTAGTTTTGCTGCTGCAGCAGCCATGCTGCTGTCGTTTGTTACTTCCAGTGGGGCAGGTGGAAAATGCAGGAAGGTTTTGTCTGTTTACATCTGCATAAAAAGAAACATTTTTGTTCATGAAAGATACTTTAAAAAATATATACCAGGAAAGAAAGCTACTCAGAGTCTCTGTTTGAGGGCTTTCTGTAATTTCAGTCTTACATGTAATCTCCCCTTTAATTTTAATGTAATGAGAAGTCTGCCTGCAATACTGTAGCTACTAAGTCTACAAAGGTTCTGCCAATTTGTGAGCTGTGGTTATAGTAACCAGCTTCTGACTGTTACTGCGAACTGCAAACATCTCAAATACTTGTTTGCGCTCCAGATTTTGTCCTTCGGCAGAGGTTTCGGCCTTCAAGCTGTGTGTAGTGTCCTACTCAGAGCTGTACCAGCCCCATGAACAGGTGATGTTTCAAAATATCAAGCGGGAAAGCACTGCCATGAACGTGTTGACAACACTTGTCTCACAAATCTGCCTTGAAACCGTAGCCACAATCTGCGTCAAAATTCTTTTGTGTGTCTATGGAGACAATCTGCCTTGGCTAAGGGTCTAGTCATGCAAACAGCTATGTCAAGGTGCCATCCTCTAGCACATCACCATCCGTCAGCTGAGCAGCAGAACTGTCTATGTGCATGTCTTCAGCTGACCTCTGCTGCCTAGGATGATGTGCAAGTGTCGCTGCCTAACACATCTGACTCTGTGTTCATGCAGAGCAAGAGCATGTACATCGTTTGTACAGCTTGGCTACAGCTGTTTGTGTGGCTGTGTCTTTCCAGTAACTACTGAAATTATTAAAAAATTTGTGCAAACTTCACATCTTGTTAAAACTAAAGGGTTATAGGTTCTTGTGGAAGTCAGATAGTTGCTTCTCTGTGCCGAGAATCTCCATTGGTGTTTTTATTTTGCCTTTTTTTTTCCCCTTTGGCTTTTTTTCCCCTGGGAGCTATAAAAGTGGTGGCTGTTATTGTACCAGAAGTTCACTGAAAAATTTGAATTCTCTTTTCCCTAGCGTAACAGAAGACAAATTCTGTCCCAGAGGCATTATCACAGTCATTATTGTATTTAAGTGTTGTTGTGACACCATATGTCTCCTCATATTTGATGTACGCAAACAGAAGAGAGAGACCCTGCGTGTGAGGACTTGTATAATCTAAATAAGTCTGATCCTTGCTCTTTGGCTTGCAGACTAAATGATAGATTGTAAAGCACTCATCTTCAGTTGGGATAGCAATGTGCATTGCAACTTCCTCTCATTTTGGCAGGGAAACCTAAGTAGATACATTTGATTTTCTGATTTCAAACCCTGTAATTACTTTGCTGGATGAAACTTTGGTGCTCATGCTGATAGAAGTGGTTGGACATGAAAATAGGTAAAAAGAATGTGAAACTGCTTTAGATGCCTTTGACTCATGTACATCTATTACTACTAATGTAATATTTGCATGGGGCAAAGGGAGTTGCTGGCGCACCAATAGCACTGAGTATTGTAAGGAGCAAATACCAAAAAAATACCGGAAGTACCTACAGGTCAATTGGTATTTTTACTGCTTAATGCACGCAGTAATGGCTGCTGGACCTCTTTCTGCAGTCAAAAGGCATTGCCCAGCCCAAGTAGACTTTACCAGAACTCTGAAGTTCATTCAAAATTGTCATTATTCAGGTTTTCTGCATTTCAAAAGTATCTGTGTAGTCAGTGGAATTCCCACCACACCCTTTTGCTTTGGGAAGTTCACTAATCTGAGCTCTACCGGTCCACAAACTTGAATATTTACCCTGAGAAAGGAGAAAATGAGAGGCAGAATGAATGCCAAAAGGATCACCTGAGAGGGAAACTTATGTAAAGTTTCCAGAGTAAAAAGGGGGAGCCTAAACCAACTTGAGCAAAAGGAGGGCATGTAACATTTGAGAATCGCTAAAGCTGTTTCAGTCCTCTTCAGGTTGGCACTAACAGGGCAAAGGAGATGGGGGGCAGCAGGATGTGGAACACAGGACAGTGACAGGGGACTTCTGTTCCTATCCACAAAGGATTTTTGTGCTCAGATACAGTGGATCACTGGATTCTCTGTTAATTCAATGCCTAAAGTCCCAAATGGGAACTTTTTTTAGAGCCAAAAACCAGCTTGAATGTTAATTTTGTATTTACCTAACTAGTGCTAACTTCTAAGAGTTACAGAATTACTGCTGACAGTGGTTCAAATGCTGCACTGCATATCGTTGAGAACAAGATGCTGCTTGTTGCCTGACTTCTTCTGTCCTGGGTTAGTTTCTGATAGGACATGGTCCTTGAATGTCACTTCTGTGTTCTTCTACAGGGATAGCTTTTCATAATACTGAACCATCTCCTTCCATAGACACCGTCCCTTGACTCACTTAACACCTTCCAAAACAGGAGGGTTATTTAGGATGGATATTTGATTAATACACATACTGTGTACTCGGATAAAATACAGCCTTGTGCTGCTGGAGCTCTATCTCATATGAAATAAAAGAAAAATATGCGTATTGTAGCTAATATGAAGCATGTAGTTATTGCAGAGGGTCAGGGCTCTCTGCATTCATCAAGAAATGGCACCTGATCCCTTGTTGACAGTAGGTGGTGGCACACATAAAATTTCAGTGAGGTGAAGTAATGTCATAGTTTACAGTTGTATTTTCCTTGAGCAAGGCTGTTTTGGCCTTGTACACCTTGACAGCAGCCTGCCTAGCAGCATGATGTAAAACTTCAGCTGCTGAGAAGGTGAAAGTGAGTGCTGCCTCTCCACCCCACCCTACAAGAGGCTCTAATCCCATTCCACAGTCCAGAAACCCCAGGGCTGAAGTATCTTCCAGATACAGCAACTTAAACCTCAGAGCAGGTGGTAGCTTTTAACTTTCTGACATAGAATTAGAGTAGTAAATAGAATAGAGTCACAGAATCACAAAAGCTGGAAAAGACCTCCAAGATCACATGTAATGGTGACTTGGGAAGACAAACATCATCACTCCAAACATCCCCCCTTCCTTCTTTCCCCAGCTTTATATCGTGAGCAGGATGTGGTGTGATCTGGGATATGCCTTGGGCCAGCTGGGGTCAGCTGTCCTGGCTGCATCTCTTCCCAAAATTTTGTCCACTCCCAGCCCTCTCACTGGTGGGGTGAGGAGCAGAAAAGGCCTTGGCTCTGTGCAAGCCCCACTCAGTAATAACTAAAATATCCCTGCATTATCAACACTGTTTTCAGTGCTGTAGTGGTTTAGCTCACCTATTTGCCTTTGTGAGATATGAATTAGGAGAAGTACAAAGCAGGCTCAAAAACTTTTAAGAGTATAAAGATAGTTTATTATTACTAGAATTAAAAGAAAAGAAAGAAACAGTAAGAAAATAAAGAAAAAAAACCATTCCCCTCTTTTTCCAGCCCTTCCCCCAGCACCCAGCTTGCACAAAGGATAACAAAGATGGAATTTTTGTTCAGTATTAAAGTTCTTAACAAGTCTCTCTAAATTCAGGGAAAAAGGAGGTCTTCTCTTTGCTCTACTGTGGTTTCCAAACTGCTACTTGCAAAAGTCCTGCCCGCCCGGAAACAGTCTATTGCATTGAAAACATACTAATCTCTCCCATGCAAATCTTACAGTCTTTTCATACTGCAGTCATGGGCCAAACACGGGGTGTTCTCATTTTAAGGATAAGCAAATTCCAGCTTGAAATTCACAACTCTCTTCTTCACAAAACTCTCTAAAAAAGTCTTTTGTCCTGGTGTGACTGTTTTAAACTAAACATACAGCTCCAGTGACCTGGCGTGGTTCACTTTTCTTTTTCCATTGGCTGCTTACAGAATTCTCAATCCCCCCATATCTTTTAAATGGATTAAAGAGAAAAGAACAATTCGTGGTATTACAAGTTTTACCACAGTCTGCAAAGAGTCGATTTAAGTCTCGCGTTGTACATGTGACTCCGCCCTCTTCTTTCCGCCGCCATCTTTCGCTCCATCCGGCATAACGCACCCTCTTCTTCTCCCTCTGATTTTAATGCCATGCCGAACAGCTTATTCTCATCGGGTTGCATGTTGGAGGAAACACCCTTTTCCTTTGATGCTGCCAGCTATTTGATGTTTTCCTCACACTGAAAAAGCTGGAAACTCAGCTTCTGCCAGGCCTGGGTGAGGCCCCGTGAAATGGGGGAAGCGAAAGCCTCTCCCGGGTCTTGGAAGCCGCTCCGGTGGTCTCAGCGGCGCAGCCCACAGGTGTCCTTCAGCCACCCGCAGCCCTGAGGGGGGTCTCCCATAGCATTCCAGGGACTGTGCCCTGGTGCCGGGGGAGGGGAGGGGAGGCTTGGCCCGGCTCCTGAAGGCCAGCCCGGAGCCATTTCCCCCCACCTCCTCCTGCAGGGAGATGAAATCCAAGAGGCAGTTCCTGCACCTCCAGAAGGTTTAAATACGCAAAATCGGAAAAGCGCAATTGGATCGAGAAACCGTCAATCAACTTCAGCTCCAACCCACGATAAGTGCAAATCCAAACCACAGCCCCATACCAGCCACTGTGAAGAAAACTGCCCTAACCAAAACCCACAAAGCGCGTCTTTAAAAAGCACTTAATGGCAAGAAGGGAAGTTAAGTTTGAGCTGTGTTTATTTTGGGTAGGTTTTTAATTTAGTTTAATTGGGATTACTCATAAATTATCTATTAATTACTGTGTGATATTTAGCAAGATCCTCTCAGCCATGTAGTCCATTTAGCTTCACAGTGAATGCTAGCCATCTTAATTGTAGGATACTTTGTCAACATTTAATCAGTGGTACTTACTAATGTGGCATTGATGTGTTGGTAGCTGTCCCAGTGCTATCAATCATGTGTAAGCAGCAAAGGCGGCTGTGACACCGTTGCTCTCTGTCACATTATCAAGCCCTTGGGTTTTCTGGTTAGGGATAATGCTCACTTTGCTCTAAGCAGACACTCCATCTCTCCAGTTCAACCCAATTTTTGTCATTGTCTACTTGAATACACATCCTTACAGCCTTCTGAGCCTTAATCCCATAACTGCAGAATAAAGGCTGCTAGTTTCTGAAGGCAAAACTGATTGCTCCTTCAGTGCTCTAAAGGCCTGCTCTTCCCTGATGTTACTCCCCTGAAAAGTCACAAAAAACCAAATGTTAATGACTGCAGCTTGAGATCTAATAGAAAATTCAGAGTGTTTAGACAAAATACCTTTTTTTTTTTCTAGTAACTAGATGCTTTGTTTAATGTGCTGCAGAGTAAAAGTCTGTATTTAATGGTTGTATCACATTTTTTTTTCTCCTTTCTTTACAGTCTTTATGGCAGACACATGCAGGCAAACCCTGAACCTCCAAAGAAGAACAATGACAAGTCAAAGAAGATCAGCCGTAAACCTCTGGCAGCCAAGAACAAATAAGTGCCTGGCTTCTGCCTCTGTTTTTACATCTTTTATATTGCTTTTGCTTGTGCCTATAATATTTTTACACATCTCCTGTTACATATAAGAAAGCAGGGATTAGAATTAAATGCAATTTACTATGTATAATGCTTTAGAAGATACTGCCAGAGGGAGACAAAATTACATACGCTCCTAATTATGGTCACATTTATGTAGCCATTTAATACATCACTGTCAAACATATTTCAGCTTTTCTATTTATATGTATATTAATGTCCTCTCTTCACATGTGTCACATCCTGTTAATATCAGGGAATTTGCACTTACACTATACATTATTAAATTTCATATGATATTCCAAGTGATTTTAATAAAGCTTTTCATTTGTATTGTTGTTTAGTTTCTTCAGTAGGACTTCTGAATAGGAAATTCCTTAAGGAATGTATGTGTCCAGTTTTCTGTAATGCATTGATGTCTTCTGTAGGAATGTGGTAGCATTTTATCTGATACAAGTTAGTTAAAATGCAAAGCATTCTGTTCAAGGAGTGAAAAATTTTAAATCAGTTTCTTTTTGTTTTTTTATGTTGCTGTGTACTGCTCTTTTTGCCTTGAAGGTTATTTTGAAATCAAGGAGTAGAGAAGGGGAGAGAGGAAAGGAAAAAAAATTGTCTTTGTAGAGAGCTGCCAATTGCCAGACTCAGTTTGGGGAAGAGAACTTTGTCATTTGAAGAAACTGGTACTTCTGCCAATTTTTCAAGTGGTTTTTTTTCTTCAGGCAGAAAACCCAAATAATGTGTTTAATCTCTGCTGAAACTGCTTGTATTGAAGAGCTATTCCAAATGGCTTTTGAAAATGCCACAGGTTCTATATTTATCTATACAAAGCTGGCACCACAACCAAGCTCAGAAGCCGCAAATGGTTTAACAACTCAAATAGTTTCAGGTTTTACCAATGGGGAAGAAAAACCTAAAATCTACTGTGTTTCCCAAACAATTTTATTCTTAGGATAGCAAAAGCTAACAAGGGAACTCAAGGAACAGGAACAGATATTCATACCTGCATCTCTTGTGTCAAGACCTTCCTGCCCTTGATTTCCAATTTAATGAATTTCATACCCAAGCAACCCATTGCCGAGTGTTGGCTGCCATCCCATCCGGACAGCAAGCTGGGAAGCATGCCCAGACTGCCGAGACAGGCCTGTTGTGTTCAGTGGGAAAAGAAAAGGTTTTAAATATCTCATGCTCGAAGTGATGCCTTCTGCAAAAACCATTTTGTATCTGAAGATTCTGTTATCAGCACGAGCCTCTCAAGCACATTTATGATTACCCTGGCATTGAAGTAACATGGTTGCCTTAGTCTGGGAATAAATGTATTGAGATATATTTTGCAACAGATTTTTTTGAATTGGCGAGCAGGGCTAGGAAGTTGGCATCAAGCTTTAGACACACTTTAAGTGGTCTTCAGTACTTCAGAAGAATGAGGCAGTCTTGGTAGGCAGATGGAGAACAGTAAAAATGGTAGAGTTCTCAGGAACAGTCAATTCTATCTGTTGCAAGCTCTACAGAGGATTTTCCAGACCTCTTAAGTGATTTGCCTAGGGAACAGGTCCAACTGAAACAGGCCCATGAAGGTACTAGGTTGGATGCATGTGAAGAATTCACAGCAAAACCTGTGCCCCATCTGGAATGCACACAATTTAATGTGGTGTAGGCATTAACACGTGAGGGGGCCTAATGGCAATAATAGTCATGCTACAAAAATCCTGAAGAAATGTCAATGAAATGTCAGAAGATCCCCAAACTACTATTGCAAATTCTTTTTGGAACAAAATAAATAGCAAGGGCACATCTATCAGGAAGAGGTGAAGAGGCTCTGGAAATTCCTCGGGCACTGAACGCTACTCCAGCCCTTGAGGGTGGCACTTCCTCAGGGTTGCGCCACTGCTCTCCCGACAGGTGCCTGCAGCCATGGCCAGACACCTGCTTTGAGACTTGGAGACGTTGTACATACACTCACTTCCAGCTGAACTGGATTCACCAGTCTTCCAGAATCTCCCTGGGTACACACAGACGTGGCTTTCTGTGAGTGAGGTGGCAATACAGCTTTCCTTTGGTTTGAACAGAAATCCAGCCACAGCTGAAGGCTCAGGTGGTGTCTGTGTCCATCACCTGCTCTGTGTCCTGGCGTTTAGACAAAAAGAAGTTACTACAGGGCTACAAGTGTTTTACAGCACTGAGTAGAGTCTGTAATGTAAAATTAAAAGCTTTTTGGGGAAGGCCTGATGATGTTATTGGTGGGAAGCTACAGCACTGCTTTAAAATAAGCTTATGGTTTTTAAGCATTAGTCAGACTTTCATTAACTGCAGTTGCAAATTTTGAAAGTGTTGAAAGAGTCATGCAAGCTCTCCTCTGCAGGATTGCAAAGTATTGATTGGAGCATTCCTGTGTGCGCATAGCAAAAAAATCCACCCAACCTTCCCACTTCTTCCCTCATGAAGGAGGAAGAAACACAGTTTTGACAAGCAAAAGCAGGAATTAAGGGCCTGGGGAAGAGTAAGTGAAAGGCATAAAGATGAGAAGGATAAAAGAAATCCTAAAGGGAGAAGTATTATACTGAAGATGGTGGCAGATGGGGGGGAACAAGAAGTTTCTTGAAAGATGAAAAAGATAATGATCTCAGAAGATGATGAAAACTTGAAATGCATAAAGCTTTACAAACAGAAAACAAAATGGGTTGTAAAGAAATGCTCTTCAGAGGTGCAGTGCAGAATAAAAGACAAGGGAAAGAAAAGCAAACTATCTGGGATGTAATGTGCTAGGGTTTTAGTGTTTCTAAAAATGTACCAGCTTCTTGGAGCAAACTACACAACAGTTTCAATGTGACTGTGATGATTTTATGTATCTGATCTCTAAGGTGATCACTTTTTTAATATTTAAAAACAATGTTATATTTTACTGGGTCACATTTATTTCCCCACTGTACTTAAAGGAAAGGAGTTGCTGTATGTTACTGTAGTGATCCACTTAATGAGCAGTGCAGCTCATGATGGTCCCCATGGTCATTCCTCCAGAGGATCCATCAAACTGAGGCCCTTTCCAACGAGCCCTTGGTTGCTGCACCTAGGTAAGCACTTGTGTTGTGCCAGCTGGAGCACCAAGCTCTGGAAAGGTTGCTGTTTGCTCCACTGATCAGTATTGTTTCATTGGCCTAGCTGAAAATGAAATCCCTGATCTCAGGTTGCCTTGAAGAGGGCCTTTTTGCCATCCATTCATTCATTCAGGGTCACTTGTTCAGGTTGCCTCTTAGGGCCACCCTCTCATACAGCCAACAGCATTCCACTTCAAGGGCAGAAAATTATTCCTGTGTAGAGAAAATTTGCTTTTTTAAAGCTTCCCTGTACCTGGGAGCTCTTTGAAAACAGTTTTGCTGGTAATTCTCTGATTTGATTTTGTGTACAGTGACCTGGAAAGAGTATGGTGATTTTTTTGCATACTATACACCTTGACAGAGGAAACCTTTTAAAACTACCGTAAGCCTGGTGCACTGTGCCTGTGCAAAGAGTGGCCTGGGGAACTAATGTTCCTTGCTAAGGATAGGGCAAAATGAAGCCAGAAAACTTGCTTGTGCAGGCACCATCCACCGTTTTCTTGTACTTAAGTGTCAACCCTATATTGCCTCCTGCAGTGTTCTTGATGGACAGGTAACAGTTAAAAAAAAAAAATCTCAGTTCTGAGAAAATGGGCACTGCTGTTACTCTCATATTTATAAAATAGTGGGGAATAGCACTGTGATTTTAAAGTTTCACCCTTTTATGATTGTTAGTCTAGGAATAAGTTTACTATGGAGTCACTGTGTTCAAGTTGTTCAAGCAGCTTTATTTTGGTTTTAGTCAGGTCTTTGATGTTTAGGAAATGACACTGTAGCATCCGCCCATCGATTAGCTTCCAGCCTTACAGCTGTCAAATCACACCAGCAGTATGGGAGTTTAACCTGGAATGGCAGCTTGTTCCAAGGTATGATCCAAACCAGCGTGGCCCTTGCGTCTTCTCCATCCAGCACTGTCTGTATTCCCCATCGTCCTCCTCTGGGCTCCCCACCATGCTGCACTGCATGGGGCTGGATCCTGGGCTCCTGGAGGAGCTGGGGAGAGAGAAAAATCTCCCTCCTGTTCTGCCTGACCCTCTGCTCCCAGAAAGCAGAGTGAGGTTAGGAGGCATTTTCAGCTCCAGCAGTGCCTGGGTGTTCCACACTGGCTCATGGCTTGGGGCTGGTGGGAAAGCTGGAAGGCCAAGTCTGTGCCATCCCCACGCTTGCTGAGCAGCAGGAGCTCCAGAGATGGGGAATATTTCCAGTTTGTAGTGGGTGGTGACTGTTAATATCCTCATGACAACCAGGAGGAGTGAGATTGTCATCGGCTATATTAGTTGTTAATTTTGTAAATATTAACAATTTCTAGGATTATGGCACAGGATGTGAGCTGTCAACTTGCTTTATTTTCCTCCTTCTTGTAATGACACATCTTTTATACTCTCAGATTCATGCCATGTGTTGGTTACCTTGCACTGACACTGGGGCTGGCAGATGTTGTGGGATGAAACCATAATAACCTCCCATAAGTTAGACTTTCTTCCCCTCCTGGGTACTTTGTTTCCTCTTATCTAAGGAGAAGTAATTTGCCTGTAAAGATCGGTGATTTATAAATCTCTGTGGTTGGTTTCCATCCAGAGGTGCTGCCAAAGCTGCTGCCGTTGGCACAGCTGAGCTCCTGCTTCCCCTTCCAGCTCACCTGTGAGCACCTCAGGCAGGCACTGCCGCTCCAGTCCCCCCCGGAGCAGGAGCTGGAACCGTATCCCTGCTGTGAGAAAGCCCTGAAAAGTGACATTTTTACAGTGTATCTCAAGAGCAAAATTTTAACCGTATTTTTAGATCAAGAAGCACAGCCATTGCGCGAGTACCAGTCACAGGAGTCACCCCTGCAGCTTGATGGACGTGTTCAGAGGCAACTCTAGAGGCAAGGTGCAACTGGAGGCAAAGCACTGGGGAAGGTGGCTTTTCCAGGGCACTCACTCCTCACCTTGGCTCTCTTGCTGCTGGCGAGAGCCTCTCTGCTGCTCTGCCCTGCTCCTGCACCACTGGCAGCCCTGAATGTACAGTCAGTGCTCAGCCAAGCAATGATGAGCCCCAGGCTGAATGTACATTCACAAGTTTCGAAATATCCCAGTTATTCAACACTGAATCAATGTTTCAAATGGCCTGGTGCCGGGGCAGCCCCAGCACAAGCAGAAGTGGGGAGCATGGCTGTGTCCAGCTGGGTGCTAGCAGGGGACAAGCTGCACCTCCAGCCTGGGGTGATCCACGTCTGCAGATGGTGCCTTGCAAGCGCTGGACTGAACGCCCCCGCTGTTCCAGGGATTATCTAAATGGGGTGCCCTGTGCCAGGGCAGCCATCCTGCAGGCCCCCAGGCAGTCCTCTCCTGTACCCGAGCCCGGGCAATGCTGTGCTCCTCGTGGTTTTGATAATCTTTGCTTTGCCAGCATGGAAATTGCAGGCTGCTGGCAGCGTAGTTCCCAGCCGCAGGCAGCTACTGCAAGGCAGCGCCTGAGGGACAGGGACACCTCCTGCCCTGCCCTGGCGATTGCGCCTGCCGTCCTCACCCTCGGGAGGCACGCCGAGCTCGGTCAGCACCACTCCCTAGGACCGGAGTGCTACAGAAGTCCTAGTGGTTGCTAGGAAGGAACCCCTTGTGGGGCTCAGCATGGCAGTGCCTCAGCAAGAAGCAGCCAGAAGGGAGCAGAGCCAAAGAGCTGGTCTGAGGCTGGACCTGCAACACGGAGCACTGCTGGAGCAACGCTGCAGAGGCTGTGTGTTGTGCTGGGATGTGGGTGCCTCAGACTCTAAGTAGGAGAGTGGATTTTATCTTCATACTGGATGTTGTTTTCCCTCAAATTGTGTCGTTTAGGATGTAACATCACTGTAGCTACTAAGATAAGGAATGCCAGCAGTGGCATGGAGGACTGGTGCTCTTGTCGACTGTCCCTCACAGGGGTGGGGTTGAGAAACCATATTGTTGGTATCCTGGTTTGAGCATTCTCAACCACTTCTTTGCTCTCATATCAATACAGACACTTTCTTTTAGGAAGTCATTCAAACACTCATGGCACATGTGATTTCCCAACATCACACAGAAATGAGCATCTGTGTTTGGAATGGAAGAGAGCACTGATTTGGAGGAATGCAGAGCATGGATAGTTACTGGGATATGATTTTAGTAGTTACCATTCAGGCTGTAGAAAGGGACTTTCCTGTTTTCATTTCTGGTCAGCTTAGGCTACTCGAAAGATTTCTGCTCTGACAGTTTATACCCAGAGACTCATTAAACACCTTGTGGATCACACATTCAATACTAATCCATCCTGAGGGCAAACACAAAAATCAAAGCTCTGATTTCAATCCCGGTACCCTGAAGATAGGGTGTGGGCCTGGGGTCCAGCTTCCAGCGGCTCCGAGCTGCCCGCGCAGCCAGGGAGGATGCCCGGCTGCACCTCGGGATGCACTTTCCGCCTGTGCCAGCAGTGGGGGCAAGAACACAGCCGGAGAGGCGAGGGAGGGAACACCAGAGCGAATCTGAAACTAAGGCCTGACATCCCTTTCATTCCCCGTGTTGCTGGTACAAAAACATGCCGAGACAGTTCACAGTGAGCACGACTGTCACCCCCAGGCTTGGCAGGGTGTCCCCAGGGAGGCTGCTGGTATTTCCTTTCCCCTCACTTTGCTTTTACATCAACTCTGCCAATTAAGAAACCAAATAATTCAGAGGCAGCCATGTGGCACCGAGTGCTGTAGCTACGGCTAAAAATAACCCCAGAGCCTTGGAAAAACAGCTCCAAGGACTGCACACCAAGCCGAGCCCCGCTGTGGTGTGTGTGAAGGGGATCGCAGCCCTGGCTTGCCCCATTTGGGGGGCACGCTGCACCCCCCGGCTGGCCCGGCTGGCCCCCCCACGGCTGGATTTGAGGGCAGTGGTGCTCCTCTGCACCTCTCCCTGGGAGAGCCCCCAGCTCACCGGGGCTGGGGCTGCTGGGGCTGCTGGGCAGGGCAGGGAGCTGCACGGGGCCCCCAGACACGAAGGGCTCCGGACCAGGAGCCTGGAGCATCCTGCTCTATCCCGAGGCAAGCCCTGACTTAGAAGTGGGTTCATGAGTTGGGCCTGGGTTCTGGACCTGTGGCTGATGGCTTTGCAACCCAGGAAACACGGACTAAAACTTACCATTCCTTATTTTAGAAAGAAAACAGAAACACCCAAGAAATAGATACTGAAAAATACTTTCTCTGAAGTAATTGAAATTACAAACCCCATGTGTTTGGGAGAAAAATGGAATTTCTTTGGAGTAAATAAGAAACCAGGGAAGGCCAAGCCACCTGGTGTAGCTCCACAGCTAGACCCCCTGCTCCTGCCAGGTACAGGTGGTTATAAAAAAAGAGAATAGCACATCCAGTTCTGCATAGAAGGTTTCTGTTCTTGTAAACCAAATGAAATTAATCATTACATTAATCTACAGGGTGTTCTATAAAATCAATAAGTTCTAGCACTGCACAGCAATCAAAATATGACAAGGCACTTAAACTTTGCCAACTCAATCCAATTAATTATATCTTCATTAGAAAACAGTCATCTTTATAGAGTCAGTTGGCTCTTCAAGGACCATAATACAAGCTTGATATAAGCTCATTGATTTTTACTTTATGATTTCCAGTTGAAAGCAAATAGAGATCACTTGCTTTATAAAACTGTGAAAAAATGTATTTAACATACCAATATTATTTATAAGCAGCAGCTAATATTTAAGTGCCTCTTGTACGCCTTGATAAAAGTGGTTCATGATTCAGCCCTCTCAGATGTTCAGAGGATGTTCTTCCACATTATTGCTATCGTCATTTGTCTTTCCCCTCTGACATGTGCAGTTTTTTATGCAGGAAAACTCTGTAGATGAGGCTCATCAGCAAGGAGGAGAGCAGCCTGAATACCTATGAGGTGTCACTGCAAACAAACACCGCTAGACATCCCAGCCTGGCTCCACCACCTATTTTTACAACAGCCTGGGAGCTTACAAGGCAGAAGAGAAACCAGAGGACCTTGGGGAAAGCAAGAGTGGAGGTGCAGGTTGATAGGCACACTCCATATGTAGGGCATTAGAGGAATGGAAAAGCTGAGCAGGTGGCAAGGACTTTTCAGGGTGACAAGTACAGGGAGAAAGGTTTGGTTTGGAGTGGGGATTGCAGCAATGGCAAGAAGAACCCCGGGATTCATTGGGTGCTCGTGAAGTTCACAAGCCCTCTGGAAAACAAAAGATAAGAGGCAAATACTGCAAAAATAAATGTACGCTAGGCAGTGGGCAGCGTTGAACCCAGCTCCTCTCAGCGCAGGAAGGTGCTGCTCCGGGTCCTCAGGACGTGCACGTGGGTCTCTCTGGTGAGTCAGTGCCACATTTCTCTTAGGAACAGTTCTTACCAGAGCAACCACTTTGGTAAGAGCAAAAAAATCCCACAATAATGGCAAACACTTGGGTTTTGCTGTTTTATTGTCATTAATAAGAGACTCATGATAGAAGTCTGAATCTGTGAGGGAAGGATGAGTCAAACTGTTTCTGTCCCATCAATGCCCAGATCCTCCCAAAACTAAGGACAGTGTCCAGAGAATGAGGATCTGGGCTTTTAAAGAAAAAGATGGAAAGTGAAGAGAAGACTGAGTTTTGTTTCCTTTCCAAAGCATGACTCTTGTTTTCAGTTAGAATGCATCAGATACAGATGAAAACAGAGAATAAAGTTGCGTTTCCACAGTAGTTATTTGCAGTTCCTTGGTGGTCCTGAGATGCCCTGCCTAGCCAAGGTAATGCCAGCACTGGGATGTCACTGGCAGATGCGAGAGGTTGCCACCCATCACCAGCAGACCAGGAGGGCGTGCAGGGGCCCTGGAGCCAGGCACAGGGCTGCGTCTGCAAGCGGGCAAGCCTCTGAAACAGCAAGTGAGCTTCAAAGCCAGCAAGCAGGGCTGCTGCCATCCCCAGGGTGCAGGCGCCTGGGCTTGAGCGGGGGGAGAGGACTTGGGGGCAGGAGCCACTTGTGGTGTTTCACAAGGCATAAAAGTCTTCACACCCCTCTGAGCTCTGAGCTTCAGGGAGGTGATAGTAACTATCACGGTCTCTGTCTTAAACTTCTCCTTTCCCCCTTCCCATGGGTTTTGGACACTGGAAGAGATGTAACAGGGTGAATAATTAGATGAGCCTCAAGCCAGTTTTTTGATGGTATTGGAATCAGCCCGGTTAACAGGAGTTCCTCAAGCCAACAACAGGGGAGGGGAGGAAAAAGCTGTGACAAGAGGAGGTGATTAGCAGATGGCACCAGGGGAGCCCAGCCCAAGCCAGAAGAGCTGCTACAGAGCCAGCTCCCTCTCACAAATGCAGAGACTTTTCTGGGATGGAAGATTCACTCCTGGCCAGGATGAAGTGCGAGCACACATAATGGAGGCTTCAGGGCCACCCTACACTCTCCTGAGGCTCCTTCCCTACATTCAACTGGGCCCCTGGTGAGGGGAATGAAAGCACGAAGCTGTAATTAGGCTCAGGGTAAACAAAGGAGGGGCTGGATGTGGTGGGTGACAGCAGTGAGAGGAGACGGAGCCCACCCCTCTTCAAACACACTCACCTGTGCAAAGCCTGTCCAGTGGCCCAGCCCCACTCCAAGACCCAGCATTCCCAGGACAGCAGCAGTGAGTTGGGGGACAGCAGCAAGAGGAGGCTGCCCTTGCAAACACAGCAGTGAGAAATCCCTTGGAAGAGTGAGTGACAGTAATTGAGAGTAATTTCAGCAACACGGACATGGAGACAGCTTTTTAGTAATTCACCACTTCCTATGAAACAATATAAATAATCCCCCTCTAAAGTGATGGTTAGGGCCAGCCTCATCTTTTTTTGTGTGTGTTTTGCCTTAAACTAGTTGTAAACTGAGATAATCAGTTCCTGTGGGATTTTTAAGAAGACCACACATCTATTACACACTTCAAACCAGCTGTTTTCCTACCTTATCTTTGCTTAATGTCATTTTTCTTTATTGACCCTATAAAAGAAGAAAATTAATGTCTTTTTTCACTCAGACCTGCTCTCCTGGTTACAGATGCCCTGGCAGATATTTCCTACAAGGAAGGAAAATAAAATTAGGTCCAAATTCTGAAACATTTTCACAGAGATCACAATTCCTATCTTCAAGGTTTTGCAGTGCCTCAGTTTGCTGGAACACAACATGACACTACAGGAGAGAGAAGCAGATGTCAGCAGCCACTGCAGGAGATCCCTCTGCTAATAAAGGTTACCCAGAATTTAGGTTGAAGAGTGACTGATGGCATCATGCAAGACCATTGTCCAGGTAACAGCCATCAGGCCTAATTTGGGTGCAAAACTGCTGATGAAACCCAATGCATATTTGCTCTGCCTCATGCCTTAGCCTTTTTAGCTGGCAGGGCTTCCTACCTTCCTCCTTCTTATCTCACAAGTTGTCTGGTGCCTGTTCCAGGAGGATGGAAGATATGTTTGTAACCTGTAGCACCAATGATCAAAAAATTCAAGTGTGATTGAGAAGAAAATGCTCATGTTCTGTTCAGAATAAGTCTCATTCAGTCAACATACTCCATTTCAGTGTTGCAGCCAGCAAAGAAGGCTCATCTGCCTTGAAGGCTGAAATCACAAAACTGCTGAGAGACCTGGAGAAGTGGCTGCTCTTCACCCTGGCTTAGGAGTCTGGTGGTACCACCCCAAAAAGAATGGGTATAGTAAAGCCAGGGCAAAGGCTCAAACTTCTCAAGGGAGTGGATGAAGGCAGATGCACCTGGTGGGAGTTGCAAGATATTATGAAGAGAAATAAACTTTCAGGGCCAGGACAGGGAGTGTGGTGCCCTGTGCAGGGGCAGAGGAGCAGCCTGCTCCAGTGGGTGCCCTGCCTGCCTCTGCCTCTGCAAGGCTGGGCACTGAGGGCTCCTCAAAATGAAATTCCTCCATTCACACGGTCTGTGGCAAAAAGCAGTATTTCCACATTTCTGAAAGCCAGGGCTCTTAGGCGGGTGTCTGGAAAGGTCTAATAGCATGGTAATGTCAATCCTCTGCCCTTATTTCACAGAGCATATCCCTCATGATTCCAAAAGCTTGGCAGTCTTCTTGTGAACTTTCCTTCTGGACAAAGTATGTTAAACTGCTTCTGTAGTACTAAATACTTTAATCTGAAATTTGGTATTCTGGTATGGGTCTCGTATTCTTCTTTCCATCAGTCACAATGCCCCTTTCAGGCAGCCTGAGAAGTGACTTCCCCTTCTGTGCATGCAGATGTGCTATAGGAAATGCAAACAAGTTGTAAGCAAACTCAGCTGAGACCTGCCACTGCATTCCTGGGGTTACCAGTGGGGTGCACACAGTAAATGAGCTGGGCTGTGGTGGAAGGCTGCAGTTCAGAAAGAATGTGAGTAATTCTTCAGAGCAGAGGTTGGCATATAAACCAGGGAGCAGAGGTCAGAGCAGCAGGATTAGAACATTTGAGACAAGGAAGGTTTGAATCTGGATTTGTTCAGTTCTCTGCAGCTTGGCCTTTCTAAAAAATTTTGAGAGAAAAATGGACAAATGCATTATGATTTATAGAATATGGAGAATCTTTGTTCTCTCATGGCTGTTGGGCACTGGAGTATCGGCACTCAGGTCCAGAAGAAATTCCTAATAACTTTTTTATACTGGTAATGAACAGGCTTTCCTTCTGCAGCCAAGCCCTATCAGCAGAGAGCTTTCTGCCAGGCAGGTCTTGGTGTCTCTTCTTCCCCCTCTTCCCATTTTGAATTGACCACAAGACCTGGATGACTGTGAAGAACCTTTGAATGGGATTAAGCACAAAGCAGTGCTCTGTTTCTGGATCTTTCCTCCTAAACAGAAATTCTACATCCATCCTAAGCTTACAGGGAAAATCTGCCCCTCTGTAGAGTACAGAAACTTGGCTGTAAACAGAAATTTAGGCACTAGCTCTAAAAACAATCTAGCCTATTCATATAGTGGATTAAAAAGAGAATTTTCTGTCTAGCATGCTCAGATAACTTTGCATCCCTCATGCTGGAAATAGCTCCCAGATAGCAAAGCTCACTCATCATGCAAACTCCTTCTCCACTAGTTTGTACTCCTTTTAATTATCCACTGCAGAATGACTTGTCTGCCATCACACAAACCTGTTCAACTCAACCAGTATGGATGTAATAGCACTTTCTTGGGCAGTCTTCAAAAATCCCACCAGTGCCTAGCTGGATTTCTGTATTTATGGGACCTGTGAGCACAGGCTGGTGGCTCTGATTGAACCATGACAAAGCTGGGGGCTTGGTCTCCCCTAATCAGTCCTAAAATACCGTTTTTACAGTTGTCCCACTCCCTGCATGGTTTTGGCATCCTGACAGTAGTTCAAATAAAGCTGCTAATTTCTGGAAGAAAAATGACAAAGCCTTTTTCACAAGCAAGCTATCAAAAGCAACTTCTTTGATTACTAAGTAAGGCAAGAAACTGAATCAGCTCTGTTTTCTTGCAGAACTTTTGGTATTCTGTTGGTGTTTCTAAGATTTCTCATCTCCTGACACACTGAGACATTCGTCTTCAGTTGCAGTCAAAACCCACAGGTTTGCAGAAAACTCAAAAATTTGTCCTCATCTGCTGCCTGTGATGCAGTCAAATGTTTCAACCCAGCAGCTCCAGAACATCTCATCCCTTCTGCAGTGTTCGCTCAAGTATGTCCACTTCTCCCCAGTTCTTCACCCCTCTCGCGGTGTTTCTCAGCTAAGGGCTGTGTTTGAAGAGGGCTTCACTGAGCACTGGCAGCATCACAAACATCAGCCTTCGAGGTGCTCTGTGAAGAGGCTGTTAAACAACAGTGCAGCTCTAGGAAAAAAGTGGGAGCAAAATATCAGCATGACAGACCAACCTCACAGAAACACAGAAACAGGAATGGTGACAGAATATCAGGTTAAAGACAGAGCTACAGGATAGTGTCAATGGAGGAAACACAGAGACAAATACATTTTTCAGAGGGAAAAAAAATCAAAAAGAAGAGTCATTTACATTCTCGGCAAAATTCTGAAGTTGAATATACCTTGTAACTGTTGATTGTTTTCTCCCAAGCAGCTGAACAGAATAATTCTTACGGAAAAACACAGCAAAGAAGTGAAGAAAATGTATTAGGAAATCAGAATACGTTTGTCAATCTAAATCACTGAGCTTTAAAAGATTACTGGATACAAATAGCATCAGAAGCACAATCTGCACACAGGTGCTCGAGGACCAGCTCCCGGGGGTGCGGGGGTGGGCCATGGGAAGGCAGGGAGACATTTCGGGGCGTGGCAGCTCTTGCCTCTGGTGCCGCCCCTGCTCCGAGCACTGCAGCACAAACCTGCCAGCCAGCAGCTGCCTCCCACCTGGGCGACAGCATCCCTCCGGTCCTGCTGAGCTCCTGCCCCTGTGCTTCACTTCTGGCTTGGGAGGGAAAACACCAAACCATGCCGCAGGTGAGGGAGCAGGCCCCCTTGCACAAGGTTGAGTTCGCTCACTTCTATAATCTCTGTGGCCGGAGAAAACCTGAACTGGAAGGATTTTTCAGTCTATCCGCCCAAGGACTTTTAACAATCAGTACTTAGTGCATCCAAGTCACACTCTCAAACAATCAAGCTTAGCTTAGTTTAGCTCAAGTGTCCTTTTGGGGCATTGGTTGCATGCAGACACTTTTATATTTCTATACTTATGCGTTTCTATCACATATTCAGAGTTGTCCAGGCTGCTCTTATATGGCACAAATCCTGTCTCTTTCCCTGAGCTCGGCCCTGGCAGGAAAAAGAAAATCAACCCCATTCAGCTGCAGTCCCAGAGTGCTCTTTTGGGGACAAAACTCCAGTTCCAGTTAGCTTCCTTAATCTAATAGAAACAAATACCACTCCTAGACATTGTGGTCTTATGTACCTGACCCTGACAGGTTTGTGACTGTATCTTGGCATGACTCTGATCTGGACTGACAGACACACTTTTTTAGCTGTAAAAGAGAATACATTTCATTCATACAAAAATGTATAGCACCCGAGTAAGAAACATTGTGTGTTCCCGAGAACTGGACAGAAATGCAGGCATTGTTGGCTCCAAAATCCCCCAGGTAATTAGACATTATTTCAGAGCTGTTTGAACAGCAGATGCCCTGCATTAACAATATCAATTAGAATCCAATTCCATGTCACTGGCCTGGACACTGCCAGCAGCTGGAGCTCTGTGTTTTGGTTTAGCTGTAGCTGGGCAGAAGACTAAACCAATTTCGGTAGGTAGTGAGATGGCTGGAGTAAATGGGGTGCTGGTGCTGTCTGACACTACATCCAGCACCATTGCTGGAGGAGATTACTCTGATATGAAGATTTCTTTTCAAGTCAAGCATCCCTAAATCTTGACCAGAGATTGGGGTAAGAAGCAGTAGTGCAGGCATGCTCTTCCCATTATCCCTTTTCATGTGGCAAAGCGACAGTTCTACCCGGCACTGTGGTAGCCAAAAATCCCTTTTGCAGAGGGCATAGGAGCTTCCTGTTCCCTTTCTCCTACAGCACCTAGAAATCCTGTGTCTCCTGAAAAAAAAAAAAAAAAATTAAAAAAATTAAAATTTGCCTTTCCTTTTGGAAAAAGGTGGTTGCTGATTTTTTTTAAAAAGACTATGGATCTTCTCACCTTCAGTGTGATTCTGCAAGATCCTGTGGCCAGACAGACATTGGATGTTGCCAGGCTGCAGATTCAAGGCTGCTTTAATGACCTCAAGCTCCTTGATGTATCAGCAGCTAAACTCTTTTTTCGGTGAGTCCCACATACTACTGAGCGCTCTGCTTTCCTGGCACAAGTGGGCAGCCTCATCCTTCTCAATTTTGTGAGCCGTGAGAGCCTCAAAACAGCATTCTCTTTAAAGGGGAGCAGTCAAGGAGAACTATGCTAATTATCTTGGGTAGAGGATCCTTTAGGTCTTTGCCAGTTTTTATCAAAGCATAAAAAGCAATTATTAAAATTAATGCAATTTACCATGTGTTCTACTTCTAGCAAAGCTATTTTTGGCATGGGTTTCCATCTGTCCCATTCAGCAAGATCAGCCACAGACTTTCGCTCCCTATTCCACTCCTCAGAGTTCTCATGTGGAGCTTGGCAAACACATGCCTTTTTGCAGAGAGGAGCACCTCCATTGCAGCATCTAGTTTACCTGAGACTTGCCATCACCTGGCAATTTTGTCCTCATCAGGACAAATACTTATACCGTTTTCTCTGCTGCTCTCTTCTGGCACTGTGGATGCCCCCGGGTGAGGAAATGCTGCACCTTCTGCCCTGAGCAGGTGGCCAGTGGGAAAGGTCGTGGGTCCCAGTGACAGATGTGTCTGTGGATTTTCAAAAAACAGCTTTTATCTGTATTTTTCACAGTTCTACAGCCTGACTTAAAGCAATTAGAAATAAGTTCATTTACATTCTCATACAACTGAAGACAAAACAGCACAAGGAGTATGCATGTGTAGGGAATAAAGATCTGACTCCAGGATAGTGTCCATGGGCCCATCGATACTCAGTGTTCTCACTCTGGAAACTTGGCACTGCTGTGTTCCTGTATAAACAGGAACAGAGCAGGTGTGACTTTCTGGAGTGGAGGCACGCAAATCTTCCACGTGACTGGAGTTCTGGGCATGGTTTTGCATTTGCTGTCCCCTCACAGTCCTCTGGCAGCAGCATCCTCTGCACGGAGATCTCACCTCTGTACAAGTGAAAGAGAACCCTGCAAAGGAAACAGCAAGGGCAGCTCAGTTTATCCTTTGTGCCTCTCATCTGAAGTTGCACAGATGAAAAGGAAGCTGGGCACAAGAAGGAGATTATTCTAACATGACATTCTGAAATCACAGAGGTGAGGCAGTTTATTTTGACAGGAAAATAGAAAACCAAACCGCAGTTTCACCTGTCCAGTAGATACACCGAGAGGAAGGGAAGCCCAGATGTGATGCTGTCACTGAGATACCTACTCACTGGCTTCAGGCTAGCTATTTATTAGCACTTTAAAATGAAAAAGCTGTAATAGATTGAGGGGGGAGGTGTGATAGGGACCTAATTAAGAACAGAAACCTAATAAAAGATATATGTTAAATGCCAAATAAATGCCTACCCGGTGTAAATAAAAAGTATCTGGGATGTAAAACCTAAGGAGATGATGAAATACGTAAAAAGGAAACTGACTCAGAGTCTTTAGACTCAGTCTCTCTGAGGGCTGAATCCCAGTGTCCGTGCTCGGCAGCACAACAGTGTATTGCTTTGCACTTGCCATACTTCCTGAGTAAAGGAGCCCGAGTAACAAAGTTGGCAGCACAAATTTGGTTTGTGCTTAAAGCCGTTAATATCCCTACCTGGTGGGAGACAAATGTTGGAGAAGCAGTCACCAGACAAGCTGTCTGAAGAATTTGCTCAAAGCTGCCTTGAGGTTGCCGCCATTCACCTTTGTGGCAGCATTGCTCCCTGTGCTGAAATACAAAGATTCCTCCTACAGACACACTCCCTGTGCTGCATTTTGCTTGGTTCAAAATTAATTTTCAAAATAATACCTAAACATGTTTTTCTCAACATATTATCACTGCAACATTATGGCAGGAAATGCTGCTCTCCAGAAATGGCGTTCCCTTTGTAACCCAGGTTCACAACAGTCGGGTGGTTTTACCCTGCTCAGAGGCACAGCTCTCTCCTCAGATACCCTTTTCTGATCCCTTCCAGCACTGCAGAGAGAAGTGGCATTTATCAGGATACTCGGTGAAAATTCTTCCCATTTCATTCTCTCTCCCAGGCATTAAAATCCATAAAAGATTCTTGCCTCTTTAAGATATTGAAAGACTGGCATTAGTGATTTAAAGTTAATTAAACAGGAGATTCCAGGGTAAATTCCATTCTCACAAATGGCAGTGAAACTGTACAGTAAGTTCAATGAGGTTCAGTGTGCAGTACCACAGGAGAGAGGGCTCCTTCCAGGCCAACAGAGACGCTTGTGAGTGAAGTGCAAACAGCACTTGACACTATCAATTAGCTCAGTAGAGTAATGCATGCCAGTGATGGAGAACATTTTCATGGAATATTGTGTATATTATCCCACTCTTTTGGATTACATTTAAACAATAAAACACACAATAGCAGGTTCCTGAATAGTGATAGTCACAGGTTTTATTGTTCTGTTCTGATTTCACAAAAACATACACATTTCTATTTTACATTTGTGTGCGTTCATGTGCATGTGTGTGTCTCTCCATATTGAAAATGTATGTGTAATGTCTCAGCACATGAAAGCGACATTCCAGCTGAAATTTTATCATCCTCGAGATCAGAAAATCTCAGTCCCAGATGGCAGACATGCTCTCTAGCCAGTCATGTTCCATTTCTCACTTGAGGCATTTTGGATATGTGCAGTAATTGTTTACACTAGAGTTTTAATGCTGCTCAGAAAGAACACAAACAGTCTAGCTGAAAAGGTATGAATTGCATAAGATCACATGCATATCTCAGGGGGTGGTAAATACTTCAATTTTGGTCTCCAATCTGCATCCTTGCTATTATTGCTAAATGCACAAATAACATAATGTAAAATAACAAATACCAAACCGAAAGTTACATCCAGTACAAGATAGCTTATTAATAATAGCATTCACAATGTATTATGCTCGAAAAAAATACACCATGGTTCCTCTGCAAGGCTTGTATCTCTGCAGTGCCACAAGGAAATGTCCTGGTCCCTTCTTCATTGTGCAGTCATAATCAGTCCCTTTTGGGAAGGAGAGCACTCATTGTAAAAAAATGTGATTTACAACTCTGTTGCAGTAAGCTTACTTTAGCAAACTGGGTGAACAGAACTGAAACAGGATTCCAGGAATGTGATGCAAACAGCAGACCCAATTCTGATCTCACATGCACTAGTTAACATCTCAGTTTACAATTTACATCTTCGGAGTTATTCCTAATTTGTGCTGGATTGTGCCTACAGAATAATATTGCAACACGCCTTTTTTAACAGTGCAAGGCCAACTTTCACAAAATTCCAAACACAGTTGCCTACAATAATAATCAAAAGCTGAGCATCTTGCAGGATCACACCGAAGTCCACTGTACACCATTTTGTTGGGGGGAAGATTGTTTGGTATCAAAGAGTCTCCTGCTTTTGCTAATGAACAGATAGGAAGAAAAATGAATAAGAAGTAATTGCAACTTGCAAAGTAAATTACACTATTAACTGCTCCAGAAATCAATAATCAGGCACAAAAAGAAATTCAGTTGAGGGGATGACAGAAGAAAAACTAAATCTCTTGGGCATCTTGCCACTCTGGGGATTTTAATTTTGAGTTTTCCACTCCCATCTATCCATTCTTATTGTCCATCCATCAACCTCCCGATGAATTTAAAGGACTCCAGTATGAAATGCCAGAAGATTGCTGGGATGGTAGAACAATGGAAAGGGAGTCTTTCAGGTTTGGAGGAGGAAGGGTAAATCACAGATGACAGTTTAGAAAAACTTGTCTCTGCTCTTGCTTTTTTCCCCCTAACATCTCTCTTTAATAGCATTGGCAGTCTAATAACCATTTCAAAGGTAGCCAAAATCGTTCTCATGGGCAAATCATCTAGAAATCTCCTCCTGATTGACTCTAACTACTGACATAATTTTTAATAGAAGTGCAACATGATATATGCCTTTGCTTATTGGTGTAGTTTTAAGCAGGGACAAAGTGGTTGTTTAATCTTACTCCCATCTTAGACACATTTATCTTCCACCCCTTTGTATTTACTATTTACATCCTCCTAAGAATGTTGACACTGTAGCCTTCATTATTAACAATACTCCTTGATTTAATAACATTTATGAATATCTCTATATTTTGGACTTTATTAATGAACACTGTGAGTTCTTCTGTGTGCCCGCTTATGACAGGTTATCTGCCATGGATTTTATCCAGAAGGGAGTTAAAAAGAGGGGGGTGGATCAAGCAGAAAGCCTACATGGAAAGCATTGCCACCATTGTTGGTGGCAGAAGCCAACACTTCATTAAAAGAGGGTGATGAGTTAGAATACCCATCCTACAGGGGGTGTGTAGAGGCAAAAGGTGTTTTCAACAAGTACAGCTCACCCAGGCTGTGAGATGGACCCTGCTGCAAGCAGATACTGTCATGACAATCAGATACTGTCCCTGGGCATCCAGGGACACTGGATGCCCAGGCTGCTGTGGGAAAAGCTGGTGGAAGTGCTGTGTAAAAAACCCTCATTGTTGGAAACCCAGTTCCTGAAATGCAGTGCACTTAGGGCAAACTGAGGCTATTTATGCAGGAAGCATTTACTGCATGGTGCAAGCATTGCTCAATTACACCTCCATAGCACCATGGCTCTTAAAGACTCTCCAGAAACTGTCCAAATCCCAGCTCCTCGTGCAAAGGAAAGCGTGGACCTGCCACTTGGAAAGGGACAGGTAAGAACGAGGATGTCAGTGGGTGCAGCTTTTCCCAGAGACCATGAATCTGACACAGCTCTGGCAGTTCTGTACCATCACCGGGGCAAGAGCAATGAACTTTGTGGCTGGAGAGGTACTTGCATCACAATCAAAAACAGCCCCAAGGTTGACTGCACGCTTTCCCTAGCAGCACTACAGTATTCACCACCTTAGACCGTGACTCTGGAGGGATGGAACAGAGAGAAGACACAGACCAGCAGGCTTGAAGGTGAATGGGAAAAAAGAAATCTGAAAGAACAATTTTTTATGCTTGCAACTAGTGTTTTATTTTGAATAAACAGGGGCACTCACAATAATGAGCATTTTTTATGGTTAATTACTGCTATTTATGTTGGCAATTATCAAGTGTCATATGATTATTTTATATCCTTAAACTTTGTTAGCTGAATGTGTAATCTTTAGCTCCCTATGTGTTTAAGACTTATTTTTAAATACACAGTTATGTTTTTATATCTGTGGTAATTCACCAGTCAAAACATGACATGCATGATTTTGGTTCCAATCTTTCCACTTTAATTCTGCTCTCACCCCTTCCCTCCCCCCAGTAACCAGTCATATTTGACTGATCTTTTCAGATTAAAAACTAAAATGTCAAACTTATTTGCAAATTATCCTTGTTGAGCCCTGTCACTTTAGTGACAGCCCTCCCCGAATTCCCTCCTCATTTAGATTTGAAAAGCAGATGTAACCCGTTCAACGCTGGACACATTTTCTTTGGATCATTTTCCTGATTGCCTTTGCATTCAGAGACTGATCTTCAAAGGGCTTTATTAATCGCAATAAAACTTAATCTACAGTATTTCCAATCACACATAAAGATGGCTTAAATCCCTTCGTAGCAGAGATTAGCCTGGAAAAGGACTTCATATGTTCCAAAGGACAGATAAAAGCTTCCAAACATTAGCAAAACAATTTTTTTTATTTTACACACCAGAGCTGATTTTCCTTCCATGAGCATGAAAAGCCTAATTTTTATTAAGGAATACAGTGGGCAACTTCCAGCACTATAAAGATATTTGGTCTTCAGTCATCTTGACTAAAACAGGTTTTGTGAGAGTTTAGTTAAAGCTACCTGTACAAGCTCCCACCAAAACTGGTGCAAGATGTGGTCCTCTCCAGACCTTTTACCTGACACAAATGCCAGTGCTGATTTTACCAAACTAAGGGAACAGATGTGAAATAGGATACCAAGGATGGTTTGGGATAGCAACATCACTGCCATGTCTGTCACCATGGTGCCTTTGAGCCACCTATACTGATAAGAGTATTTTTCCCTCTTTATGATCTATTTTGCAACATTGAAACCTAATCATGTGTTCGAGTGGTATGGTTCCCTGACCATACCACTGGTATCCAGGCTGAAATGCTAACCTTTACACACATAATTAAACCAGTGTTTATAACAGTACAGTGTAGCAAAGCCTTAATTTTTCAGCACAGTGAAATTCAAAACACTTCTCTAAAATAATAATAAAAGAGATTGAAAATATTAGTGAGAGCAAACCAGATGCAGATAGGAGTGAGCAGAAGCAGTATGGAGCTTGGCACAGCATTTGCACACTCATTTGCTAGGCATTTGCCTTCTTCCATGTTACTCCTGCTTACTGTAGCTGGTAAAGGGTTGCCCTTTTTCACAGAGTATTTTTCCTGGGCTAACTTTGAATTTAGCAGTGCAGGCGTGAGGAGCCATTTTGCACTTGGTGTCTGCAGAACGTGTTGCCCTGTGTGCCAGTGGGTGAGTTCATAAATGGTTTTCTTCAGTTTTCCCCTGTGTTAGTGCTGAGGCAGCGGCACATATGTAAAATGGACATGCATGTTATGCTGTATGTCTTTAGGTCTCTGTATGAATATTAACTTACCAGTCAGTAAGAGCTGGGCCAAGGCTGTTGCAAATGGCAGAAGCTGCAGGGGATGCAGCTCGAACACCAACTGCGTGTCTGAATGCACAAGGGCCCAGGGAAAGGGAAGGGAAGCAAACAAGCTGAAAGGCCGGAGCAAGCCAGCAAGAGGGCTTCAAAAATACAAATAAATTTAGCACGTTAAGACTGGCAGCACCTCATGCAGGTTTAATGGTTATACTATGAATGGGCTGTCAATCTGGACTGTCAGCCTTTAGCATGGAGAGATTACAACGGAAGTGCTACCCAAGCCTTAATTACAGCAAATCAATGTTTTGACACACCACTTCAGGACAACAAAGGTGTCATGGTTTGAGGTTTCTACACTTCCTTTTAATTTGCACCAGGCTGCTGAGACCTCTGATGCATAACTTCTGTGTGCTTTGGTTTCCCATTCTTAGTTTTCCAAGAAAATACGATTTTGCCTTGGGGACTAAGGTTGATCTGGTAACTAAATCCAAGGCCCCAGTTTATGTTCCAAGATAACATACAAACCCCCAGTATTTGCCCTGATCTCTCTATTCTGGTTACTCTAGCTGTGATTTTTATGGCTGCCTTCTTTGGGAAAAAGTCTGCAACAGTTCAGAGTGAACGAGGCAGTATGAATGAGGATAAAACTGTCTATTAAGAAGGCAAATGTGGTTGGTATGGTAGGACCTCACTTAAGGATCAGGCTTATCATAGCTCAAATAAGGAACTGAGGTTGTGCTTGATGCCAATAGGTCACCCAGCATCACAATGGCTTCACAGATCATGACAGGTTTGTGTTTGTTTGAGGATGAGATCTGCTCCTTGCCTAATGTGTAACACAGCCATTACAGTGAAGGTTTATGCACACCCTGATGTCACAAAAACCAGCTGGTTAGGGATGACTAAATACAACACCTCAAGGGCCCAGCTACAGGCTGAGACAGAGCAGTCACTCCTGGCACAACAGTTTTTCTTGCCCAGAAGAAAAAACAGTGCTGAAAGCCCTTTCCCGTGGGGTGAAGAGAGAAATGAGATATGAACATAACCCTCCAAGTGTGTTCAACTGCTTTCCTGGGTCTTGAGGGAAGCCCTTAGCTAAGGGAACTGGCTAGCTTGTGTCAGTGCCAGATAAAGAATTTTTTTAAGACAGAGCATTAGAGAAAAGAAAAAAGAAAAAACTTTAAAAAGGGGAGGGAGGAATATTTACAAGTGCATGAATGGAAGCTTTGTTGACAGTTTTCTGGGGAGATAAGGAGCTGGACTGGCCCATCTCTGCACGGCACGGACACACTCCTTGCCTTTGAGTCTCTCAGGAAAGAGCAAAAGGAGCTGCTGACATTTCTGCTTAAAAGGAAGAATCAATGAATCTTTGTTTCCCACTGCCTGCTTGTTTGACCTTATTGTGTTGCGGAATAGAAAAGAAATAAAAGAGAACGGGTGAGGGGAGAGCAGATTCGTGCTAATAAAATCCAAGACAAGATCACAGCCCTCTGATCATCACTGGAGATGCCGTTATTTGGTTGTTGTCCTATTTGCTGCTGGAGCTCATTTCTGATTCTTGCCTTGCTGTAATAAGTCACAGTCTTCCCAGCCATCATCCCTGTATTGACAGGCAAATGTCACCCAGGTTTGATTGACGTCCATTGCTCCTGAATACAGAAGTATGATTTAGGAATCAATTCTGTTTGTTTATTTAAACAGCTCTTTGTGTACCTTGTGTATCTGTAAGCAGGACAAGTTCCTTAATATTTTCTCTGCAACAATGCCACTAATACTGTACATTCACCTTCCCACTCAGTCACAGAAGTGCCCACCAGACCTTGGGGGAGGAGAAGTCTTTCATGCACAAAAAAAAACCCCGAAAAAAACCCCCAACCCCACAAGAGTTAACAAAATCCTTTGCTGCCCCTGAGTTAAGCCAAAGAGATCTTTTTCTCAGGTCCAGGCATCTGTCGATTTGCAAATACCCCGGACTTTTCTTTGGCTTCTAAACAAAAGGGAATACTTTCCCTCAGTGTCAGTTTGCGAGCAGAGCAGCGGCTGGCTTTAACACCGGGAAGCACTGGAGCCGGTGATGAGTATGTCAATTTTAATTCACAGAAAAAACTATTTCCTTCTCTGCTTTTATGGTTACAATTGGGACGAGGAGGAAGAGGGAGATCCGAAATTGCCAGAGATGTTAATCTCTTTATTATTGTGGGAGGTACATTTTCAAATAACTTTTACTTGGACAATTGGTAAAACATCCCTGCATTTAAAGCGGTATTTCCCAGAAAACACCAACATGGCAGAGTGGCCTCAGGGATGCGTTAAGCAGGAGGTGGATTGACCTTTTAATTCTCGATCGGTGACCTGAAGGGTACCCAGAGGCTGCTAAGCACATCTCTTCCTTTCGGTCTGCTTCGGCAAGAGCGGTCATCACAAGATGCAGCTAGTGACTGAGGCTCACGATTTCGCTGTTCATCCGTTTGCGGGAGGGGTGGGGGAGGGAGAAAAGAAAAAAAATATATATTTCCCACACAGCCAGAGTAATGCCAAACTCTCTGTGAGTGGGAAGAGCAGAGCAGATGCTGGAATGAGATGCCAAAGCAGCTCCCCTTTCCCCAGCGCTTTTGGGTGCCTATAAATTGCTCCAGCGCGCTCGTCAGCCTCCTCCTCTCCTGGCAGGTGGCACCCGGGCAGGATCCCGCTCTCCCTCCGGCTCCGGCTCCAGCTCCGGCTTCGGCGCGGCGGCGCGGGCACTGGGCGGCGGGCACCGGGGCGGCCGGGAGGCGCGGCCCCGCTGAGGACTGTCGTCTCTTCGGAAAGAGAGAGAGAGAGGGAGGGAGAGAGAGAGCGAGGAGGCGAGCGGGGCGATCGCGAGAGGAAAGGCAAGGTCCAGGGAAAGATGACTCGGCCTGGCACAGCCTGCAAAAAAAAAAA
>VZRO01000675.1:9509-35112 GCA_013397915.1 Daphoenositta chrysoptera | reverse complement strand
CGCATGGTCTGCGACCCCTCCGGCGGCACCAAGGCGCCCAGCACGGCGGCCACGCCCGACCGCGGGCTCATGCAGTCCCTGCCCACCTTCATCCAGGGGCCCAAGGGGGAGGCCGGCCGGCCGGGCAAAGCGGGGCCGCGTGGCCCGCCCGGGGAGCCGGGGCCGCCCGGCCCGGTGGGGCCGCCGNCGGCAAGTTCACCTGCTCCATCCCCGGCATCTACTTCTTCACCTACCATGTGCTCATGCGGGGCGGCGACGGCACCAGCATGTGGGCCGACCTCTGCAAGAACAACCAGGTGGGCGCCGCGCCGGGAGCAGCCGGGGATAGGAGGGCAGCGGGCGCCGGGGAGCAGGGGGGTTCCCCGCGGGAGCGGGCGCTGTGCAGGGAGCGGGCGGAGCGGCGCGGGAAGGGCGGGAAGCGGGCGGAGAGGGGGAGCCGGGCGGCCGCTGGAGGCGGCGCGGGTGCGTGGCGGGGGACCGGAGACCGAGCCCGGGCGGCGCGAAGCGGGCGAGGGGAGGCGGCCGCCTCTCCGCAGCTGGAGGGGAACCTGCGGGGAGCGCGTCCCGCTCCGCCTCGGGTGCCCGAAGGCCACCAAGGGAGCGGGTGTTCCGCGCAGAGCCGAAGTCGGCCGGGCTTCTGGGTGAATGCGGACTCGACGCGCTCTCCTGCCCGAAAGCCGCGCCGCGGGTGCCGCTCCCAGCCCTCTGCCCGGGTGGTTCCGCGGGCAGAGCAGCAGCCGGCCCTGCCCGCTCCCGGCCCGCCCTGGCCGCCGCCCCGGCCGCGGAGCGCTGTCCGCAGCTCTGCCGGGACGGGACGGGACGGGAGCGGGGAGCGGGGAGCGGGGGGCGGGCGTACAAGACGCGCTGCCCGCGCAGGGGCGAGAAGAGCCCGGCGCTCCCCCGGGAGGGCAAAGTCCCCGGAAAGAAAGGGGAGCTCAGGAGAGGGTGGTGCTGCGTGTGGAAAGGGTGAGGTGGGTGGGAGGAACGCAGCCACAGCACGGGTCGGGGCTCCCACGCAGCGGAGCGCCGCTTTGACACGCTCAGCCCCCGGCGGGGAGCGAGGCTTTCCCCTGGCAGGAGAGCTGGTTACGGAGTGAGCTCGGCGGCCGCAGACCTGAGCCCCCGGCGCCGGCTGACGGCCCGAGCCGGGAGGTACACAGGGCGTCCCGAGAGCCCGGGCAGGACCCGAGTCTGTCGGCATCCCCTGGGCAGGACGGGGACATCGGAAATAATTAAAGCTCTTGCGATGCTACCGTCTGAAATACAGAGGAATCATCCCTTTTAATTAGGATAAACGCAGCCACTGCGCTCGCAGAGGCTGAGCCTGTAACATTGCCCCCGGGGAGCCGTCCTTCGCAATTTTGCACCTCTTCCGCGCGTAGTTAACACGGGTGGGCCGGCCCTAATTCCTACAGTTTAGCGGCACCGCCATCCCTCAGGCGTTTGGGAGCCCAGGGCCAGAGCGAGGTGCCCGGGCGCTCCCGTGGCCCCGGAGCGCCGCGGTGCTCCCGCCGGGCCCCGTGCGGCGGGAGGGCGAGGGCCCCGCCGCGCCCCGGCCGCTCAACAGGTCCCTCGGCGCGCAGGGCTGCAGGGCGGGCGGCGGCTGCGGGAGCCCGGAGCCGGCGCTGCCGCTCTCCCTGGGCTGCTCGCCCTCCGGCGGGGTGGGCTGGGGAGCGGATCGGCTCCACGCCGTGTCCGTAGGACTGAACCCCGGGCCCGTGTCCCTGCCGTGCCTGGCGGCCGCGGAGCAGCTCTTTCGTTTGCGCGCCTCCTCCCCCGCTGAGCGCGGCCGGCTCACGGCCCTTTGTGCTCGGCACACACCGGGGCGGCGGCGGCCAGTAAATTAATCTGATGTGCCACTTAACCTTTTGTTTATGGCTCCTCAGAAGGATTGTGAAAACAGAATAATGAGGACATCAGCGGCAATTAATTAAATTAGAAAATGTCTACCATAAATACTGTCTCAGCAGATAAACCAGGACTAGTAAAACAAAGTACATCCTAACATAATCACTTTGATATCTTCCTACATAAAGCAATATTGTTCACTGCAAGAATACAGTTTTACTTGCAATTAAAGAACTGATCTATTTTTACCCCTATTTGTAATGTTGTGTTTATTTCCACGAACCCTGAAAAATAAATACATAGCAGTAGTTTTATGGAAGTATCCAATTACAAATATTCAATTGAACCTGAAGTCTAACCATTTCCAAATATAGCTACTTCCAGTACTAGACATGAGACAAATTAAACTCATAGTTATGCAAAGAAAAAAAAAAACAAGAAACAAACCCAAACAGGCGTTCCATGTGTATATTTGTATATACTATACAAGATATTTAAGTAAATACCTGTATATAAATAGTTTAAAATTGACCCACAGTTTTTATGCCTCAATGATTGATTATGATTTATACTTGAAACACTAAATGCTGATGTGACAGGCTTAATGTATATTTGTAAGGAAGCTCAGAAATTTTGGAAGTAAGTAGTTAAATGGAGCGACAAAGGTAACATTATAAAACCAGTGTTCTCTAACAATGAAAAAACCTGAAACTTTGCAAAGTGCACGACTTACAGAAAAAAAACCCATTCCTAAGCAATACATATGTGGAACTTCAAGGTCCCCAGTGTTACCACATTGTCTGCTTTAATGGTTATCAAACTTGAACAGGGAAGTGCTGAGATCACTCAGCTTAGGTATGTGTGTGCAGCCTGAGACTCAAGCTTCATGAAAGAATTTACATGGAACTTGTGAAATGTATTGTCTCATAATGCTTTGAGATACATTTACCCTTTTGCAGCAGTACACTCACTGAGAATTCATTTGAGACTGCTCTCGTAGCCTTTAAAAAGAAATTGCTCTGGCTAACCAAGCAAGAAGGTAAACCCACTAAGAAAAGCACACAGGACTTTGCTGCTACACACAGGGCAGTAAGATCTGCATTTTGGTTTCTAGACTTTCAATACCCAGAATCTTTTTTTTTTCCCCCAGCTATTATGCACTACATAGAATCTTAAAAATGAAATATCTATTGCTGTTGTAGCCAGTGTCCACATGCTGACTCCTTTAGGATAATCACTGATGTAATTCGAATTCTCCCTTACTCTCCACAGAAACACATTTTATACAAATCCACAAAGTAACATTTCATTAGGAAGTAAACAGGAATTTGAAAAGTCCTTTAAACCATTTTGCTCACCATTATGCAAGATACTAGCTCTCTGTGAAAGTTTTTCTATCTCGTCTGTAGCCTTTTCACTCCTCCCCATTTGCCCTTTCAATTTCCATTGCCAGCAACCATCTCCGTCCGTAATTTTCTCTGGAAGGTCTTCCCAGGGTTAATGTCCCAAAGCCTTCAACTCCACCCTGCCAGTCATTATTCCAAAAGAAACATCCAGTTCTTAGAATAATTATTGTTTTAAAAACTAGCAAAACAAATCACCTCTGTAACCAATACCAGGCAAGTCAGGATCAAGAAGTCCTGAAATAGTCAGGGTTTATCATCATGCCATGTATCAGTTTAAATTTGCAGCCTGTCACAGCTCTGCAAGCCTTTGCAGCCTTTCTCACTGTTCTTACAGGATGCATAAAGAATTTCCACCTACTGTGATTTTTAAGCTGCATAATGCCGTAAGATCCTGCATGGTAAAAGAACCACCTCCTTTTTAACATTTCAATATTAATGTGAAATCATACCACATAAAAATTTAATTTGGAAATTTATCATGTAAACTTTGAAAGGAATCCATGGAAAATTGTGACTTATAGCCTATTTTTTCAGTTCAGAACAGAAAAAATCCCACATATAGTACACCAAGTCATGCATTATTACTTAGTTCAGATTTGCAATGCCTCTAAATCATTTACTGCTCTGTAACTATGCTAGAACAAAGACAAGCAACAAGCAGATGATGTGTTACACTGAAATAAATCACATACAACCATGTTTAAATATTTTACCAAACAGAGTCAAATTATATATAAATTATTTGGAGACTTACAATGGCACAGGCTGTTCATTGCTGGAAACCAACATATATCTTGAAATTACGGATTACTTCCAGTTTGCAAGAAATGTCAAATGTAATCAGTAGTGGAATACCAAGGGAGAAATGGGAAAAAAGTATGTTTAAGGGAAAGTTGCAAATGAAAAGCCCTCAATGACTTGTAAATTCCAAAAACCTCTTAAAGCAAATAGTGACTTGCCTGTGATTTTTCAAAGGTGCATCTCTTACAACACAGCGAAATTAAATGTTTGCTTACTGAAATGTGGTAACAGCTGTTTTTCCAAATCCAGACTAGGATCCTTACCTGCTTGTGTGCATGTATATGGGCAGAGGGGGTTGTACTTCTTGCATTCTTTATTGCAGCATGATCCTATTACTTGGTATGACAGTAAACTGCCTCTAGAAAAAGTCCATCTTGGGAGCTCCCTGTGGGCCTCCCTGTGGATCCTCACCATTGTCAATCACTTGTCCCACTGATCCAAGTTACACCAATGTAAAATTGGCACACAACCAGATCCACTTCTCCCAACTCCAGCTTTTCTTACACATATAAAGGCTCCAGACATCTACAGAAGATCAGGCAGTTGTGCATTCATCAGATGACTGAGAAGGGAACATATTACTTTAGTTTCAGAAGTACTGTAGGAGAAAATAAGCAATAACCATAGGAATAAACTACAGTATACATTGCCAGATGTTTAAAGTGGCAACTCATGCATGTTGAATAAAATGCTGAGACTACGCTTTAATTTCACCAGACTGGAAAAATTCCCTAAGTTTTCTTAACCAGTCATTCTGTATTTTATGTAGGTTCGAGCTAGTGCGATTGCTCAGGATGCTGATCAGAACTACGACTATGCCAGTAACAGCGTGGTTCTTCACTTGGAGCCAGGAGATGAAGTTTACATTAAATTAGATGGAGGAAAAGCACATGGAGGAAACAACAACAAATACAGCACATTTTCTGGATTTATTATTTATGCTGACTGATAATGAGTAAAAAGACCCACCAAACCAGTCGAGAAATGAAGCCTGCTCTTCTAAGCGATGGATTTGCGTGGCAAAAGTCAATGAAACAAGCTCCCCAGCAGAGAGTGACCACCGAACACCTCAGCAGCGGGGGGAAAACGTCGAATGCTACCTGATTCACATCTGTGCAACACAGAGAAACCTTATGTTAAAAAACCACAAACCAAGTTAAACAGATGTGCGATCCACTTCCGCCAAAGCAAATACTTCCTCATTGTTAGTGTCCATGTGAATGAAGTTCTACATAGATCAAATTTTTATAGGGAAAAAAAGCCCACCTAAGGACGCTGAGTTATTTCTTCAGTGTATATGATACTTTGATGTGTTACGATCTTGCTGCTTTATCCATACTTCAGCTTTGGTTCTTGTGACTTACCTGCTAACAATGATGCTTGGAGTCCACTCATAGTGTGGTGAGGAATGATTTTACAATAAAAGGAAGAGGTAATCAAAATATACTTTCTCTCTGCAAAGAAATTGTTTGCCTTGTACTTTTCTTACCCTTCCACTTAAAACTAGAAACTAATCAGCTTCAAGCCTTAACTCAATGTTCCTGCTTTGTAGGTTTACATTAGACTTTTAACATAAAATCAATCCAGTGGAGTTATTTAAATTTTGTCTTTCTCTTAGCTGTCCTCTAAAATAAAAAGAAGGATAGAAGAAACACTATTTTCCCCTAAATATAACAGTTGAAAAACTATTCTATTTGACCATATCCCTGATTCCACCAAAGCAAATGGCAAAACTCCCGCTGCTATTGGCGGAAAAGGGATTTGGCTTTTAATTTGTATACATGTAAATATATATTTAGACAATTATTACAGGCCCATTCTTGATGGTTAGTTGTGTAAATATTTAGAAAGCCTGGCATCCACACCATCAGACTAAGGCAGAGTGTTTTCTTTGCAGCAATTAGTCTTCATTAGTCTTTTAGCACTTAGTCTGTACCTAAGTACTATTTTTAATAAAGTAGTTATGGATTAATATACTGCAGATGTTCCAGTAGAATTTCATAGGAATATAATGGGTCAAAACCTTAATTGTCTTAGGTGTCTTGTCTCACTGAATTTAGTGGGATTTTTCCAACAAAGGAAGAGTGGGAGATCTGACACATGAGAAAATGCTGCCACACAGACCTTTTCCATGGAAGCTAGTTACCAGTTTGTGGTAAGGCGTGCCTATGAGATGGACACAGAGAAGCATATTACCAAAAATGTTAACACATATGCAAAGAAAGAAGCAGATATTTACATGCAAATAAAAAGTGTGTAATAAAACCTATTTTTCTCATTCATATAGATATTGATATATGAAGTCTCAAAGAAGCTTAATCCATACAGAGGATTAATGGCTTGGAGAATTAAACTAAACACAGATACATAGTTTTAAAAATGCTTTAAAAACCAGTCACAGCAGTAATGTCCACAGAATATTTTTATTCAGAAAATAGATTTATTATTTGTTTTGGTTTTGGGAGGCTATTTCTCTCAGGTTAAAACTTGCAGATTTCACTCTAAACCTAAATTTTAGCAAGATTATTAAATTTCTTTAGTGCCGTTTGTTATGATATTTATTTTTAACATTTTGGCAAAATCAAGTTAACATTTCTATAAATCATTAAAGAATAATAGAGGCTACCCCTAGCATTGCTATTTCATATATTCTGTCACAAGCAACCTTGTCTAATGTAATAAGGGTACAAACTTAGATTTATCTGCACTAAAATTTCCAAAGTGTCTGCCACTGACAAAAAAGCTCTCCCGTGCTGGCTACTCAGCAAAAGTCTGATAAGGATCTTACTCATCTCCCTAAAAATCTCGCTTGAATGAGTGAACCTTTTCTTAAACAGAACATGTTACTCCTTCTGAGTCGTCCAATTAAAAAAAAATGCCGAGTGAGTCCAGGCTGACTGAGAGGATCGCCAGGCAAACTCATCCAGGGTTTACAAGGGGACATCGTGCTGCCAGCTGCTTGTGTATTATCTCACCAGGTTAATGCTTTTACCTTATGACAAAGTGCCAGCCTATATCTGTACATTGCAGTGGTTACTCCTGTTTAATTTCTACGAGGCAATTATTTTAAGATGTGTAACTGACTTGTCTGTTCGCTCCACTGTTGCTGTTGCTGGCCAGTGCATTCCCACAGCAGTGTAGCTAGAGATTCCCTCCGTCGTGTCCAACAGTCCTGCACCAAGCTAGAGGTCATTTACAACCAGCAACTGCCTTTACTAAGGTGTTTATTGGTAAAGCTCAATACTACAAGACGTACAGGGTCACATTTGAAGAAGCTTTTGAAATCAGGCTACCACTGCTATTGGATAAGACCATTTTTTGGATAAATCACCTGCCCTGGTTAAAGTTAGACAAGAGCAAAGAACACACTTTATGTGAAAACCACATATAAGGCAAACATTTCTTCCTTTTTCATCATATCTTGATATACTGATTTGTAAAGACTTATATCACAACCTTTGTTATAACTATCTCAACTCATTAAAACTGTATTATGTAATATATTTTGAGTGCCGGTGTTGCATCCTTACAAAAAGAAGCTGTTATGTGTCAAGTTTTACATGATTGCTGTGAGACTTCAAGTTCATGATAAAAAATTAATGCAATTAGAAAAAGACAACTGTAATAATATTGCACATAGTTTAAGAGGTGATCAAAATGCTTTATTCAAAAATATATTTTTCCATGTATTTTTTACATTTTCAGTTACAATTAAGTAAATTGTTAAACTAGAAAGAATATTTATCTTTTTAGATTTATTTGAGATTTCTCTTGCCTTCTCTTGTCTATGGAAGCATTTAAAAGTTTCAGACATTTCATCAAGTATTACTCAGAGAATATAAGGATAATGAGAAGATTGTCAGTATTACAAGGATTAAAATCAGCCCCTGGAGACAGGAAATTTAACTGAAAACCTTAATTTCCTTCCAAGTCCAGGTGATGCATCTTCAAAAGTAGTTTGGGGGTAACATTCAGTAACAGTATTAACTACACTTTTGAAACAATTACTTTAAAATTTCTGTTGAAAAGATCTTGTAGGTAGGCTCATAATCAGTAAATCATTCACGAGCAAACTTTCAGAAGGGAGAAAATATAGAGACAGTATACAATTTTGATGTTCTAATTAAAAAGAAAAGTTATAATCAATTTGTTTGCATCTACTTAGTAATTCTCAGTTTCTCTGGAAAATAAATTTAAAATGCCTGCTCTCCTGAAATCTGAATTTTTTCAAGCTTCCCTATAAAACAGGCATATTTATTCATTATTCCTACTTAAAAGTTAACCACCGCTTTGGATTTGCTAGGAGTATTTTATCAATTTTATCTTGGGATATGCCTCTAATTAGCATTTTAGGAACTATATTTTTAAAGATATGTGAATATCCATGACCTCCATATTTCATCAACCTATTCTTGGTGTGTATATCATGAGCCATCAGAATTCTGTCTTCATAGCCTTCTTCAAGCAGCATACGAATCCTGCAAAAGTTAAAAGCATCCCTGTCAGTGAAAGTTCTCACTGCAACAGCACAGAACCCACCAGGATTTACATTTCTTACGTTACTGTACTGCTGGACTGTATTATAACAAGACACTTAGGTGCTCAGAGGACATACTCCTTACATTTACCTGAAATTAAAATACATTTTTTATTGCATGAAAAATCCTCCACCTCTGAAAACACACCACCACACACATCAAAATGGAGAAGAAAATCTCATTCCTTTTGGCAAATGACTTTGCATTTCCAGACCCATTAAGTCCACAGAGGAATTCAAGAACTTCAGCATCACCACGCACAGGACACAGGTTTTATATACATGAGTAAATAATAATTTCCTACGTAATTTCCTTCTCAGTAGATTACTTCTTGCTACTGTCAAAAAGCTGGTCCCATTACATCTGCTAATGACCAGACTCTGTGTGTGACAAGTCTTTAAGGAGCCTGGCTCAATTACATAAATACTTCCATATCTTCAGTTAAATCCCACTTAGCAAAGCAGGTTAATAAAAACTTGAAGTTGCCAGTATCATACTCTATATAGATAGTTATCATCCAAACACATTTCAATGATGTTCATTAAAGAAGATAAGTAAGACTGGCATGGCACAGCACTAGCATATGCCAGGAAATAAGAGGAATTAATTTAGAAGTACAGCTAAAAAGCCTTGGCAAAATGACAAGTCAGCTTGGAAAAAGACGTAATCCTTCTGGTCACACCCTTGTAGCAGGACTGCTACAAGTCCTTCTGTTCCATGTTTCGCTCAGGTAGCCATAATCCCTTGATCAGCTAATTTTTTAGCATTTATGTTATGTGGGTGTCTACACTCCTGTATTGCAGGACTGTTAAGCTTCCCAGTAAGCTTCAGTTTAGTTTGGCAGTGGTTTGCAGCATTGAAGTGGCAGGGACTGACACACCAGCCCTGGAAAGTGCTCATTCCTCATGAAGGCCTCCAATTCCATCAGTTGCCAGCACTGTGAAATTCCAATTCTTACCTTCCTGACAACGCTTTGACCAGCAAGAAAACAAAAACTAGCCTTATAAGTAACCACACTGTATCTGAAAGCCCTTACTGACAGTTTTTATTACAAGTAGTTACAAGGGGATACATACAGCAGGATCTAATCAACACAGGCAGCAGAAAGAAGGCAAATAGGATAGAATTTGGTAAAATGTTATTGTCTCTCAAAGCCCACCATACATTGTGCCACACAGTGCACAACACTACATAAATCATAGTGTTACAACATCACAGGCATCTCCTCCAGCCTGAAATACAGTGACGCCACAAGCCAACCAGAGAGTAATGGCACTGTAGGGACTAAGTTCCTTGCTGACCAAACATAGTCTTAGAATCACCTCCTTTAATATTGGACTTATTTCATGGGTTGGGGAGGCATACGATCTTTTCCATGCTGTATCCATTGCTCCTTTTTGGTCACTCCTGTAAATTTAGTACCTGCTTCTGACTCCAAACTGCCCCAGAAAAAAAGTCGGTGTTTCACTTGCATTGGCAGTAGACTGCAGCCAAACTGCTGAAGTACACACAGACAGCTAAACGGTGTCAAGTACGTATGTTATGACTACAGAAGTTTATGTTTTGAACAGAAAAGATGTGAACAAGTATTTTCCATTCAGTATTCTCATTTAGAGGTCAATTTGATTTCTACCTCCGTGGTACAGTTTGGCGAAACAAAACCCTAAGGAGATTGCCCCAGCCATCCTAAGTCCACTGTGGGTGCATTAATATCCATTTAATGGCACTTATAACTCAAATGCACATACTGACACTGTGCAATGAGAAGACAAACTTTTCATCTTTTCTTCTTGCCTGCTGCAAGAAATACTCAGACCCTAGAGCGTTTCAGGAGAGACAATGGTGGTGAGAAAGTATCATGGATGGAATGAAAACTCTGCCACAGTCGAACACAGACTTGTTAACTAAGGCCTAGTCCAGTCCTCCCTATATATTCCCCAGTGCTTCTGCAGATGCTGACCTTCCAAGGCACAGGAGAGGGCAGGAGGCACAGCAGAGAAAGCAACTTTACTCATTCTAAATGAGAAAACTGTGGATTCCTTGCATCAGTTTAAAAGACTGAATGCAAGACTGAGAGCACTGTTAAGAGAGAAACGATTTCTAGTGTGAAAAGCAGCAGCAAATGCTTGGCAGTGAATGGAAGAATAACCACAGCACCTTCTTAGAAGAGAACAGTTTGAAAATAGATTAGTTTCGAGACTAATCTGACAATGAGGGGGAGGGAAGCTATGTCTGAAATGTATGGGAAAGTTAGAAGTTACTTCATCAGTGATCAGCAATCATAAAATCTTTCTCATCAGGGAGAATGAAAGAACTGTTTGTGACTCTGGAAGGTAAAAAGACACAGGCAGGATGGCACCCCCCTCAGACACCTGCCACTTCACTGCTCACACTGTGGACAAACAGCATGGCAGCATCACACCTCCAGATGGAGTGGAAGGAGTGAGGTGTCCATTCCCAGCTGATCCTACTTTCTCTCAGACAGTTTTTATACAGAATGTATCTCCTTGGCAAAACTTTGTGTTAGCACAGCACAACAGATTTGCTGTGCAGCTGAGCTGAGACTGCAGGTGCTGATGAGAAGCAGGGAAGAGGTATCCTGCCAGTGGGGCCAATATTTTCACATTGTGAGCGAGTGTGGGAGCTCCAAAGAGACAGGAATCTCATCCTTCAAAAGAGAGAAAGGGCAAAAGGACAGGGGGAGCAAAGGTGATAAAGTGCTTGGAAGAAAAAATGCAGTTTTTCAGGATGGAAGCACAGGATCAAATCCATCCAAAACAACCAATGAGTTTTGCTGGTATAGCACACTAGTGAGGAGATGTAACAGGCTCAGATGATGTTTCGTAGCAGCACTAGGTTTCCAACACTGTGTTTCAAACAGAAGTACTTAATCCTAACACATATGCAGTATTTCCAGCCTTTTCCTTTTTACAGACTGTATAAATTCAGTAAATGATAAAATTCAACCAGATCAACATGGAATTAGGACAGAGAATGAAGTTAAAAAAGCTCTTGATCTTCTTCTCAAGTAGCTTCCTACAACACTACAATTCTACATCTTTCTCTCAGAAGAAATGATACGTGCTGCTCTAAAGGCGTGACAGCAGCTGGGGAAAATGGCATTATTTTAGTATGATAGAAGACAATTTTGAACAGCAAGCAGAATCACTCTGTGACCGTCTTAAAACAAGTACCAATAATATTTTTTTGTCAATGGTCAATGGCCATGCTATAGCTAAAACTGCATGGGAGCAGATACCTTGCAATTCTTTCATTGTCACTCGGCATGTCAATATCCGGATGGAAGTGGTAATGAAGGAATTCTGTACCAAACAGGTCATACTCTAAGTAACATCCAAGTTTAGCAAATTCGAGAAGTTTCTTTGTATCAAATATGGTCCTGCAGAACATATATAACAGAGAGTCAGCACTGTAACAGGAATAAAACTTCTTATGGTATGAGGACAGGTATTTTGTGACCTCCTATTTGCAAGGAAAAAACCCAATAATCTAAGATTAAATTCACCCATTTAAAAAACAGGACTCCTGTTTGACACATGCAACTTAAGATGATACACAGCATTGTCTTTCTTACATTCATGTGGGATTTCATGCATTAAAAAACCAGAACAAAACCAACTCCTTCCCCATGAAATAATGGACACCTCTATGACAACCTTTTTAAACAGAAACAGGAAAGTTACTTACTTTTGATATCATTAACCCTTTCAACAGACAACCTAACAAGGAAGGACATTTAAGGAGGAGGTTAATTCATAGTGACATCAAAAATTAAAAAAAAAAAGACGATGGATTACTTACACAAGACAGATTTACTTTCCCAAAAGAGTTACAGGAGACAGCTCCATCCAGGGCTTGTTTCATCCATCACACACCAGTAATATACAACTTTGTCTTTAGTTTCTATTTTGTACAGTGATGTTTCTAGATTGCCATTAGAACAGCAATATATCATTGTTTGCACTGGGATCTGGCCAGAACACCTTAAGAAAACACTCTCACCAAAATATATAATAACACTGTGAGTATCTGGGACATGGGCTTTGCAGCAGATTTGAAAAGTGAAGGAACAAAACTTCTAACACTTCTCACTCATTTGAAAAAGAATGACAACAAAAATAAGAGCTCTTTGGAATATTTTGGGTTTTCTTTGAACCATTTTTACCAAGTGTATGAGGTGTCCAGAGGAAAACAAAAACACTTAAATGATCCAATTTTATCTTTATAGCTGCTACATTTTTTTTTTAAAGAAGAAACCAAGTTTCCTCAAGATCAGCACAGTCAACCCAAAGGGCAGTAGTTTGTTGGGGTTTTTTTTATTATTGCAGATATTGATGTCACAAAGGAGTTTTACCTTGTACAATTACATCACAGTCTGTTGGTATGGAAATGACTGATGTCACAATTTCAATATTATGACTTAACAATAGATCAAGTAGGAGGAACAGATGGGTTGAGAGAGAGAAAACCCATGTTTGAACAAGCCTGCCATCAGCAGGAGTCTAAGACTTGCCAATGGTAATTAATAAAAAATGTTATGTTAAAATAAATGTTGCAGTTTACAGAGACTGAACATTTATCACCAAGTGAGTTTTCAAAGTGCAGAGCAAAAGAACAGATTATTTTAGATCCAGCCTGGCTCAGTTCACAGGAAGACAACCACCAAGAGTATTCAATGCTGTGCAGGTGGCAAAAACACCCAACAATCTATTTCAAAACCACAGCCAGAACAATTTCTTTTTAAAACTATTGTTAGTGTCATGCTTTTAAGTGTTCTATCCCAAGAGCCGGAAAACTTAGTTTTGCCAGCCATAGGGTCCCATTGTGAGCCACAAGGATATAACAACAGCAGCAGTTTCCAGTTCAAATAGCTGACCTCTGTGCTGCAATTGGGTGTTTGGGCAACACTATCCCTGAACAGCCCTGAGCTCTTCATGGAAAAGGAGACGGGTGAATGGTGAAGCATCCCATAATGTGGACCTCAGCCATAAATACCACGGGGACAGACACCCCAAATTCATAACAGTTGCTTCAACAAAAGTTACTCAAGTGAGTTGAGTCAAGATGTTGATCTTTACAACTTTAACCCCTAAAAATGGTTAAGCCAAGGCTCAATAGCTTTTGCTTCCTGCCTTTTACTACACCATAGTTCCACTATGGATATTTGCTACCTTTTTTTCTAAGGTGCTAAATTGCAAGACATAGTAGCCAGCATTTTAGTTTTATCATTTCATTGTAAATCCACTGTAAAACTACCATTCTGTCTATGTTAAACACAAACATGAAATATGGAGCTATGTACAAATTTATCTCACATTTAAGGGACTGGGATGCTCCCACGTGGATTTTTCTTACTGGAGGAGACTTAAAATGTTAAATGCACATTGCAAAGCCAAACTTCGCAGTAGTTTATATTATAGGAAGTGCCAACCTGAATGTGTGAAAGTAATGATAGAAAGAGATATAAGGAAATGTCATATTGTGCATCAGCGGCTGTTACTGAAACTGCACCTCTGTTTTCCTACTTATATTGCTTAATTTCCATCAATTAATTACTGAATTCAACAATTTACAACAGTGTACAAGAGGCAAAAAACCATAATTGTACATTTATGTTGTAACAAAATGGCTGCGTAAGTACTGATACCTGCAGCTTGCTCAGTCCTCTTTCAAAAAAAGATTTAAGTAACCAGTTTTCCTTCAAAAAGGGGTGAAAAATACAGCTTTAGATACAATGGAATGCAGGTAAATAGGAAAAGGAATTAATTTATAAATATTCAAATATAATTTCATGGCATGAATTTTATGCTCCTAAAACCCTCTAGTAAAACAAGGAGCTCTGTGTGAATACCAAACACCTGTAGCTCAATTTGCAAGCTCTTAGAGCCTGTAGCCATCAGAAATTTGGAGCACAGTGCTGTTGCCTGTACTACATTCACACTGAGGGCAAACAATCCAATTGCTGCGAATCATATGACCACAAATAGTCTCCATTATTCAGCAACTGGCCAAACTAATCAATGCCTGGACATACTCCAGCTCACTATGAGCAACACAAGGTCATGCAAAACCGATTGGGTAATAGAGGCTGTATTTTTAAGCTGGAGACAGAAAAGCATTCCAATTTCTCTCCATGCCTTACGTGGAGCTCCTGGTTTTCGTTCTTGAGGAAACTAAAAGTTAACTATCTGGTCTATGGTACGAACTATACAAAAACACAACTATCTTCTTTTAAAGCAATATTTCCTCTCTCTGGTAGTAGAACATTAAAAATTTTCCTTTTGCTTTGATCCAGACTCCAGCCAAATCAAGGAAATCTCCATTAACTTCTGTGAGATTTTGGTATGGCCATTAAGAGTGACTCAGTTTTCAAAACCTCTGTAAGTCCAGCAACTTCCCACCCGATTTTCTGAGAGCTGCTCAATGTCCAGTGCTTTGTAAATACAGGGATTTGTGCAGGGATAAAGACACATGGAATTCCCATTTTTAAAATGTGACTACAGTTATTCCTAACCCCTCACCTAAGCTTTCAAAGGCAGCATTTAAAATACCAAAATCTCTTTATCAGTGTGAATCTAAAAGCTGATCCTGACTGAATTGCTGGAGGCTCATCAAGCTCTACATCAGCACTTATTTTTAAGTCAGTAAACTTGAAGATAATACTCTATGTCAACTTTTTCCAGTGTAGTTCTGGAAAATTCCAGCGAGTTGTGGCAACTCTGCAGGAAGCCCAGCAGAATAGTCTCCTTACCTGTCGAGGTGAGACATGACTGTCTTTGAAGCATCAGCCCCAGCTTCCTGCAGAATGCGGATAATCTGGAAAGGTGAGTCACTGTTCCTGCCAGGATGGATGATAACAGGGCACCCAAGCTGGGACTGAGCCTGTGCTGTTGCCTGAAGCACTCTGTGTTCACTTGGAGTCAAAGGCCAGGAGCAACCTATTTCTCCCACCACACCACACTTGATATTAGTCCCATCTGCTCCTTTGAGTACCTCATCAACAATAGTCCCTGTCAGCTAGAGAACAGGAAAATGAAATTTTTGGTTATTAATACTATTTGTGTTAAATAGCATCAAATTTGGCCTATGGACGCTGGACTAGTTATACTCCTGTCCTGGGTTGCAGTGTATTCCATCACCATCTACATGAACTGTTGAAACCAGGTGGGTGGTGTTGCTTGCCTCCACCCTCCGGACTATCTCCTGTTAATGGGTTTTGCCACATGACTCATACATAACCCGTTCCGGACAATATTCTGTTAATGGCCTATCAAGGCATTGCCACATGACTGACAAAATTACATCATCCCATTGTGAGATGCTCCACCCAGAGGGAGGAGACAAGCATTCCATCCTGGATATAAGCTGAGATTGCAAACACCACAGCCAGCCCTGTCTACTGGCTTCCCAGAGGACAAGAGCTACCACAGGACCTTCAGCTGGAGACCAGACCACTGAATCACTGCTGAATCACCACTTCAACTGAGGTACTTCGTTTGGACTGCTACCACCACCCCAACAGGGTGTCAGGTTGTATCTGACTTTGTCAGTGTTTTTCCTTGTATTATTTCACTCATTTTTAATTTTTCCTATTGAATTTTATTCTGATTTATGATCTCCCACTGGTTTGTTTCCAAACCAATACAACTCCCAAGGTCTTTCTGAACTTATTTAATTAACAGCTGGGTGTGTGAAAACAATGCAGTTAAAATCTGGTTTTTGTCAACTAATGTTAGGCCAGCCATTCACTAAGACTAAGATAAACACAGAAGCTAATCAATTTAACAGTATCCACTCATATATTTGTCCAGGTTTCCAAGAAAGCTGATCTACATGTAATTTGAACTCTGATTTAGGCAGAGATTAAATTTTCTTAAAAAAAATAAGGTTAGTTTATTCCAAAACATTTGCCTTGCACTCCTGAATTGGCTCCAGACACAATTCAATGTAATTTTTTGCAAAAAAAGGGATCAGAGAAAAAGGAAACCTTGTCTTTCAGATAGGGAAGGGAGGAACTCTGGCAAGCATCCTGAAGAGACAAGTTTAAAGCAAAACTTGCTTATGGGAATGCCAATGTAAAACAACAGGAGCTTTGCTGACTTCAGAACTACAAAAACAAAGCTCATTTGACAAATTTACAGGATCAAAAATAGCCTGCTTTAGAACATCCATAGACAAAAAACAACAAAATCTCTTAATAAAACTAGTTTGTCATAAAAGCCTTAGTTTTTCTTTCCCAGAATAAGCCATGTATCTTAAGCATACATTCGGAATTGAGAGCACAAAATGGCACTGATGATGGCCTGCCTTCTAAGTGCTGAGTACAGGAAATCTGTTGGTCTCCATCAGTCCACCAAACACAGAAGGGAAACCTTTGCCTTGAGAAATCTATTTGCATCTATTCTATTTGTATCTATTTATATTTCAAGCAATGTAAGAACATTTAGGAAAAGCAGTACTGTAGTGTACAGTTTGGGCCAGTTTGGGTCCAGTTTTGTTGGCAGCACTGCTCAAGTTTTGACCATTGATTTTCAAAATTAATTTGACTCATTTGTAAACTGTAACAGATTTTTAAAAAAATTTCTCAGCTCTATTCATACACATTCACAGCCTCCTACCTTGGAGAGCTCCATTCCCTCTTCTCCTTATCATCACATTTTCTTAATAAAAGTTGAGTATTTATTATTATAGGAATATCTAGAGACCTCAGTTATTATTACTATTATTATTATTATTATTATTGTCTTAGTCACTGTATGAACAGCCTGATGTAGACTATGTCCTGAAAAGCCTGGACAAATGATAGAGAAGAAAGCTGCAACACAGCCTGAGCAGAGCAGCAATTTACAATTGTCCTACAAATATTGCAATTATTTATGCTTTTTACAAGAATGCTGGGTAAACTCACTGGGAAGCAATTAGCCAGAAAAAGTGACAAAGGAGGTAGCAAGGATAAACTCCTTCCTTAAAAAATACTAAAAAACTCAAGATAATTGGTAGTATACCACATGTCCACATTATGAAATACTGTCTTTTCCTTTTACTGTTGCATTGTAACAAATCTCTCAGAGAAAACGGAGCTTAAGAACTGGAAATTCTGACAGCTAACCCAATCACGTGCAAGTAGTGCTGCTCCAGCTATTACATACAAGCAGTAATGCTGTTCCCATTTTCTATGCTGAGAACCTTTATATTTCATCTATTTTACTGGAACTTCTCTCCAACTTTGGCTTACCCAGGGATAATTCACTGAAGCAATGGTTAAAACTTACCTGCTCTACTGTCATGGCCTGTGTTTGAGAAGAATGAGTGGAATCCACATAAAACCCAGCACCAGCAATAATATGAACTCCAGTTTCTTCAGCAAGTTTCTTCAAAGTATTCATATCCCGGCCAATTCCTGTAGTTGTGTTTTCCACAATCGTCCCACCACCTGCTGCTTTAAAATACAGCAGCTCCTCCCTCACAGCGTCTGTTTCCTGATACAAAAGAAGGTTTTCTTTATGGCTGTAGGGATTTTGCTTAATCCAAAATATGTTCTTCATCTCAATGGGACCATTAGACAAAGGCTCTTGGCCTGGAGAAGGTGGACAAAAGCAGCTGCTGTAGTTCATAGTCAGGTGTTCGTGAGTTAACGTGTAGCCAAGACAGTCTGGCTCCACAGGGCCCAAGACAGTCTGCACTTTTCCGCTCAAGGAAGGCATTTTTCTTTAACAAAGGGGGAAAAAAATCAGATCCTAAAGGAGTCTGGGAAGGAAGAAGAAAGGAAACAAAAACATTTCAGAAAGAGCAGTACTTTCTCAGGCAATTTCTGAAATCCCTCCTCCCTCTTGCAGATGTACCTACACTATGCACCTACACTCTGTGTGTGTTTGCTGGGACGTTTCCAAAAGCTGTTTGCAGCAGGGTGGTCAATATGAAAAACAAGGCATTTATTTTAACCAGCTGTGCTTGTATCAGTACTCCAGCAACATAAACACATCACATTCCAGTACATGGAAATTGTCATCATTCATTGTGCTGCAGTCAGTATCACGTTAAGATAAATGTTTCCTATTTAGCAACAACCACTGTATGTTCATTTAGGATTCTTTGCTCTTCAGCAACTGTCAAATTTTGTCAGCTTCAGCCACCAGATGAACACACTTGGCACCAAGGCTGAATATTCCTTACTGGTATGTTCAGTATATTTATCTGTGGCCTCCGAGACTCAATGTCCCCCTCGCATGCTGAGGAAGCTGTCTGTGTTTGGGCACCTTGCCTGCCCCTCTCTATGTGGAATGCAGGGGTGGGGGTGATAATCTGCTCCTTTGGCTACAGCAGGGCTCAGGTTCCCCCAACAGCTGCGCTCTGGAGGTCTGTAACAGCCCAGGACCACTCCTCTAAGACTGACAACAGTCGCTAAAGATACAGCACAGCCCAAAAACAGCACTGGAGAAAGCCAAAGGGCTTCACTGGACAAATATTTTACCAGTGAAGAACAGACCTTAATCTAACAATTTATACATGGCTCAGCATCTCGATCACCTTTTAATTCACCTTTAACACAAATGAAACAATGTTACTTTTCAAAACTTCAAATGAGCAGTGACAAAGAGAAACACTGAGGTTACAGTCTGCAACTGGTTCATATAAAAGGCCCTGTTGGACAAAGTGCCAGTTTGGCCTGACTCACTGAAGGTTACATTTAACTGCACCTCTCCCCATTGGGATTTTGGCTTTTTTCCTTTTGGGAGTGGGGGTAGTCCTGACTAACCAGTTCATGTTAGATCTTCCTGATGCTAGTCACAAAGGCTTGAGGATATATAGTTAAAATCCCTACTTAACCAAAATCATCAGTTATGAAACAAAATACATGTTTAATCATGTCCAGAGGAATGGACAAACTAGAGCATGCATTATTGATTAAAGAGAGAGGTCTTTCCCATTTCTGCCTCCCTTTTAGTGAATAATGTCATAAACATGGGTTTGTTACTGGTAAAGCCCTCAGAGGACATTCTCCTTTTAACTGCTAAAGTTAATCTACCAGGATGACAGAAAAACTGAAATCTGAAGGGCACTGAACTCTACATATCAAAGGGCACAAGAACATCAAGATCTCTTTGGGGATACTTTGATCTCATGAGAAGCAGTCACTGTCAGAGCACCAATGCACAGAAGTGACCCAGCCCCTGGAAAAGGTAGCTATTGCCTTGCCTGGTGAAGTCCGTAGCGCTGGTGCTCACTGTAATAAGAAGAGCTGGCCATCCATAAAAAAGAGGAATGACTGACTGACTATGTTTACTTGCCTTGTATAAAAGCAGACTTAGGAAGAACTGTTATTTTAGGAATTACATTCCTGATCTAGCATGTTAACTTGTTTGAGAAGGTAGAAGAATAATTACCCTCATAGAACAGACTGCTGGCTGATTAATAGAACCATTTATTTTTTTCCAAACAAATTAAGAAGTGCATGATTTCAGAAAATATTATTCTTGAGCAAATAATTAAAAGCAAAATACCTGTCTTAGTCAGAAACTGCTCCTAGCTGCAATTCAATTAAGCAGTCATTAATTCCATCCTTGAAGAAGGCTGGTGCTCTATATAGAGCAACCCACTATTTTGGAGAAATTCAATGATCTGAGTCATTCTTATATGCACAGCAAAGCAACTGACATACTTCTAAGCATTACCTTTATTTTATAACTTTATTTGTTTTTTAATGATAAATATCTTCGCTCTGACATTCAGTAAAACCCTGACAGTAGAGTGATAACTACCCTCTGCATTGGATTCACACTTCTCTTTCCCCATGTTCACTCACAATTTTCCAATCCATTTATTAAGTTAACAGACCAAACCTACATACAATTAAATATACAAGTATTTAATTTCTTTTGATAAAGCTTGACACAAATCAATTACAGTCTGTTTCCTTAACAATCTTAACACTTCAGCTGCTTAGTTATTTAATACTGCAGTTACTCAAAAAGGCCACTAAAAAAAGGCCACTCTAACTGAATGAATTTTTGCTCACTTTCAGATTACCACTGAAAAAAAGTTGACTTTCAGCATTTGTTCCCACCAATTTCTTTCTGACGCAGTTAATTTAGACTACCCTCAATTAATCTGGCCTGTCCATTGTGAAGACCCACTGGCTGCACATGTGGGATCTTCTTATAGCCTGAGGCTGCTGTCTTGTGATCTGTAACAGCAGGAAACATATAAAAATTACCAGTTCCCGTGCCAGGTTTCTCTTGTAGCAGACACAACCTGTTGATTTTTAAACTCTAGATTTCAGATTACAGCTCACATACAGAATTTACAGAACCTTTTGATTGAGGCCAAGGATTTTTATAAATATAAGAAGCATCACAAAAAATGGAAACTGACACAAACAGCATTTAAAGTAGGCCTAATTTTATCTTCATGAAAAATATATTAATATTAATGCCTATTCAAGCTTACTAGCAGTTTTAGAAACCCACCACTCTTAATAAAAGAATTATAAAAAATAAAGACAGTCAGCAACCTGTGACTGGAATTATTTTTAAAACCATTGTCCTGATATCTTCCCCACTGTCATTCACATAAACAGCCTGCCCTGATTATGCTATGATACATTATTCCTAATAAGATTCATTTGATGGAATCAAAATTGAATTAAGTGTTTTTAAAACAGAATTTAGGTGCAAATAGCTTTTAAATGGAATAAGGATTCATACTTAAGTATGTGTATGTTACTACAGGAATCAATGTTTGTGTGCTTTTCTTGTGACTTGCATGCCCTGTTTTACACAGAACTTTCTTCTGAAAAAGTTTCTTCTTTCATACACCAAGGACTGCATTCATATCACCTCATTCAGCCATTTAAATGATGTATGTCTACTACAGAACAATCATCTAGACCATTTTCATAGTGGAGATGGAAGAACATATCTACAGGCAACTCATCGGCTTATTTTGAATGCTTGTACCAGGACAGGACAAGTCACTTTCTCTAATGTTATCCTCCTTCCATGGACTAAGGAGTGAGCCAAGAAGCAATACAGGAGAAGACAAATATATTTCAGATGGCTCTACAGAAGACATGTGAATTATATTTCCTTAATCTTAACCCAGTCTGAGGTTAAGGGAAAAGGTGCTGATTCCTATAACAGAGGATAAACAGGTTCATATCTGGCAATAACAGCTATTTTGGTTTTGAAAATCACTACTTTAGGTGGTAGTATTGCCAAGGAGCTCCTGTATAGACCAAGACTTCTCAGCTCTGGGTGCTGTATGAAGACAGAAATAAATTATATTTCCTGCAAATTAAAAATTCAGACAAAAATGAGAAAATTGCTGTAAGATATAACCAAAACTTGTATTATTACACAACAGCCTTGAAACAATACCTTAACATTTTTGTAATAAACTCTGGACAAATCTTTATAACCACCAATTGTATGGTGCATAAAATACAACTCTCACCGTTAGCCAACTATCAAATCCTGGTGAAGTAAATATTCTTCCTAGAGGTATTGTTAAGAGAAAAGAGACTTGATACTAAAAAGGTCATGGTGCTGCATTCCTGACTCTGGTAAAAACTCCACCGAGTTCAATAGATGTTTTGCCTGAATACTGATGACAAGATTTATGTTTCCGCTTTTCCCATCTGAAACTTGCGCTTCAGTCATTGTGTCATTTTAATGGCCTTGTAATGGGAAGTCTCCCTAGGTTTGGATTAGTTGCTTCCTACAGTAATCTCATATTGCTGAAACATTATAATCACATAAACGCAGTTTCCACATGCTAATTCTGCATTTGTTTTGATTCGGTAAGCACATTTAAATGGCATTAGCACAGATTCTCTGTAGACTGGTGTGGGAACCATTTCACTGCTGTTACATTACAATGTGAGATTAGAGCAACATTAAATCCAGATTGCTGTATCCAGAAAAAGTGAAACACAGCTGCCATTTAGAAAAAAGGGCTGCCCTGGCTGCATGAAGAGCATTTTAAGTGGGTCTTTCCTTTATAACCACACAGTCCTGGGAAATGTGACATAGCACAGCCTCACTATATATTTACAGATGGGAGAAATGTTTTGAGCATTCAATTCTAGTTTGAGCAACCCCTACAGAGCATGGAAAAGCCACTAATTAGAAATATATGACAAATCTGTAGGAAATTACTATTAGTTAGTTTATGCTGTGTAATCTCACTGTTCCCCCTATGTAAACATTTTGTGACAAGGGAAAAAGTTAGCAAGACAAAGGAAGAGAGGCAGAGGTAAGAGAACACATGTAGAATCTGTCAGGAAAAATTTTAAAAATTAACTTCTTTTTCTCTTCCCCCATGTTTCTGCCAATCCTGTAGAGGTTTACAGAATGGAAGGAACTCAATACTGCCTGCTCAATACTCCCCGTTCTCCTCTTCCCCACCAGACAAGAAAGCTTTCTAACTTCTCCAACAGATGGATACCGGATCTACTTTACCTTCTTCAAAAATATATTCACAAGTGCTAATTACAGTACACACATGCCTGAAACCCAGCACTGCCTCAGACACAGATTTCAGCAAGCATTGCTTTTTTGCTCATGCATGTTGTCAGGGAAGCACAGCTACAGGGACCGTGGAGCAGAGCTTGCCACAGCTGGGTGGCTGAGGACAGCAGGAGGACAGAAGCTGCATTTGCTCCAGGACAGATGCAGACTCACCTGTCATTTAGCCCAGCAATTCCCTGTGCGTCAGTCTCTGCAATGGTGTACGAGGCCTGTGACACTGCACTCCTACACAGGCACTCTCACACCATCACTAGTTTGTGTTACATGCGATAACCATACATCTTATATTGCTTTTGGGTTATTCTGCCCAAGAAACAGAATTTGAAAATGAGTGGAAGTACTGAAAAAATCGAGGTTTCTCGACAAACTCCTGTCTCTTCTGTAGAAATGGCAGATAGCTGCTGTGAAGGTGACAGATTATTTTCATTGAAAGTCATAAATGTTCTTCCCTGTCTTCAGAATTTACATTGGTCATAGTTGGCATTGGTCTTTTTCCTCTTCCAAAATGGAGCTACGAGATTACCATGATTTGCTGAACTTCAAGCTAACTCAAGGCTTTGCATCCTAAGGAATGATGTCACATGGGAGATTTTTCATGCCTTGAACAAAGCTCTTATGAGAGAGGAAGGAAACACTTACAGTGTCCCTCTCCTACACAAACTCCTGCCTAACCCCACAGGAGCATATGCTGCAGCTCTTCCCTTAGTTGGTCACCTGCACTTTTGCACCTCTGGGTGGCTGTATCTTCATGCAGCATGCATACAGGCCTCATCATTTTGGATGTGTAAGCTCTCAACTGGGTAGAAATTGCCCATCAGATTCAAAGCCTAGAGAACTCTTGGGGGGAGTATTTAAAAAGCATCATCTGCTCTACCTTGCCACATTTATTCATGAAACACACTATTATGGAAATACTCAGAATAGTGGGTTAATGTTGTGGCCTTCAGCAACCTATTTCTGGTCCCCAAACCATTCAGAAACGTATTTCCTTAAGAAGCCAAGCTAAAAAAAATGCCAAATATTGCTTTTCACTAAATTTTCTATATATGGTTTGAGCCAAAAAACCTTTACACTAGAGAAGTGAGAAGGAACACTAAAAGTAAGACTTTATATAAGGTTACAGTATGTGCTATGAAAAAAAAAAATAAGAGAGCTTTAACCAAGCCTTATATAATCCAACTATGATAAAGAGAAGTCCCACCAAAATATGCAGGTACACACACTGCAGTTACACACAGCGGCTACATTGCTCGAGTGACACTGTCAATGTTCTACAACCTAAAAGCAAAGTCACTTAAATTTTATGAGAAATGTAAACACTAGTACACCTATAGAAAAGGCCAATATATTGACCCCCTGCCGTCAGCACCTCCAAAAAGCACACTCAGGTAAGGAGCTGGGTAAGCGAGAAGTGTTTAAATGTTCACCTGAAAGGTAAGAGAAAGTTCTTTCAGCGGCTTCCCTCTTCAGCTCAGCTCGTGGCAGACAAACCTTCCAGCTTTGCAAGGCTTGAGGGTCACATTCTGGCTCTAGCCAGGCTTTGAGCCAGGCATCTCTAAACCAGGTCACTTCCTCACAGTTGAACTGCCACACCAGGACAAGCGCAGTGCCTCATACTGGTTCTCAGAGCGTGGACAAACCTTTGGGATCAAAGCAAGCACGTGTGATTTGCCCTGAGAAGCAGAGTCTAAGTCACTCTTTATCTAGAACTTTGCACAATTTTTTTCCAGTTTGGTTAAAGTTTAGCTGTTGTGACCAGAATGTTCAGACTTCTATTTTACCTTATTTCTGTGCAGATAACAGTCTCAAAATCTAGGCTTCTCTGAGCAAAGTCACATTGAAGTTTCTCTTCCTCAGAGAGATCTGAGACCAGCATACCCCTAAGTGTTTTTTCATTAACATCTCCTTTAGAAGAACTTCAGGGGATTTTACATTTTGGGCAGCTTCCAAAATTACTCCTGATAAAAGGTCAGATAAAAATTCTCCTCCAGGGTCAAACATTACATTAATTATATTTTACATGCACACATAGTGTTTTTAGGCCAAAAATCAGAACTGAAGTCACATTATGCTATATGCAAATACAGCCTAAGTCCTGCATGTTGATACATACATTTACATTCTTAAGACTTAATGGAATTACATTTGCTTCTCATGGGTTCTGGGGTACAATCACATACTCTCTTTCTTGCTAGGACAATAATATAACAAAAAAAGTCTCCTTTTCAGGAAAGCATATTGTTGGGGTTTAAAAAAAAAAGTGTTCCCAGTTTGGTTTTTTTCTCTTTTTCTCTTAAAGAATTTTTCCCCATACGTGTTGCTAGGAAACAAATTGCTGAGTACTTAAGAGAGACAAAAGACCTGGCCACAGGGAGGGGTCCAAGTGGCTGCCCTCTTTTATCTGGGATTTTGTCCTGTAAGACGAGATGCCACGAGATTTGAACTGAATAAAAGATGGTAG